>WBMY01008777.1:170379-269357 GCA_013397315.1 Donacobius atricapilla
TCCTGGTTTTAACTAATGTCTGGAAAGTGGCTTTTCACTGTTATTTTCTTTCTTCCTAAACATCTTAATTAACTCATCTGTATAGTTATCATTGCATTTGTAGAGTGTTTCAACCTTTGACTTGGAAATACAGACCCAAGTGATGCAAATCACTGTGTGACTGTTGGTGGAGTCTCAATTTGACTGTGGAGGAACTGGTGATGGCTCCCACCTCAGATGCTCTGTAGCTTACCTACCTTCGTAGTCATTAATTGAGTGCCCACAGCATCTAATACCCTTGGAAGGTTGTTTCTCAGGACCAGAAACAGCAGTTCTGCCCTTCCTGTTCACTTTCTCTCAAAGAATGTGCCCAACAGGGATCAGGGGAGAAATGCCTGCACAAGGGTCTGTACAGAAGGGTTGGATCAGACACACCCTGAGGTAAAACTGTCATGAGGAGAGCTTCAGGAACTAGAGACTGAAAGAGTAAAGGGATAGACTTGAATCTGGTAAATGAACAGGTACTTTTACTGGCTGAATATGTCTGATCAAGGCTGTATCAGATGATGTGTTGAAGATCAGGACATGAGGAAGCCGTATTTTACTGCATTGAATTAATGCACAGGCTGACTGTGTGTCTCTCCATTACAGATTTGCAGTACCATTTCAAATAGATGTAAAAAATCTGCAATCTCCCTCTAATTCATACTCAGCAGACTTTTGGCTTTTTGTAAGTGGCAGCACTGACTTCATTATTGTAGCTTAATTGCTTCCTTAATCAAAACTCATAAGTTAAACTTTCTTACCTGATTTTTGATTTTGTTGTTTGTTTTTTTTTTTTAATAGAACTTCCCAGCCACTGAAGATAACAAAATGTGTTGTTCTCAGCTTCACTGTCACTTTTGTTTTGTGCAGACTCTTGCATGTTTCTTTGCCTGCCATCCCTAGGACAGCAACCTTTTACGTTCACAGAATGAAGGCTGTTGTAACTTCCAGCATTGTTGGTGTACTCCTTAAAATGAACTTTCCCTCCAGCTGTTTAGCTCACGTGACTTGATTTGGATCTTCCTGGAGGCAAAGAATGTGTGAGGTCTGGCTGCACTGAAGTTTAAAATGAGGAGGATAAGGGTCACTACACTTGACAGAGGAGTTCTGCTGTTTGGTCCATTCTCTGGCTAATTACAGACACCATCTAAATATTCACAGAGACTCTCACCAAGCCACCTTTCTCTCATGGCTTTTCCCAAGTTGCACATTTTCTGAGGTTCTTTAAATCAACTTGACTAAAGGAGTAAACATTGATATTTCTGTGTATTTGCTTGCAGTGCCTGTAAGTACTCACATGACATCATGAATGCGGAGAACAGAAAAGTTCTAAAAAACTATGATTTGTCTGGCATCAGTGAGAATGAGCTGGAAATCCTGCTTCTCCAGAATGATCCATTCTTCCTCCCTGATGTAAGTTGTACTGATGTCTTAAGAGAAAGTCTTTGTTCATTAGGAATGGGAGAGGGCAAGAGAGAATGTGGAGTTCTGATCTCAATGTCCAGCTGTTAAGATATGAAGAGGATTAGTCAGAATGAAGGAGGAATGGGAAGGGCAATGTCAAACAACATAAAGCCAGATCTGTGAAAGGGCTGTATACTTAAAATAATAAAAGAGCCACCCCCACAGCAGTAGAACTGTTCAATAAGTACCCAGAGACATGCATCTGGAGAAGGCCCTGTCAGCTGTGATGTGCCAGGAGCAGACCTGCCCTCTGATAGCAGGGGGTGGGCGGTAAGGCTGCAGCCTGTCCTGTGTGCCATTTCTGCTATCCTAACAGGATGGCCATAAAGCTGCTCAAAACAAGCAAACAAAAATGTCAGCAACTTCACCAGAGGTTTACAAAGGGTGAGATAAGCAAGAGAGAGTTGAAAGATTACAGTAATTGTATGTATCCTGTAAGGGTAAAAGGTATGACCAAAACCCATTTTGTTGCTTCTTCATGAGATGATGAAGACTAGGAAGTGAGTGTCCCTTTCCTAATCCAGTCCATACAGGCCTGCACACATTTTGGTGCTTAAGGGTGTAAGAGATGAGAAAAATCTGTGAGAAAATGACCAAATGACTGCAGTCAGTTCTGTGTCAAATCTGTCTCTTCCAAAGTGCACAGAGTTTCTGTACACTAACTTTCTACAAAGGAACCTTTGCCCAGTTTGTATGCCACTCATTGATTTTGTTCAGTTTGGCTGAACATTCCATTCTGGTTCAGCATGTGTGTATAAGGGCAACACTGTCTTCAAGGTATGGCTGCTTGAAAGTCACTCATACCCTCTTCTGGCTGCAGCTGCTCCTGGTTAAGAAATTACCAAAGTACTGCTCTTGTCTTCTGTAGATTATAATCTTACAGATTTGTTGATCCAACAGTTCTATTGTTTCTTTGTTCCCTGCTGTGAAAGTGCTAGACTTTGACAAAAATTTTTTTTTTCATAGTATGTTTTACTGGCAGACTGAAGGAGCATGGTGGTGATAAGCAAGGAGAATTACTAATTATTCCCAGTAATAGCAAATAGTAGCAACTATTCTTGGTTGATATTACCCTTAAGTGCTTACTAGAAATCTGTTCAGCCCTCCCCCCTGGCAGGCATCATTAGTTACCCGTAACTTTTAAGTCCTATCATGCAGTAAAATAGCAAAACCAAGAGAAAACAGATCAATGCAGTCCATCCATAAACCTGGGAGCTTGGAGGTGGACGTAAAAGCCAATTTGGCTGTTTCCTGCTTAGAAATGCTGCCTGGTTGTGTGTGTGAAGACATGGCACGCAGGAAGATCTCAAGCAAGAGGACTCTTTGGTGTTCTGTGACCTGAACTGAGGTTCAGAGTAAGAAAAAACACAGCACCACAACATCAGGGGTTTCCACACTTCCCCTCACCTTCTCTCTGGCTCTCCCGTTTTGTTTGTTTGTGGGGGTGGTGGTGTGTTAGTTTGTTTGGGTTTTTTGGTTGGTTTTTGGATTTGTTTCTTGGCAGATGCGAGGGGACACTGCTTTCTTGATGTAGCTGAGTAGTGGGTTCCCTGTTGGCATGGTTTGAGCCCAGTACCATGCAGCCCCTTGCCCTCTCCCAGCCTGGTGGGATGGGGAGGAGAATTGGAAAAGAGGTAAAACTTGTGGGTTGAGATAAGGATACTAAAATAATTGGAATAGAATAAAATGTGCTAATAATAACTGTAATGAGAAGGAGAGGGAGATACTAACAAAACCCAAGGGAAACAAGTAATTCCCAGTAGAGCTGCTCCCCACCCACTGACTGATGCCCAGCACACCATCCCTGAGCAGTGGTTGGTGGCTCCTGGGAAGAGGGATTTGGAGGGGACCTGTGAGAGTCCCGGTGTGATATTGGGGCTCTCTGCCAAGCAGCTGTGTGTCCTGCTCAAAGAAACTTTCTTGTTACAGGCTGCTCTGGGAGCAAAAATGTTTCTGTGATGCTTAATGGTCAATATGAAGGAGCTTTTGGTCTGTGATTTCTTCTCTGGTCCGATTCTCTGTGTACCTCTTTTTTAGTGAATACAGGAATAAAGAAGTGCATTGCTTTTTCCATATGTACTCTAATCTCAAAGCCCTTTTCTTACCATTTTATAAGCTCAGATCTTCAATGCAGGATAAGGTTTACAAATAGGAAGTGCAAATTCAGTTCCAGCTCCATGAAATGATAACTCATTTGATGCAGTGTACATGTTTTTATGGAGATATTTGTTCTTTGTTGTTCATAATGCTGTAGGGTTTTTTTAAATGGAATAACTGTACACCACTCTGGTTTTATGCAGCTGTCTTGCATCCGTTTTTGGCACCCCTAAGTTTGTTGGATTGGCTTTTCTTGGAAACAAAACATGCAGAACGTCAAAACTGAAAAATGCATGAGTCAGCTTAAAATACCTGCTCCTCTGTGCAAGAAATCTGTCTAGATTAAAGAAGGCACAGTGAACATATGCCTTTTAATCACCTTTTTTCTGCTGTTAAAGCTGCATGCCAGTAGGACAAAGAAAAATTCTAATGTGCTTTTCCATTTCCTATTGTATCCTCCCCACTTTTAGACCTGCCACTTTTACAACAAAAAAGGTCGTCACTGTATGCAGCACAACAACTGCTACAAGCTTCACGTTTGTCGACACTTTCTCCTGGGGAAATGTAAATTTCCTCAGTGCATAATGTCCCATAACCTCTTGGATCACCATGCATTGAGACTGCTGGAAGCTGGAGGCCTTGATAGGATGATAGCTTCAAACTTCCAGGCCATATGTGATTACAAGCATATCGAGTTCAACAAGGGACAGAAGAAGGGGTATGGTAAGTTGCAAGAAACAGTGGTCTTAAACATGATTTTGAGTTAGATAGAGAACATGATCTTGCGTTAGATGGAGGTAAAAACTGTTCTTGTCTTACCTCCCAGCTAAATCCTATCATGCTTTTGGTGCTTTCAGTAGACAACTACAGACCAAGAAATGATTATTGGAAAAAGCCGGCTGTTACAAGGAATAAAGAACTGAATACAACTTCGAAAACAGAGGAATCCATGCTGCATGTGCCACCTTCAAAAGGTAAATACCTAGATAATTGTACCAACCATTTCTTTGTGGAATCAGCTTTTGTATTTCTCCTCTTGCAATATATACACACTTTTTCCCTCTCTGCTATTATGTGCTTGCAAGAGTGGAGTAAGTCATGGCACAATCAGGTGGGAGTAGGAACTGCATTTTTATTGCCTAAAGTACTGCATTCAAAACAGCAATTGAGTGGCTGGCAATAACTGTGTCTAGCTAGAGTTTGTAACTGTAATTGCACCTCTGTTGTATCAGCAGTGGAATGCTAGTGGAAAATTACACGTGATGGACATAATTCTCCACAAAGTCTGGGATATTGCCAGCCTGCTGAGCTTCTGGCCCAGCAGTGCTGTTCATTCACTCTTCTCCTGCAGGTCCCAGTAGCACTGCACCTGCTCAGAGCCAAGACCAGCTGCCTACAGGAGCGGGAGAAAAAGATAAAGATACAGATAGAGATAAAGATAAAGGTATGGATTGTTTCTTACCCCCAGTCTTGAGACCAGTGGTCTTCAGTGGGACTGGATTTCACACAGCCTGACAGCTCCCACTGGTAGTTGAGTGCAGCTGCATTGTGCAGCACTCTGTACTGTCCTGGACACATTTTTTCCTTCCTAGGAAGGTGACAGAATTGTTTCTGTGCATGCAGTATCTTTCCTTGCCTTCTGTCTCTAGGCAATGACGATGGCTTTGTCAGTAGAGGTGTTGTCTTGCTATGCCTTCCAGTAAATGAATGGCAACTTGTAAATCTCTTGTTCTTCTGGGCAGAAGGACCTTGGCTTTAAAGCTTGTCAGTCCAGTACTCTCTGAACAGGTTCTTTTAGATATTCCACACATGGAATGTGTAATGTTTCATATCAAATTACACATGTGATGGGCATAATTCCCCACAGTGATTGGGATATTGCCAGCCTGCTGAGCTTCTGGCCCAGCAGTGCTGTTCATTCACTCTTCTCCTGCAGGTCCCAGTAGCACTGCACCTGCTCAGAGCCAAGACCAGCTGCCTACAGGAGCGGGAGAAAAAGATAAAGATACAGATAGAGATAAAGATGAAGGTATGGATTGTTTCTTACCCCCAGTCTTGAGGCCAGTGGTTTTCAGTGGGACTGGATTTCACACAGCCTGACAGCTCCCACTGGTAGTTGAGTGCAGCTGCTGTGCTTGCCTTACTGTGTGCTGAAATCCATGCTGCCAGCAGGCCAGCAGAGCAGTGTTGGAATTTCTGCCCAAGCATTATGCAGCACTCTGTACTGTCCTGGACACATTTTTTCCTTCCTAGGAAGGTGACAGAATTGTTTCTGTGCATGCAGTATCTTTCCTTGCCTTCTGTCTCTAGGCAATGACGATGGCTTTGCCAGCAGAGCTGTTATCTCAGTGTACCTTCCCAGTAGCACCACACCTGCACAGAGCCAAGACCAGTTGCCTACAGGAGTGGGAAATAAAGGTGAAGGTATGGATTGTTTCTTACCCCCAGTCTTGAGATGAGCTTATCTAAAGAGAGTTAATGTCACACAGGGGTTGTGGCTCAGTGAGCACCACACAGCCATTTGCTCACTTCCCCTGATCCCCAGGGGGAGGAGAAAAGAAAGAATAAAGGCAAAAAACCCTTGAGGGTCAAGATGGGGGAGGGAAAAATCCCCCAAATAATAAGTGGAAGAGGAAAACCAAGCAAAAGAAGTGATACAAAGGCAGTCACTCACCACCTCCCACACTCAGGCTGATGCCTAGCCAGTTTCCTAGCAAAAGGTAGATAACCTTCCTAAAACTCCCCCTTCTCCCTTTCATTACTTAAGCTTTATGTTATATAGTATGGAATATTTAGTGAGTTTGGGTCCTTTGCCTGTTTGTGTCCCCTTCCAAGCTATTGTGCATCCCTGATTCTATTCACTTTGGGAGCAGGGTGAAAAACTGAGGCCTTGATGTATATTCTGTTCAGCAGAAGCTGGGGCATGAGTGTGTTAAGAGCATTGTTTTGGTCAAAAATCTAAACCAGTATCATATGGGCTGCTATGAAGAAAATTGTATCTTATTTTAGCCATGTCCAGTACAGTGACATTTCTGATGTAGCAAAGTGATGCAAAGTCCACTGGAAACAAAATACAAATGTTAACTTACAAAACAGAGCAATTACAGAGCACAGTTCAATCACAATAATAATGGGATTCCTATTGCAGGTCTGTATAATATACTTCCTGTCTCAGTATATACTCACTGGGTATCCCCAGTCCCTGGAGAAGTTGAAGCCAGCTGAAGCCTGTTGCTCTTTTCAAAATTCTTTGGTTGATTGTTTAGGTTTAATACCTCTGTATGGGGCTGAGCCCCGTGTTCACTCCCCCCACGCTGGTTTGGCTGACTCAGAGATAAACATTTCTACCCTCAGTCAGTCTGCTCGGCTGACATTGCCATTGATGCACCCTCTGGTCCCCTTGGTGTGGAGACAAAGCCAGCTTCTTTGCAAGAACCATGGTCAATCACACCCTGTGTTGTTCTGAGCTTCCTGGCACTGCCCTTGCTCTTCCTCACTGAGACTTCTTCCAGTGTCAGGGTTTATTGTTCAGTCACAAAGCCCTACCTTCTGTGTTGGGCTGTATGGGAGATACTCAGATCCTTGCTACTGCAGTCAAATCCTTGTTATTTCTGGTACCAAAGTATCAGAAGTGCCAAATGCAGGATCTTAGAGCAAATATGGACGGCTGTGTTCTTTGCTGTAGGTAAAAAGGACAGTTCCTCTGATGACGATTCAAAGGACAACAAAAAAGATAACTGTGATGAGATCTGTTTGTTTCATGTCTGGAAGTACTGCAAAAACAAAGGTAAGCGTTATGAAAAGTAATGCTGATGAGTTGTCTGCAGAGGCACTCCTGCTCAGTGACTTGGGCTAGTGGTGACAGTTGTGCCTCCTCAATAGTTTCTTTTCTTTCCAAGTCATTAGTAAACACTGTCAGAATTACAAACGTAATCAGAGAAAAGCCAAATGGTATACTTAAACCCTTTCTCCTCTGGATAATCCAGCCCATTTCAGGCCTTTTGATGGGGGCAGGCTTTGGGTATGCTTCTGTGGCAAAGCCCTTTAAGTGTAAAGTGTTGCCCTTTCTGTAGCTAGAAGATCAGGTTATGAGTTGACTTTATGCTGTCATCCTTGACAGCTCATAAATGTGTGCCACCCTTTATTCCTGCTATATCTATCCCATGTACATCAGATAATAGCCATATCCTCCCTCATTCAGTCCTTTAAAAAGTGATCTGAGGTGTTAAAACATCTTAAAAAACCACAGTAGTTGTACCAGCTAAGCTAAAGATAAATCTAGTCCATTGTCTTTTTGGTAGCAGCCAGAACAGAGGTCTGAGGGAAGAATATAAGTAATTGTATATGGGAGCTGTCCTTAAACAGTAATTTAACCCCCAGGTTTGCGTCTTCCTTTATTATGGGGAGGTACCATGACATTTTCTTTCCCTGATTTTGTCCAATCAGTTTCTAAAGGACTGCTACTCCTCTGACCACCTGGTCTTGACAGAAGATCCTGTATCCTGGGAATGGTGTACCTGGGTGAAACTGGGAGGGTCGGGCTCAAAGCAGCCATACCATGACCACCAGATAACTAAACTCAAGTAACTGTTGGAGTATTAGTGTGCTAGAAAGTTCTAAGATGTTCTATCCATTCTTGGATGTGGAGTGTCAGAAGAAAATCCTTCAGGCTTTGGCAACCACCCCATGATTTCTAAGGGACCAAGGAAAAGAGAACCAAATATTTCAGTGTTTAAGTGATGTGTAGACTGGGCTTTACAGCTGAGACATATGGTTGTGTGACATGTAACGTGCCCTTCCTATCTGTGGCACTGCTCTCCCAGCTACCAGTGTTGTATCTCAGCAAAGGGAAGGCTCTGGTGTCTTTCAAATATATTTGGCAGACTGTGTATATATATACATATNGTTGGTAAGACTGCAGAAACACACTGCCCTTCTGTTTTCAGCACTCTATCTTCATTGCTTATAGCAAAGCCCTGGAGAGAAAGCCTCAAGGTGTAAAAGATGCTGGTTCTGTTTTGTTTTTTTCTTGTCTTGCTCTCTTGTGTTAATGATTGCAGAGTTCTTGACTATGTCTGATTTCTTTACAGATAAATGCAAATCTGTTCATTACCATTTGCCATATAAATGGGAGATATATAATGGGCTGAACTGGCAGGAGCTTGCCATGATGGAGGAAATTGAGAAGGCCTATTGTGACCCAAAGAACAGCAGGTGTAGTAATGCTGGACTCCTTGCTTGGAGTATTGTGCTTGAGCTCGTGTAGAAAAACTTGTGTTTTCTTCCTAAAGATGTCTGACTTCTCAGCTTCTGGTTACTGCGCCTCTCAGAAGCTGGGAGGATGTAAGAATGAGAATGTTTCCTTTTCAAAAAGCGAAGTAGGAATGATTGCATGAAAATCCCACTCCAGTTTTGTCTTTTAAAAATAACAAAACTATATCTTGCATTTAAAACTCTGTACAAGGTAAAAAGCCAGTGGAATACAGTGTTTAAAATGCTAGTATTTCAGATCATTAATCAGTTTATTTACAGTAATGAAGTTGGGCCTTTTGACAACATTTCAGAGCTGGTCCTTCTCTAGGGCTCTTTGTTTCCTACTAGAGCTAGTATCTGTAATAACAATAATAGTAGTCTTTTGATGTTCCTGAAGACACTTTATGAAATTTCCTTTGTGTAATCAGCCCATCTATTTTTTCTTCTTTTTAATTTCTATTTTAAGAGTGTGTTTTCCTTTTAACTCCTTTCTAAAAAGTCCCACTCAAACCCACCTGAATTCATAGGGCACCCCAAGTCTGGCTTCACAAAATGGTATTCTAGTTTTGGCCCGTGCCTCTTAAGGCACAAGATGATTTTGGTTTGCAGTTTTCTGGAGATCACAACCAATATTCCCAAGAATGCCATCACAGTCTTCCTGCCTAGAGTTAACTTTTCAAGCCTCACAGGAGTAAGAACCCGGGTGGCTGCAGTGATGAATGCAGTTTGCAGAACTCATAGATGTGGTTCCTGTGATTGCATCCTTTGTAACCACAGAAAAAGAACAAAGTTCAAGGGCTGCAGATGTTTGCTGGCAAATTCAGTGACACGCTTTGCACATTCTGCTTTTGTACTGAGAAAGACTGTAATCACACTTACTTATCACAGGAGCTCCTTTTGCCACACTGTACTTGGAGCCTGACATTGTCTGTAAAGCTGGCACTGCCACATGTGACTGAGGTGGCATTTGGTGTCTCACAGGCCAGAGTTCATTTTTGAAGCTGGGAAATGGTTTTCAGAGCTGCCCTGTGCTGTGGGAAATAAATACTCTTACTTCAGATCTAATTCAGTTTGGTCATGTTATATTAAAGAAAATGGAAGCAGCTTAAACTGGGGATGAGAGGATAAAATATGCACTGCTAACTATAATAAACTTGAATTTGTCCTTACAGCTTGCCAAGTAGGAACATTGATTTCCAGACAATGACCTGCTCTTCTTTTTTGGTTCGACGCCTCTCTACACCATCATCAGTCACAAAACCCACATTCCTACTGACCACACAGTGGCTTTGGTACTGGAAGAATAATGAAGACAAGTGGATTGAATACGGAGAACAGGTGAGTTCACATCCTGTGCTTTGAGTCACTTCGGCAAGAATATGTGGAGCCACTCTGCATCGTTTCCCCTTTTCTCAACAGGATTAAGTGAATCCTTGTGCTTGAATTTTACAGTGTTGGGAAAGGCAGTGAACATCTGTTCATAACAGACTTGATAAAATGCTGACAGGCTGGAGGGAAGAGAGCTCCCTTTTTGGAGTTTTGCATGGCTCCTACAGAGATTTAACATACAGACACTGTCCTTAAGATGCAGTATTTGCCTCTTTTCTAAGCCTTGCCCTGTTTCCTTGGACGTGCAAGGGTTGCTCTGCTCTCTCAGATCAAATGCAGTCTTTTTCCCTGTATACCCAGGTCCTCTGATGAGAAACTAATCTATCTGAAACATGCAGGAAAAGAAACACATCTAGAATCTCACCTTCCCCCAAGGCAGATGAGTTTGCCCCATATGGTTTACAATGTAGCAGCACAAATGGTAGAACTCAAAGGTGATCTAGGGACTTGGAAAAGTACACAGGGAAAGGTGCTGGACAGAGCACAGTTTAAAAGACTCAGAGGAACCTCAAAGAGTCCCCAAACTCAGGGAGTCTCCCTGAGAGGTGTCCCAGGTCCAGGAGAGATCACAGCTGTGCAGCAGCTCCTTAGCAGGGAGAGCTTGCAAGGAGCTCACTCAGGCTTTCCTTATCTGTGGAATGAAGTGGTTGGCTCATAGCTAAATCACAAGCAAAGTAAGAGGTAAGAGTGAGGCTCCTTACACTTGCAACCTTTTTTTTTCCGTGGCAAGTTAGTCTTGGCAAAACAACCTGCTCTTCATGCATTAATAACATCATCAGTGTTTGTTTCCAAGGTGGTATGCATCAATGCTCACTGTGTCAGCCTGTTCCTTTGTGGGTTTTCAGATAGAAGTTGCAAGTAGAAAAGTTCTTGGCCTAGGCCCTTGCTTCCTTCGGAGCCTGAACCAAACTAACTCTGGTTTGGTAAGGAGTTGAATACCCATCACACCTGGTGGCAGCTCAGCCCTGCCCGCCCCTGCCATGGGACAGAGAGTGAGAAAACTCACGGGATGAGATAAAGACTAAAAGATAAAGCAAAAGTGTGTGCACAAGCANTTAGCTCTACTCCAGCTCTACCAGCCAGAACCAGCACAACTTGTTACAGGAATTTAAATGGAATATATGTGTGTCCATCATTACTTGTGTTACAAATGTTCAGTACTCGGCCTCTACCCCAGCTAGTTTTCCCAGGTTGAGTCCTGACTGTGATAGGTCTCATTCTCTTTCATTTTTTTCTCTTTTCTCCACAAAGGAAGAAGGGAATAGCGCGGCTTCACCATCTTCTGCTATTATTGAGAATTTGTTTCAAGCAGATCCATATGCCATTGTACGTTTCCAGACTGACCAACATCCGTATGAACTCAATTTTCAAGGTATTCATTTTAAAGGTTCTCATCTACAACTATGCAGTGCTTTATAGTGTCTTGCAAAGTCTCCCAGCTTTTAGAAGCTGTGACTTCCTTTCCTGACACCACCATTTTCACTTACTGGAAGTGATGTCGTGATGGCCTAGAGGAAATTCCTTAGAATAGTAACCTTCCCCCCTTATTCTTTGACATTCTCTAGACTCACATTTGACCAGAAATATAAAGGTTCATAGTCTTCACATAAAGTCATAGTAAACCTTAAGTAAAGTAAGTTAACTCTGTGTATGGTAAAAAATAGAAGTTAGGCATCTTTGTGCTGCTGTAGCAATGTGTAAAGAGCATGAGTGGCATGAGGGAGCAAGCAAGATAGGAACAGGTTCAATCACAGAGTTACAGGAAAGACAGGAAGCTTATACAGCCTTCGTACAACTATTCCTCAGCTGGTGGAATTGACAGTGAATGTGCAGTTTTCATTTAAAAATGACTGATGATGACAAGATGACCCCATCTTGTAGACTTATTAATGACTTTTTTTTCCCCGCTCCTTTTTCTCCTCAAGAAATGACTCAGACAAACATCACTTTTAAAACTCGAAGACAGATCTGCAGGCGACCAAAATTTGTGTCTTCTGAAGATATGCAGAAGATAAAGACAGGGTAAGTGCTCTTTAGGTAGTTTTGTTTTTTCATATTTTAGAAGTAATTATAAGGCAGGATGGCTCCCAGTGCTGGCAGTAGTTGTATAAAGAGCACAGGTGCTGCTGGGGAAAGCCTGTCCATGGGACTGAGCAACAGAAGCTGGATCACAAACTGCAGTCCTGGTGCATCACCTGCTGCCTGGGGTACATGTTATTCCAGGTACTTCAGCCACAGCTGCTTACTTAAAAAAGCAAGTGCAAGAAGCCTGCGATGGTTGAGTGGCAGCATGCAGAGCCCAGCTTGTAGTCTGAGGCTCTTTACCAGATTCTTTGTGGTTTATTTTGTTAATTTTTAAATACAGGGATTAGCCAAAGGGGATGCTCCAAATCTGAGTGTTCGGAGCAGTTCTAGAATTACTCACACTTCATTTTCTGTCTGTTTGCAAGCAGCCAGAGGGATTCTTCTATTCCAAATCAGACCTGTCCTAGTCACTGGGATGCGTCTGCGCTGCCCGACTTCGGATACAAGGTATCTCTTTTTCCCTCCTTCTTGTAGTTCTCACCGAAGGGCACACTTCAGAGCTTGTCTCAATCAACTGTAACTGTAGATGCTACAAAGGGACGGGAGTCATTTCTTGTGTCTAAAGGTCTAGGTGATCTCCCAAGGGCTCATGAAACAGGTGCCGAATTGCCTTGAACTTCAAATGCATTTTAGGCTTTCATCTGCATACCAAAAACTCACCGAACCAAAAACTCAAAACTCCAAACAGCACCAAATTCAAGAGAGGAAGAGTAAATTTGGATTGGAGGTCCAGGAAAGGAAATCTCTATATCCTCCACTACTGTCACATACATCACAGATCTCAGCACAGACCTTGGCCTCAAGAAATGGCAGAAATAAAGACCTACAACCATAAAATAAAAATAACATTGCAGTGATGTCTTCCGCAAAACAAACCAACCCATCAGCCCGAAGTCTATGTTCTTATTTGATCTACCAAGACCAAAATGTGTGGGTATTCTTTAGATCACTAAGTCCTGCAGTCCTTCTGGAAGAGCAGCACAGTTTGTAGAAGTACTACAGGACTCTAGGAAAAAAGGCTTTTTCATGTTACACTTGCCCTTTGTGTAGTGGTTTTGGCCCTGCTTGAGGAACAGAAGCGTAAGAGGTTTTCCTTGTTTACTGTGTCACAGGGTCTTGTGTGATGCTGACCAGGTTGTGCTGGCACAGGTACCCTGGGGGCTGAGGAACCCCCTGTGTGGCTGTGTGTCAGTTTTATGGGTGGAGTAAAGCACTTACAAGAGAGAAGGAGCGCTGTGTTGATATAAAAATCACCATTTAACAAAATTTGATAGTGAAGGTGACAGTGGTTTAACAAGATTTGATGGCAAAGTACACTTGATTATTTACCGCATGGGGGATGGGGTCAGACAAAACTGTTAGAGAGACCCTCCTGTTGAGTCATGACTTCCATAAAGAAAAGATTAAATGGGGATGTGTGGGAATCTGGCAAGGCACAGCCCATTTGAAGATCTGCCTGTGATATTTGGAGCTCAGTGGAAGTAGCAAAGGAATATGCTCATCCCTTGGCTTATCAGCATCTTAACTAACAAGCGTAAATTTTTCCAAAGAATGCCAGAGAGACAGGCAGGTCTGTTCTTTTTAGGTCTCTTGAGCTGTATGTACTTCATTGCTTCCCATACTTGCTCTGAGAACTTGTCTGAATTTCAGTTGAGTACATTTGTTGGGGTGTTTCTGGAGTCACTGGGGTGAATGTGGAAGGCTTTGGAATGCATTGCACAACCAAAAGATCCATAGTATCATGTGGGGATGTGTGAGTTGAACGATTGCCTTGTTCCCCAAAGCTCAGTTTGCTTGCTGAGTGGGCACCTAAGAAAACATCTCTTCACATGTAAGTGCCTTTCACAGGCAAGGAAAAGTAACAATGCCCGTGATACCTGTTGGCACTAAAAGTGAAAGCCTGGGCTAGATTAAATCTTTCTGTGGGACCCTAAGCTTGTTTTTTTGCAGTAGGTAATATTGGGAGTGGCTGGGATTCTGCATGCTTGTGGTGACCATTGTAAGAGCTGACAGCTACAACTCGATGAACTGCCTTCTCTTCAGACATTGACAAATAATCCTGGCAAAATCTGCTGCGCTGGAAGTGACCCATTTTAAAAAGGAACCTGTGAGATAGGCAGAAAGTCATCTTGGCTTAAAATGAGAAGCTGTGTTTTGGTAACATTGCTTATTGTTTGAGTATTGCTGTGTCTTAATCTGTAAGTCATTGAGAATAGTTCTGTTGAAAGAAGTGTATAAAATGCGCAATGGAAATTGGTAACACTGATTGGAAAGTTGGCGTGAATTTCTCCTGTCTTTGTTTTAACAAAGTGGAAATAGTAGTTGTTAAATGTTTTAAAGGAAAAAAAATAGATTATATTGTGAAACTCCATGCTGGGTTTAAAACTGTCTCTTCAATGTACAGCTGAGAAAAGTGTGCAGCAGATGTGTGCTTTGCTGTCAGTCTTCGTGTGGCTGATGTGCTGCTGAATCCTGGCCACATGCAGGCCAAGGATTGCTGCACTTCCCAGGCCCAGGATGCAACATGAAGAGTGTCTGTGCCTTTCACAGATGTCAGTTCTGGTGGAGTCACTGCCACCAGTACCAGCCCTGCTCCTTCCAAAGCCCCAGTGAAGCAAAGCTCCGGGTGTGAGTCACAGAGTACTGATCCTTGTGCAGCCACACACTGCTGGGAATTGCTGCCAGAGCAGTGATTCCTCCTCTGCCTTGGCAGCTCCGCTCCTTGATAACAGGGTAGCAAATGCTCACATGTAGTGGGATTTTCCTTTTCAGGCCTGAAGGTGAAAAATGCTGAAGTTGTGTAGTTATGCCATATCAGCCTTCAACACCACCTTCAGCGTGGTACTGTGATCTTTTATTAGCACTGGAAGCATTCTTGGGGAAATAAGGACAAACCTACAAAGTTTTCAAGGAAAGCAGAAGAGCTTTGTTGTCTGGAGGCCGCCATATGATAAAATAATCGAAGTACCTTTCTTACAGGATTAAGCCTTGTGTAACATGGCTGACTCTGTTCTACCTAGAAGGGTTACGGTTTTTCAGGACAAGATGATAGAATCCTAGAATGTGCTGAGTTGGAAGGGACCCATGAGGATCATCGAGTCCAACACCAGGCCCTGCACAGGACACCCCAAGAATGACACCACGAGCCTGAAAGATGCAGCAGAGCAAAAGCACATTTGTAGTCTGAGTGGGAATTGTTCATGTATAAATAAATTTGCAGGTGACACCAAGCTGAACACTGCAGATGACACACCTGAAGGACAGGGCCATCCAAAGGGATGTGGACAAACTCGAGAAGGGTCCATGGGAATCCCATGAGGTTCAACAAGTACCAGTGCTGCACCTGGGCTAGCACAACCCCTGGAGTCAATACAGGCTGGGGATAAGCAGATGGAGCTGATGCCTTGGGAAGGCTGGCCTGGAACAGAGACTAGACAGAGCTAAGAGAATAAAGTAGGTATTTATTGGAAGGCCTTTAAGGACACACCTTGGGCAGGACAGGGCCTGACCAGGGCTACACCCAAGGTGGATCTGAAATGGTCACAAAATGGATGACCAGTCATGAGGTCTCACACTTTTATAAGTTTCAGTCCATTTGCAAATTGAAGTTAATTGTCCAATTACAGCTTCAGATTATGAAGTCCCATCCTTGTTTTCTCTCTTCAGCCCGCTGTTGTATGAGGCTCAGAACTACACACCAAGGCAGGACAGAATCTGAAAATATGAAAGCTAAAACTTAAGGCATCAGAGCAATCCTGGGAGAAGGACTTGGGGGTGCTGGTGGTGAGAGCTGGACATGCTCTGCCTCTGAACCCCCTTGTGCTGAGCTGATTATTTACAAGAGCCTGGAGTGACAGGATGAAGGGGAATGGCTTCAAACTGCCAGATAGTAGGTTTAGATTGCGTATTAGGAAGAAATTCTTCCCTGTGAGGCTGGTGAAACCCTGGCACAGGTTGCCCAGAGCAGCTGTGGCTGCTCCATCCCTGGCAGTGTCTAAGGCCAGGCTGGATGGGGCTGGGAGCAACCTGGGCTAGTGGAAGGTGTCCCTGCCATGGCAGGGGGTGGCACTGGCTGGGCTTTGAGCTCCCTTCTAACCCAAACCATTATGTGATTCTAAATAAAAGATGTAGTACTGGAATACAGTGACATATGATTTTCATCCCCTGATGGTGAGCAGCTTGGGCTGTGCTGCCACAGACTGTGCAGACAATCAGTACTTGCACATCCTGATTGTTTTATATGTCCTGCTCTAAAGCTTTGGAAAATGCTCCTGTATTGAGACATTTTACTCATCTTTTTAAAGGCTTTTAAATAAATTCAAAGAAATAGTTCTTTCTTGTGCAGCTGACTTTATTCTTAGTCTTTTGAATACTTCCCTGTAAGTTATCTCCTCGTTAGTAGGTACTTAAATGTAGCTGTGAAACACAAGGTTTATCCTATTTTATTTTCTCTGTAAGCTCAGCCTTCTAAAATGGGGAGTTTTTGCCTGGTAGGTTAAGGTGTTAGTTTCCTTGTTACCTTTTAGGATGGCCACAGCTTTCCTGCTTAAAACACTTTGGAATGTGGGATGTTGGGATCTCACTGTCATCTTGAGTCCCTACTTGGCTTAAGTTGTGGTAAAGTGGAAAGTATTACCAGGTGACATCAGCCTGCCAGCATCACACTTTTCTCCAAAGTAACTCGTTTCCTTAATCTTCTAGAATCAACTTTTATCTCCATAAACTGCAAAAGATGGAAAATTTATGCATGACATAAGCAAGCAGAAAAGCTCAATGTTTTAATTATGTTTTGCATTAAATTCTCTTTGGGAAAAAATGAGCATTTCTTAATGGATTTTTAAACAAAAATGTATGGATAAATAAATAAAAGGATAATGGCTAAATAGACTTTGTTTCCTTTGGGAAAGGAGAGGTATTTGTTTAAGCAGGTATTCGGTGTCACATTTGTTTAGAAATGTAGGCTTTTTTCTCAAGTCCATATTTAAGAGAAGCTTTCTAAGTTCTGACTTTGAAAAGGTAAAACACTACAATGCCAGGAGAATGTTTGTGGTTTTATTTCATCTTTAATAGCTGAAGCTCCCGTAAATGTCTAGTTACAGGTGATGCTGTTATCTAACATCTTTTGTTCTTAATCAGCTTTAGATATAAAACTGACACTATCTGGAATAATCTGTCACATTTTCTTTTTGCAATTTCTGTTCCACTGAGATTTAAAATTGCAAGTGTCAACTCTTGGAGATGATAAACCTTTCAGCATCCTTCCTGAAGAGAGGTGAGGTGTCCTTGCAAAGCAGGAGTGACATACTGATTTACTTGGTGTTTGGTTATTCAAATAGTCATGATCTAAAGCATTTAATTACCCTTCATAAGCATAGTTTGGGGACACCTGTGAAAGTGTATCTGCTGGAATCATGCTTTCTGTGTTCTAAGCTCACTGCAGCCTCATGCCTTCTTTTGCTTTGGTTCGTATTTTATAGGCAGTGGTGATCAGCAATGGGACCTCTGAATACAATGGAATAAAGCAGCTGTTTCATCAGACTATGAAAAATTACAGCATCCTTAAAATACAGAGGATTCAGAATCCATCCCTCTGGAAGGTGTTTCAGTGGTTAGTACTTGTTTCCCTATCCTTATGAGGAGACAGTCTCCGAGAACAGGTTGTCCTGTATGTACTTTCTAGGAAAGGAGGTTGCCACCTGTGCCTTAACATGACTGGGATTTCATTATTAGCAGTTTCAGGAATGAGATTGGTGTCTGAGGCCTTCCACAGAATGCCATGCTCTGTGGGGAGGTTCCCTTTGCATGGCTCTTTGCAAGAGGCGGAGAGAAGCGAGGAGAGAAAGACAAGCATGATGCAAAAGTGGGATGAGGATACCCACAGGGATGTGGGACAGTGAGTATCTCAGGGATGGAGCAGTAACTGCCTGCTGCACACGTGCTCTGTCTGTTACAAATTTTTATCCATTAGAGTATATGAAGTGCTAAAAAGAGTAAAGGCTGCTTGGACCTTTTTGTTCCAGACAGACTGATTTAAGGTGCTTTTGCTGAACAAAGTCAGTATTCACTGAGAAAGAATCTTTGTGTTTTAACCTGATAATCTCTGAGTTCCAGAACTCCTTTCTGGTTTTCAACATCTGCATCAGTGATACTGAACTCCAGGTATTTAGGCCCAGCTGGATACCAGCAGATTAGAGCTGTGGCTCAACCATGTTCAAGTTAGTTTGATGTAAAATTAAGCTGTTGCTTAATACAGTTGTCTAGTTTAAAACAAGAGTAAATATTCAAGGACTGTATGGAATGGTAAGAGAGTAGAAAAAGACTGCTCAAATAAGTGCTTTCACCTGCAAAATGATTGAACCCAGAAAGTTACCAGCTACTGATTTCATAAAACCTTTTCATCTAGCAAAACTTAAGAGACTTCCAAACATGTAATGTGCATTTTTATCCTCCTCCAATGAGGTAATTAAGCTAAGCAGGCAGAGTTTAACATTGCCAAGTGTAGAGGATGATGGAGTAATTTGGGTTGGAAGAGACCCTAAAGCTCATCCAATCTGCCATGGACAGGGACATCTTCCACTATCCAGGTTGCTCCTAGCCCTGTCCAACGTGGCCTGGAATACTTTCAGGGGTGGGGCAGCCACAGCTTCTCTGGGCACCCTGTGCCAGGGCCTCACCACCCTCACAGTAAGTTCGCAATGAACAAGTTTCAGTCTGTTGCTCTTAACTTTTCATTCACTAATTTACAAGTTGAAAGGATTCTCCCCTCTCTCTTGGCTCTGCTTAATTTGTAGCTGATGACTTTCTGAAGAATATCACTGTCTTGTTCACTTCAGCAGCTTCTGAATACCTGAGAGGTGTCTGGATGCTGAATAATGATGGGAAACACAAGTTGAGCCTCTTGTTGTGATTTCCCTTTTGACCCTGTTCATAGCTCAGTCTGACTCTGGTCTCAGCCAGTGAGGTGAGCAGAGGGCAGAGCAGGCTGGGTTTGTGTCCTGGCCCCACACCCTCAGCAGCACTGACCTCTCTCAGGGCCAGGAGCTGGAGCTGTGGTATGGAGCACGAGCTGCCTCCAGCTTGGAGCCACTTGGTTAGTGCTGCCTTCACTCCATTGAGAGCTTGGGTGGGGAGGGACAAGAGACCTGAAAGCACAACCAGCAGGGCCCTACAGAGGAGCTAAAGGTTGGTACAGCGGCAGCTGGAAGAGTGTCAAATGCCTAAATTCCCAGAGTAAAGCCAGAATCATCTAGAATTGCTGAGCAGTGGTGTCAGTACTGTGCTCATGTCATTTTGCTCATCATGCTGCTGGTGTCTTGTCTTCCAAGAGGAGAGAGCAGGCTGGAAAACTCATCCAGCTGACATTTACATGGCTGTTACATATTTGTTTGAATTGTTAAAAAAACCTCTTTTTCCCTTTTCTCCCATGGCTCACAGTCTCCTCCCCTTCCTTTTTGTCAGGCAAAAAGAGAAGATGAAAAGGGAAAATGGAGGAAAGGAAGTCCAGGAAAAACAACTGTTCCACGGAACCGACGTCTTCTCCATGAAAACGATCTGCACTCAGAACTTTGACTGGAGAATTTGTGGAAGCAATGGAACGAACTACGGGAAGGGTAGGTAGAAAATGAGATGTCTGCTGAGACTCCCCTGATAGTGGAGCTAAGTTCTGAACTCTTTAACTATAGAAAGTGAAAAAAAGATAGGAATTGGTATTATGATCCTTCTGAAGAGGGCCAGGATTTGCTTTGGGTCAGGGGTAAGTCCTCTCACAAGGCATCAAGAGCATTAGAGCAGGGGTTTGCTGTAGGTGCCATTTTCTGATGTCTGAGGTCATAATTTGAATTTACAAGAGAAATAAGTGTGCATGGCAGGGGGCAGAGGGATGTGCATGCCCTCAGTGTGATCGTGGAAGGTCTTCATGTTTTCTTGTCTCATCATAACACACAGACTGTAGTGTGCTTATTGGTGTAGCTTTTAAAAAATTACTCCTAAAATAGCAAATACTGAATGGAAATTACATAGTGCAATCCCTCTGTTGCAAAAATTTCGGTGGTATTCTGTAAACTGAGTAAGAGAAGTCCTGAAAGTTGAGTCAGACACCTCCTGAAAATGCAGGGGACACCCAGATCTTGCTGTCACTGTATAGGTTCTCCTCACCACCACGTTTTCCTCTCATTTTCTAGGAAGCTACTTTGCCAGAGATGCTCGCTATGCCCATGCCTACTGTCAGGCCACGGCGCAGGGCCACGCGATGTTCGTGGCTCGAGTTCTGGTTGGAGACCACGTTCAAGGCAACGCCGCCTACGTCCGGCCCCCGGAGAGGTGTGCCGGCAAGATGCGCTTCTATGACAGCTGTGTGGATGATGAGCTGAATCCTTCTGTTTTTGTCATCTTTGAAAAACACCAGGTTTACCCAGAGTACATAATCGAGTACGAAAAGGAGAGAATAAGAGAGAAGAAGGAGGCAGGAGTAAGAGTGTATGGAGAGGAGGAAGGAGTAAGAGCATATAAAGAGGAGAGAAAAAAATGTGTTATATCTTAGAGAAACACAGCAGCTTGCATCCTCATCTTGTTTTTCGTATTGCAGTTGTTATCCTACTTGGTGACTTCTTTCTTTTTTACTACAGTTCTCGGAATGTTAATCCAAACAATTTTTGCATTGAGGAGGGCTGGCAAAGCAGATGTCACCTTTGTTGTGACCACCTTCTCTTCTTCTTTTCCTCTCTTAAATGAAGCATAGATATTTCGATAACCATAGCAGGAAAATCAGAATTGTGGGATGGGAAATTGAATGTTCCGACTGCTCTGGGCAAATAATCGCAAATGCATCGTCTAAGAAAAATAGAGAGGATTTCTCTCGTCGCAGTTAAAAGAAAAATTAACAGTACAGTAGTTTTTAAGGAAGCTTTCAGGTTTTTAGTAGCCAGAGATTCTTTTCTGAGCAGAATTCATCTGTTCTTGATCCTCTCATCTATCATTATTATAAACAATTCAGTGTACGTAATAATGACTTGAGTTTGTTTTCAAAGCGCTGCTTGCTAATGCTGGTACATATTTCGAGTTAAGATGGTAAACAAAAAAAGAAAAAGCGTATTTTAAATCCATGCTGTTATAGTTTCTCGATTATATTCATCTGTACAACGGCAGATGGATCAGAAAGCTGTTGAATCAGATTCTTTGTGGAAATTTGCAGTAACGTGCTGTAACCTATACAAAAGCAGAACTCAACTGGAACTGTGAAAGTCACCACACGCGAGTAAGCAGACACCAACATTTGGTGGTTTGGCTGCAACGAATGGCCATAAGGACACAAAGGCTGTGTCCCAAGGAGCCAGGCTCTCCAGTGGATGTGGCCACGCAGCACAACAGGGCAGGAGAAACTCCTTAAGGAGCATAGACGGTCTGTCCTGTTTGTGCATTAATTTTCGTTTTCCAGATGGAGAGCGGGGCTGAAGAGCCTGGTGAGGTTCTCTCGAGGCCAGTGGTAGAACTGCTGCCCTGAGGCACCGTCCGCATGCTCTGCTTGCCTGGGGCAGGGTGCTGACAAGTGAGGATCCTCCTTGTGTCTTGTGCGGATCCTGGGTCAGAAACCTACGCAGTTTCTACTGGATCTTGTTAGCAGGGAGTCTGAGTGGATCAGACTGAAGGCCCTCTGTACAAAATGCCATATTCAGGCAGTTCAGCTGTTCAGAGGGAAACTGGGAGTGAGGACAGAGGAGCAGTAGTTTTTACCTTCAGATAAGCTTTACAGAAGCACCAGTAGCCTCTAAGATTTCTGCATCTGTGATACGAATCTGTCAGCCGCTCAAAGATAGCAAATTGTTCCCAAGAGGAACAAAAAGATAAATCCGGAAAATCTTACTAAAATTACTTAGAATGAAATGAAAACATGCGGGGAAGATTTTAACGCTTTTTAAGATGTCTCTCTCTTTTGTTTGCCTGTAGAGTTCCTGAATTACTGAACTTGCTGTATTTGCAAATAAAACCTGTTTCCAGGCACTTTCAGTGTGCAGTTTGTCTTTACATAAACATGGCAAGACTAAACACGCTGAGTGGACCAGCCCCTGCCTGCACTCCCTGTCTTCCTTCAGTGTTTCTAAACCAGGGAACCGCACATGTGGACTGCCATTGGAGGGTGGGTGCTTAGCTAATTGCTAAGGAGAGAACAGCATGGTTCAGGGAGAATATTTCTGTAAATTAACTTCCTAACTAGGAGATGTTTAATATTAAAAGAGTGGGGTAGTTTGTAATGAAACAGCTGCTCTGAGCAGTTCATGAAGTCCTAAGAAAAGGTGAAAGAATTAAGTGAGGTAGTGGCAGAACTGCTGGTTTTAAATCTGGAAGTAGTGAGATACTGAGACGTTCTAAGGATGTACTTCAATATGCAGATGAGTAACTTTTAAAGAATGTGAATCTGGCGCCTGTAGAAACCCCCACACCTGCAAGGCACAAGGCAGGCCTGGATGGGGAGGGTGCCAGTGAGATGCTGACAGCTCAGGATCAGTCCAGATCACCACACATCAGGACACAGCAGTCCAGGAACTGCAGAGCTGTTGGGGCAGGGATGCAGCTCTCTGGTGCACAAGGCCTTGGCTTTTCCATCAGAGGGGTGGACTGGGGCTGATAACTCAGCTGAAGAGGGAGGAGAGCTGGGAAATGGATTTGCTGAATGCAGAAGGATGGTAAAGAAACAGCGATTCTCCCACCTTGTGGCACCTCAGCCTTCCTAACTGGCACCAAGGAACACCCTTGGGAGGCTGTGCCACGCTTGGGCTGTGCCCTCCTGTGGGCACAGATCCTGCTGCTCTCCACTGCTGGGTGCTTCTGATGGAAACAAAGTGTGTGCACACTGTTGCATGTCCGTGAAATTATGCTGAATAACACATGTAAAAGCTTCACACATGGAAAGAAGTCATGTACTTGCTGCACAAAGATCATCTTTGAATTTATTAAGGCAAAGCAGACAAAATTCTCAATCAAGTTCTACCGAAAGTAGAGCTGTCATTGATTACATTGATTACATTAATTACACCCTGCAGAACCAGCCAGAGCTTTCTCAGGCTTTTGTTCCCCTATACAATTTGTTACATTCCTTGATTAAAAAGTTACCCGTCTAAAGTCATGGCTTGAAGTGCACATATTAAAAATAACAGTAAAAATGCAGTCCCAAGTGAGTCACCCACCATGGCTGAACAGACAAGCAGCGATGAAGCTGAATAACAGCATGCTCATAAATCAGAAGACCTGAAGGCAAGGAATGCAATCCCTTGTGTGGTTTCATTATTATTGCTTTAAAAATAAGCTATTTCTGCCTCAGGGATGATTGGGTAAAGTAGAATGTCAGCAAAGCTCTTACACCTCTTGTTCCACGATGCAGGAACTCCAGGGGCAGTGCAGGACCAGCTATGGCAGTGCTTTCTTAGGTCAAAAGGGAACTGTAAGACAATGCTGCTGTGGGACATGGGGAAGAGCCTGAGCTGGACAGGAAGGAGGGGCAGGCCTGTGGGGCCAGGAGAGCTTGCAGATGTGGAAGCAAAGCCAGAGCTGGGGCAGTTGCAGAGTGTGGGATTTTTATTCCAGAAGAGGAGGTACAAGTTCAGTTTAGGTCTGAAATACGATCTTCCTTGTCCTTAGGGATTTCTGGAATGCTACTGCAAGACAATGTGTTAGCTCTGGGATGCTGCAGGAATCCAGAGGTACCAGAGCTCCCTCGAGGCTCACATTGTGCCTGACTTGCAGCACTGAAGTTTATCCCATCCCGTGTGCTGGGACAGGGCTGTGTCTGTCCCCCTGAGCCCTCTTTCCATGGCAGGAAGACCTCCTGGTCTTCACCTCTCCGAAGGGTCTGCTTTAACCCTGGTTTCAATCCCACTCTGCCAACATGCAGGGACCCTCTGGAGATGGTAGTAAGGCCTGACTATCCAAAAGCTCAGGGAGGCACAAAGCCCCACTCCAACATACCCTCTGGAGATGTACTGTTCAGCTAAAATCCAGGCTTTTCCCTTTTTTCTGAAAGATTTAGAAGTGCTGAGGGAGCACCCATGTCAGAATAGTCATTATTCCTAGCTGGTTCTAGTCTGGTTTCATTCACCCAGTAATGCCAGAAAGCTCTGCTGTGCTATATTGAAAGGAAAAATTTAACATTTTATGAGAGAGAGTTTAAAAAGTCTACCTGGAAAGAGATCCTGAAGATAGTCACAGATAGATCTGTGACTCCTGCCTGAATGGGCTGGAAGCTTGATATGAGTTCCATTCATGCCTGTATTGGCTCTGGTCCACACCTTCATATTGGCTTTATTTAAAGTTCCCTTTGAATTACCTGAGCAGTTTACTTCACATGTAGGCCAAGTAACAAACTGGGCCAAAGCAGGACAGAAATCCAGGCACTGTTAGTGCACTGTGTGTAATCAGGGTCAGAGAGGACGTTCAGGAAAACGTACCAGAGCAGCAGGGCCTTTGGGATGCTCCAGAAAGCTGGCGATTATCAGCAAGTTTTCCTCTTCCCTTGGGGAATCATCTAAGACACAACCTCCAGAAATGGAACAGCTCTGTCTTTTTTTTTAAGGAAATTATTCTCAGATCTTTTAAGCCCAAGTCCCTCCCCCAGCTCCTTCACAGCACCCCTGCACTCCCTGCACCCAGACTTTGTGGGAAGCTCCTGGCTCTTCCAGCTGCAGAGGAAAGCCCTACGCCCTGGAATGCACGGCGGCTGCCTTCCTGATCAGCCGCTCGGTCATCGGTGACTTTGGTCTCATCATGTCACGCTCCTGCAGGAGACATCTGCGGAAGGAGGAGGAGGAGGGTGAGGAGAGGCTGATAAACACAGACTGCTCTGCCAAACAGGCTGTGCTGAGGAGAGCCCACGTGGCAGAGCACGCCTCTGACTTCCCAGCAAAGCAGATGTCAGCAGTGGAGCTGCAGCAGTTCACAGAAGCTCAGCAGTCCACAACACACCTGGCTAACAGGCCATATTTGAAGACAGAACCATTGGAAAATTGACTACCCTTGAACATACACAGATCATCCATCCAGGCTGCAAGGGTGCACTTTGGAAATTGGAAGCTATTGTACTTTTTATCCTGGTTAAATGTTGCTACATTTAACACAACTGATTTCATATAATTTTAGCCTTAAATTTATTGGTTTGAATATATTTATTATTGCTTACTTTTTGAGCATATTCATTACCTCTTACTTTTAGCAACAATGCTACTTCCACAAACTTTTATCAAGGGAAATACTCACCTTGCAAGGTTTCGTTTGGCCTTTGATTTAGAATTTAAAGCAGCATGAATCAATAACAGGCTGAAAACATCTCTCTGAAAAAAAAAGTTAGCAAAATACAAACTAATAAGTAATTTATAATGTATAGCTGGTTACAATGTCTTGGTTACCAAACTATTAAATTCACAGGAAGGAAACATATCAACATAAAAAATAAATAGCTAAGCCTGCTAGTAAGTGTTTGCAAACAGGGTTCAGTCACAAGCACAGTTCAGCTTTTCACTACAACTGAAGTGCTGTTGATGAGTTAAGTGCTTAATGGTGGCTAATGAAAGGGGATTAAGTCATCAAAAAGCCTTTTCTGCATCTCCTTTACCTGAGCATCACTGCCTCCCACTTGGACTAGTTCATAACGGATTGGGTACAGCAGGTCCACAGCTTTGTCACAATTCCCATTTTCAAACTCTACAAAAGCCTGGCACAGTGGCAGCCCCAGCCTAGGAGCCAGGGAAAGCTGGTGGTCTTCATGAGGTGCTCTGTAGAATGAGAAAGTGGTTAACTTCCATAAGCCAAAGCATAAATAGCCATATTTCAATGCCAGTTTGCCTCTGCCTGCAGACAGGTTTTTATTTTTTCTTACTGTACAAAGCCTGATGTTTCAGGCAGTTGACTTAGGTCATATCTTTTGGTGTGGTATTGCTACTTTCACCTTTTTGTTACTCATCCAGCAATCGGTTTTTATTCTCCGGAATATACCCACAAAAGGCACAAGGCCAACCCTCTCCTACCTCTGCAAGAAACAGCTTGGGCTAGGACAGTAAGAAAACTGCAGCTTCCCTTTGCTGACCCCACCAGAACATCCTGCTGCTAGTCCTTTGTCTGGAGGCCACCAGTCCTTGCACACAGCTCCCAGGCAGCACCCTGCAAGCCAGCTCCTCCTCAAGTCAGCCTTACAAAACTTCCTGCTCTTTCTCTGGGCCAGCTTTCATTCTCCAGCAGGCAACACTGCCCTATATGTTTATCATTCCTTAAACAAACTGCGGCATCCTAGAAAGATAAAAGTGCATAACAGATGTTCATTTGAAGCAGCTTGAGACAGGCAGTGATGAAAATGACGGGACAATTGCTCATTTACACCTTTTGTCCAGCAGTTCCGTGGAAAGGAGCCTGTGACAACAACCACCAGAGAGCGCCATGGGACACCCGACAAATTCCCAG
Organism: Donacobius atricapilla; assembly: GCA_013397315.1. NCBI lineage: Eukaryota > Metazoa > Chordata > Aves > Passeriformes > Mimidae > Donacobius > Donacobius atricapilla. Next base: position 197,131 of record WBMY01008777.1, read on the forward strand.
CAACTTTCCGTGGCAAAGGCCAGGGAAAAATGCCCAGGCAATGCCAGCTGGGACTGATCTTCGTGCCCAGGTTGTATCACGGCTTTCTTAACACATTCAAAATGCCTCTGGGGTATCATTTCTGCATTACATATTTGTGATAGACGTAAATTAATCCAGTCATTTATACAGCTCCTTCAGCTCACAGCCTGCTTTCTCAAATAATGAAATGAAGCTTTATAACATTTCAAACTACAGCCAAAAATGTATACATGTATTACTAAGACTGAAAGTAGGTGGAAGAAGCACTAGGTGAAAGAATAAGTAGCATATATGAACACATGTTCATTAAAGCCTCTGTGATGGGCAGTTCTCTATACTTCATATATACTGACATACTTATATAAATAATGGAATAAATAACAAAAGATACTTGCCATTTTCTACCTTAGTTAAATGAGACATACTTAGGTTTGCTTTGAAAGTTTTGTTTTGATAAGTATTCTTAAAAATTACAGTATTCCTCAAAACTACATATAGTCAGGAATAAACAGTGACAATTTCAGGTTCTCCTTCCTTCCTTTTAAAGGCCAAGGAAGCAACAGATGCTTAAACAGAGGGGAAAAAAGGGTTTAGGGGGGGAAGAAATTGAATTTAAAGCATCTATAATCAACCCCTTAAGAAAAACCAAGGCAATTCACAGTCATTTAATACCTAAGGGAACACAAAACCCTTATTGTTTGAATGTAGTACTTAAATACTCAGCTTTTTCAAATAACTTATTTTGAAAGTGAAATATTCTAAATTATTACTTTAGTAGTACTTGAAACCTGATTTCCTGCAGATGGCCTTAACAACACATCAAACAGTAGCTATTAGAATAGCAGAACCAACTAATGTTCTGTTATTAACCTTTTAAACCAGAGCAGAAAAGATCCACCACAGACAGCTGACATATCTTGTAGGATGTTCTTATTAATACACTTTACTCCTCATCTGTAACACAGCTTAGTGTGACCCCACTAAAAGGGAACAGACAGCCACTGCTCAGGTGGTGTCCGTGACCTCAAACACAAAAGATTTCTGCTCAACAAGATGAGAAAACCCTCTAGACATTATCTCAAAAAAGAAATACTGATATGGCTCTCCTAACTGGACGTTGCCCTGCTTAAACCAACGCGTCCCAGGGACATCCTTGCCCTGAAGTTCAAAGGACTATTCCCTGAACCCAATGCAGGAATTCCTTTGCTTACCTGGCAAGTTCCTGCAGAGTTGTTAAAAGCTCCTCAGTGGTTTTGCGGTTTTTGGCTCCAAGGAAAGACATCAGGAAGTGCACATCATTGAACAGAAGAATGTGATCCTTGCTGTGCTTCTTTGTAACCCCAAGCAGATCATTCCACCTGTCCCCCAGCTTTACACCTAAGAGTAAAAACCTCTGTCAATAACATTGCCACATGCAGAACTATGACTTTGCAATGTATTTTCAGTCTCTCAGCATAAAAAGCATTCCTACTGAACTCAGGAGAACGTTTCCTGATGTGGCAACATTTATGCAGCAAATATGCTCAGCTGCAGGCTGCCTTATCTGGGCCAAGAGTTTCTTGACTGTCAGGAGTTCAAAGGCATTATTTTAATCTGCATTGTGTGAGCTTCTGGCTTCATTATGAGATTGCTCATAATGTCTTGGAGGTGCTGCTCAGCACGAGCCATCTGCAGGAATGGCAAGACAGAGTGAGAAGATGGATTTAATAAAATCCCCAGTACATCAATAGTGTTTTAGCAGAACAGTGTGAAGTACTGTCTGCCCACCATGTCCCCTGCCATGAACCCTAGTGTATAAACACTGACTCAAAAAGGGGAAATGTCACTGAGTTAGGAGAGTACAAAAAGCCAGAAGCTCTTATGCCCATACTAACTATTTCAGTCAGGATCAAAACAGAAAAACAAAAGCATCTAACTGGAAATTTATCTCCAGAAAAGTGCTATGGGTTTTTAGAGGCTTATGCACTTGATTGCTCAGCCCCAGACCTCCAGGGACAATAGAAGTGAATTTGTAAAGAAGCATGTGACCTATGCTAGCTGCAGCTGACTGCTATGCCACACTGGCATGGCAAATGGAAGCTCCTGGGAAGAATAAAGCTATGGACATTGTTAGGAACTTTATATTGATGCTTTTCTCAAGTTTCTTCAGAAACACTGATCAAGCTTGCTGTGTAATTACACTGAAATACTTCCCCAACATGAAGAGCAGGGGAAGGGGAAAAGAAAATTACAGTTTTAAAAATAACAGCCAGAGGATATCCTACCTTCCAGATGAAGCCTGTACAGCATTGAACAGTTATCAACTATATCCAGGATGTTTCCACTTGCCAGGCACTGGGGAGCAATCTGTAATCACAAGTATATCCAGGCTGGCCAAGTGATCTGCTAGTGGAAACTTCCTCACATTATCAAACCTATTTTCACAGTACTAAATTAATTTTATCCTTCTATTAATTCAAAATTACTTGGTTTGTAATAGTCCTAATTGCATCTTTCTTGAGTACAGGAATTTGCAATGACAGAAACTTATATGGCTTTACTTGTGTTGTTTTTCTCAGTAAATATGGAGAATCACCATGGCATTTTATTTTTTCCAAAACTGTGCCTTAAATATTACTTCACCTGATCAATCTTAATAGATAGAAAATTGCCCAGCAGCTTTCTTAATGCTTGCAGTATTTTTACAATCCTTACAAAGATGTGCCATGTTATCTAATTTGATATTGCTTACTTACAAAGGTTGTTTTGAAATCCAGACAGCTGATTTTGTACAAAAGTCAAAATGCAAAATCAGTTCTTTGTAAAGGTGACTTGACTTTATAGGAAAACTAACTGACATCCTTTAAAAGGTATGAATAAGAAACATGGACAGGATGGAAATCAGTACCACTGCAGCTCTTTCAAGCACTCAAACTAGGTAACACTCAAGTCCTTGGGGCATTTTCCCCACGAGTGCTGAGAAATAGTTTCCCTAAAAGACTAAGATAACAGATGTTAAGCAGTATTTATACACAGATCACCCAGTGGGATAGGTTTCAATCTCACACAGAAGGAAGGAATACTTCTTACACCAATGGTTTGTACTGGTGCAGTTACACCCACGGGGATCATAGGAACACATTCATCTCTGGGCTGAGCCATGCAACAAGAGTAAGGGATTTAGGTGCTGCTCTTGGAAAAATACACTTTTACTTACACCTGAGCAACTTTTCTAAATAGATCTGCACTTTCATAAACCATATAATCAACAGAAGAACAAAGATTATTATCAAACATCATAATATCCTTTAACATTGGCAACAAAAAGTACCTTCCATGCAATTAGACCTGAACTTTAAATACATTAATATAAGACTGGTTTATTTCTGCAACACTTAGGTGTGGCTATGACAAGAGTTAAATGGTGAAGTAAACATATTCCTTCTGGTTACCTAAACTCTTTAGATGCCCACATGTCATCAAATCCATGTTAGACCACTGTAGCTAAACACTTCTGCTTCCAGATCCAGAGGATGAACCCCATGTGCTCCATGCCCTTATAAAGCTAAAATGGCTGGCATTCAGGAGCTTAATGCAGAAATCAAAGAATTGTCACTAGAGGTTATGCTGGTTCAAGAAAGCCACGGAACATGACTTATATCATGATCTTGCATGATCTCAGTAAAGAAAAAAAGGCCCCTACTCACATGCTTGTCATAAATGGTCAAAGCAGCTTCATATTCCCCCTGGAAAAGCAAAGGAGGACTGTGTGGTTAACGTGCAGACACAGCAGCCAGCAGTGACTGGCAGCAACCAGAGACAAATACAAACCTCATAACAGCTCTTCAGGACTGACTGATCAAAACAAAGCAAGTCAAAGAAACCTCGAGGTATTCAAAGCAGAAAAACCTGGATTTAATAGGCAAAATGATCAGTATGTTGAGGTTTCATCTAAGAAACTTCACTTGTGCCAGTACCAATACTGGCACAAGTTAAGCAAGAAGGAGAAACATGAGGTATTGCCTCTCATTCTAATGTTCCTTTCAGGGACTTTTGTAAAAATCAGTGCATCCGACGGTGTATGCAAAGATATGGGAAAAAACAGTCTAAGTAGCCTTCAAAAAAGTTATGTAGATAGGCAGTGGCAAAATAAATAAACTATTTGACTCCTGTTGAGAATTATGTTCCGTCTGTGTTACTCTGCTTTCTGGCCAAAGAATGCTGCCTTCCCAAGGATGCCACAATTATCTCCCTATTAAGCTGAACCCCATGAGTGCTAAGCATTAAATCCAAGGAAATTCTGACAGATTGGGTAAAATTTCAACCATTTTTATAGGCTTTCAATAGTAAGAATTAGTAACAATAATTAATAGCATTGGCAACCCAATTTAGAGATTATAGCCTCTTTTATTATAGTGAGGAAATTTTTGGGCCAGAAAATGAGTACTGAATTTTTTGTCTCAAAATTAGACATCTAAGTTCAGCTTGCTATCAAATAACTGCTGAACGTAATTAGTGAAACTACTGGATCTTCAACCATGCAAATCTCACAGCAATACTTCAACATTCTTAGAAAGATACCGGAACTTTTTGACCAATTCAATTAAAATTCTCAAAATAACAGTAATAAACAACTATGCCACTTTGTAAATGTAGCTATTCTGTAAAAACATCTCTTCAAAGAGCTGATCCTCCCTTCCCCCTTAATAAATGTGAGTTCTGCCTTTTAAAGAGCTTTAGATAACCTACCTGGACCATAAAGCACATGTATGAAAATATCTCATACCTTTTCAATGTAGTATAAAGCCCAGTGCCAGTAATTGTGGCAAGCAAGCATATCACTGCTCTGGAGAAAAAAAAAATTATTTACAAAATAACTTTTTCAAAATTACTTTTCAAGTTATCTAATCAGATTTCTGTTTCTTCCTTTGGCAAAACTGAGTACTTCAGGAGACACAAAAGAGACAAGAAATTTAAATCAGCTGCTGGGACACCTTCTCATTTGGTACACTTGTCATTGCAGCTATTAGGGCAACATCTCAAACCCAAGGTTTCCCCCACGTCATTTTCCAGATAAGAGTTTCACCTGATGCCTCAGAATTCACCTTTCTTCAGCACCTGTTTTTTAAAAAAAACAAACTAATCCACATCTGTAAGAAGAGTAAGATTTGTTTCATCTAAAATTTAGGCATCTTGTCTGAAGTAACCTGGCCAGAGAGTGGAGAGAAGAGGATAATGGAGGCCTTATGAGGGCCATTCCTCCCAGCCATCTGGAACCTACCTCAGACAAAGAGCAATCACTTTTTAAACAAGTCTTACTACAGCCTACAGAAGCTGCAAGAGATGCCAAACACACTGGCAGCTCATCAGGTAAGATGAATTTTTGCTGGACTGCACCAATTTCACACTGTCCTTTCCAGCTGGCTCCACAACTTCAAATCCTCTTCCCTAGCCTGCAGTTCAAGGCAATTGCAGTTCATTTTTGTGAATGCATTAAAGATAGACAAATGTAGTTCCCTAATCCTTTGGTGAAAATTAAAGTACCAGAAAGGTTCACCCCTCTCCTCCCACTCTCTCCCCGTTCTGTAGTTAAATTTCATGGTCTCACAAGTGGAAAAATCATCTTTATTGTCATCCTGACAGCTGTAACAATCACTTTCAGGAAGCACAAAGGTAAAGGTTCACATGTTAGGGCTTGACAGTGCTAAGATAAACACTGGTAATCTTTGCTTGTTTAATATGAAATTCCAAACCAAACCCAAGCAAGAGAAGCAGTTACGTGCTTGGCATGAACACTGATAATATCAAGCTGAATATCCTACTGCCATTCCAAATGTCATACAAACAACATCATGGAATTACCTGACTAAATAAAGCTTTTCTCTGCTGCTAAATTGGAGCTCTGAAAAAGATTAAAGTGCTAGAGAGAAGTGGGCTTGCACTTGATTTTATTTGGATAAAGAGAATGAATCACAGAGACATGCAACTATTTTAAGAAGGAAGAGTTAAACAAAAATCGATCCAAAAGTCACTGACTGGGGTTTTAAAGGTATCACCCAATCTGTCAATCCCCTACATCACTCTTTCATTAAAACTAACATATTAAAAGACATAATGCTTTCTGGGAAGTGACAGGTGGGAACTTCAAGCAAGAGTTTTCTGTCTGCACTTCCAAGCCCAGTATCTGAATGCTTGACTTAAAAAAAAAAACAAGCACGCAAACAGCCTTTCTAGTCACACTGTCCAGTGCTGCTCTTTGGCTGAGGTGGAATAGTCAGCTCAGAGACTCTAAAGTAGACTCTTGTGGGTTCTAGCAAACGCATACCTCACTTCCCTCAGCTCTGAATAAAACAGACTTCGTCACTGGGTAAACACTGCCAAACACGAAATGAAACCTAATTTACAACAAAGGGACTATATGACAGACTAATGAACCTGTTCAATACTCTGAAAGATGGTATCAAACATGTTGGATAGCTAAGGTCACTGACACATTAGAAAGTAATTACTACATGAGAAAATATATGAGCATAATTCCTCTTTGCTTTACAGTTTTCTTAAAATCCCCTCCCCATCCAGAAGCAAACAAGTAATCTATTGTTTTGAAACTGTTGATTTGACTGTGTCATTTTCCACCTCCTCTTAGATCCCATGAGGAGATTTAGGCAGGTCCTTCAACTGACTATCAGTGCTTACCTCAGCCTAAATAAAAAGCTTGTGAAAGAATCAGTGGTCACTTTACTTTTATAACCGCACAACAGATCACAAATAGGGAGAGTCATGTCCCTCACAACATGCCACTTCTTCCTGCCTCTTGCTTAAAAAGCTGCATGGAGAGTAGCAGCACCTCAAGGGAGGATTTCCTCTAATATGCAAATTCTGCATTGACTGCATTAACAGGTCTGCAGATAGGAAGGAATTGCAGGCAGAACTTGGCTGCAGGAATTAAAGAAAACCTAAAAGGAGCTTTTTCAGAGATGCCACAAAAATGTTTACCTTCCAGTTCCTTTCTGTTTCCTTCATGAATTTCAAGCCTTTCTCCACTTCTGCTTTCATTTCATTTACATGAGCTATAGTATGGACAGACCACGCATCTGTCTGATTTATAGCCAAAGCCTATGAATGAAAAACAGGAAAACATGATGAGCCTTACAAACTTGCAAACACAGACATTTATCACTGCTTATCTAGAAACAAGAGACTACTTTTTACTTGCTGCATGTTAAATACATCCTTGTACCACTCCAGCTAACCACAGCCCAGAGTCTGATTTGGACAGAAAAGGAAGAGAATGTTTCCTGGCTGACTTCACTTCCCAGCTTCTGCTGCACGGAGAGGAACACCCACCAAACACTTTAAAACACGGGCTCGGATGATGCCTGTGAAATGACATGTATTTCACAGACATGCATCAATGAGAGAACTGCAGGCACAGGCACAATATATGCCATGACATAGTGCCTTGCAGACAACTATTTCTTTTCCAAAAAATGGCCAGCTCTGTGTATTCAGCCAATTCCTCTTCCTTGGCCCAACAACTTCCACTAGGCTTTTGGCATTTTGCAAAGTTAGTCATAAACCTAGTAAAGGTTTAAGTTTTAAGGTTTAGTCTTTTGTCACTTTCAGCAATTTGACGTAACAGAAGTTTTGTCAAGAACATCCATTAGATATTGTGTCTGAAACTCCTGGAGCACAGGGATAATCCTGAGGACTGGAGAAAGTCAATTATCTTCATAGAAAGGGATCAGGCTGGCTAATATTGATCCCCAGGAACATTGTTACAGTTAATTGTTCAATAACCCAGGAATGAGCACCTAGGAAAAAAAGGCAGCAGGAAGCCAAACATGACTGATTGTCAAGAGCAGACCATGTCAAAACAAACCAACATTCCTTAATAGAGAAACAGCAATTATACATGTGGGAAGCAGCAGATGGGCTCATTGATGGATTTTATAGGGTGTTCTGAGCTCATCTAACAGGGCATGCTCATAAGCAAGTAAGGGGAATACAGTCCAGTGAAACTGCCTTGGAGGGGCAGAGATGTGAAAATAGTCATCAGTAAGTCTCACAAAGCTCTGTGAGCATTTCCATGTTGAGCTTTGTCTCTGCTACTTTGACTAACTGGCAGAAACCACCACCCTGTCTGAGGATTCGCAAGCCTTTTAGCACCAACAGCAGGCAGTTTACCTCGTGGGCAACCTTCTCAGCACGGTCAAAAAGGTTTGTTTCCACAAGTCCAAAAGAGTAGTAGCCCTTCACGCAGCTGACAAGAGGGGTAAAAGAGCACATCATCCACTGATAACTAGGTTTCATCCAGGACTGAAAAAAAATACTAGAAAGAGCATTTAACTCAAAAAATAAGTCCTTGCAGTGCAATTCACAACAAGGGTTCAAGCTCGCAGGACACAGAGCTACTGAGCTAACTCTCAGAGGAAATGAGTGACCCTGAGACACCAGCGTGGCAAACAGTGACAAGATGCACATCAGAATGGACATTTCCATCTCTGGATGAGATGGAATCACCAGCTACACAGAACCAGCTGCTGATCTCCATAACAGTTGCAAGATGCAGAATTAAAAGGCTAGAAGTGAGACACTGCTGTCAGCAAAGCTATCTGAGCATCTCAAAGGCAATCTACACTTTCCCCAGGGCCCACAAAACCACAGGAGGGTACTTTTACATGAATGGCCCTTTAACACTGCTTGTAAATCAGCCCCATTAAGCCATAAAGGAAAATTAGGGATGTTATCTGCATCTGATTTACTTAATGGATGAAGATGAATAGTATTGTTTTGGAAGAAGTGAGGAAATTCTGTCACTGCCCTGGGTGAGGACGTGATTTTACCCTGTGTGTTACACACCATGTATTATATTTGACAGCAGTGAGACACAGCTCACTTACGAAAAATCCCTCAACAGCAGTGTCAAGAGGGATACTGGAGACACGTTCTATCTGTGGTCAAGTTTGATTAACTTCTAGACTCTTGATTTTCGTCTACATGACTGTTACCAAAAGATCCTGAACTTGTAAGTCTGAACTTAAAAACCACGTAGTCCATGCACACCAGGTAAAGAGCAACGTCCAAATGATCATGACCCACCTGCTCAGTGGAACATCATGTGTCCAGAAAGGATAAACACGGGCAACAGAATCTCGCATCTGACGTTGATACCCCAGGTAGAAATAAGTGTCATGGGAAAATTTGAGTGCCAGCAGGTCAGTTGGGTGGCTCTGCAGAATCTGCTCCCATAGATCACAAGCTTTTGGAAGTTGGCTAGAAATAAAAAATTACTTCCATCACTGAAATAAGGCACAAGTGCCTGCCCCTACTGTTAGTCCTGAACTCAAACTATGCTGAAACACAGAAAATTCAGCACCAAAGGACTTATTCCTTTCCTTGAAGGAATTCTTTAGTCTTTTCTAAGCTAATAATGGGATTATCTTCATTTGGCACCTGCTGAGAAATCTTATGAAAGAAATCATGTTGGGTCACATCAAATCACTGTAACACACAAGGAAAATGAAACAAGCTTAAACCATAAATCTAAACATTTTCCTAGGGGGCTGAATAGTTCCTACAGGGATCCACCATAATTAATGGAACTTTGTATGTACAAAGACACCTTCGCTCTCCTTTTGTGGGGATCAAACCCAGTGGCAGGGCTGCAGCAGCTTCCTCACTGGCTTTGCTGAGATGTGAGGCAAATCCACGCTCACCCATTTGTTTGGCAAACAAATAACGAAAGTGAATCATTAGCCCATATGTTCTGCAGTTCATATAGATTTATCATATGGAACGAAGCAGTGAGTCTGCGCAGCACATGACACTGTTTTACAGGAGAAAAAGGTTTTGACATAGGGAGACAAGGGAGAGAAGTCTGTTACTTTCCTTCTGTGCGTCTGAGTCTACTGCAGCCAAACACTTCATTTCCTGGTTCTAAACCACACTGATGGATCTGTGGCAGATTTAAAATAGGGAGTGCTTAATGCTAGGAAGTGGTGGCAGTAGAGCACTTTACCTCCTACAGTGCTGCTCACCAGCTAAACATGGCACTTAAGGTGCAGAGAGAAACTCAGGGACAATCTGTGACATCTCAGATCCTCTGCTAGATGTCAGCTAGCATCACACACCACTACTGCCGACTTCACTTCTTCCTGCAGTAGAGAAAGGAACTCCTCACAGTCCCTGGAGCAGGGGGACAGAGGACTCACCCCCTGGCAAACACATCCAGCGCTGACACATGAAGCCTCTCCCGCTCTGTCAGTGGCTGTGACTTGGAAAGTGCCACCATGGCTCTCAGGGCGCTGTCCAGCTCCTTGTCGAGTCTCACGGTCCTTCCAGTGCCAATCAGCTCCAAGCCATTGGCAATGACATGTCCCATTGCTGCAGGAAACAGCACAGCACCAGCTGGGCTCACAGCAGAGCCACCAGCTCCACAAAACACCAGAGGAGCTCAGCATTTTCTATAAAACTGACTTGTGGACACAGGGGTCCAGGAAGTCTCCCAAGCCTAAAGTTCTCAGAAGGTTTTCATGACAGCTACTCAAATATTATGTGAAATGAAAACAAAAAACACCACACAAAAGCATTCAGCATGCTCTAGATTTTGAGGAAGTTTTGCAGAATTCTATAAATTATCACTTTGTCCTTGCATAAAGAAAGCCAGTTAAATACTGAGACAGCAGGCATTAACCCAGTGCCTTCCATGCTCAGAATCAAAGGTTATACTCACTAAAGTCTGGGTCTGCTGCTTTTAGCTTGGAGAGACATCCATCAATACCTCCAAGGCTCTCATTATTGGTCCAAGTTGCATACTGTGAGAGAGGCAGAGCAAGAGAGAGCCAAGAAATCCTCTGTGATCCTGGACTTTTTTTGCTCTCACAGACACTTAAAATTCAAAAGCAAGGCAAATGACTAAAAGACAATTGTTGCATTCAGGTAGGTTTACTGTAGTAGAAAAAGAGACAAACTGGGGCTCAATATTGTTCAGTCACCAGCAGAACCAATTACCCTGAATTTCTGTGGGGTTTTTGTCAACGGGCTGATTTCCTGGTATCAGGTGGAATGAGCAAGTGGCTGAGGTTTTCAGCACAGCTGCAGCACCTGGCACAGCCCTCTGCTAAAAGGGTTCCTGCTGCCAGCTAAAGGCTCAGCTCCTGTGCTGGCCTGATTTTGAGGCTCTCCCAGCTGATAAGAAATTTAAATATCTATTTAAATATATATTTACATATGGCTACAGTAAAGAGTGTTTCATGCACGAGTCCCTTCAAATCACATTTTCTTGGGCTTTTTGGTCATACCTGTGTCAGCACAGCATCGAAGAGCTTACAGGCTTCATTGCTGGTCGTGGACAGGACAAGTCCAGCATCCTGCCAGGCCTGCACAACAAACACAAACGTGCTCCTTTTACACCCTCATCTTCCAGGCTACACTGACAGATGTTCAGACTGATGCTGCTCTGATTTTTTCATCTGCTGTGCGCTTTGAAAAAGAAAAGTTGGAAGGACAGTGTGAGGCAGAAAAACCCCTTTTGTTCAGCTGTAGTTACATCTAAGACTCAATTAGTTGGAGCTAGTAGTGGGACTGAAGAAGCCAACAAATAGCAAGTGTAACAGAAGACCTCGATGGGTTGCCCAGCTCATAATGGCAGCACCATTCTGAATTCACTGCAGCTGTTGGTGAGTTCCTCTGCTACAGGCACACCTCGTGTGAGGTAGAGACACGGTAAAATGTTCTCCCATCATCTATAAATCTGTAACCTTCTATAAACAATAATGTTCTTCTCAATCAACTTGCAGACCAAACAGCCTGGCAGAGCAAACCCACTAAGTCTCCAGAGTTAACCAACTGAAAATTTGGATCACAGATTTGTACACAAGCCTGACAACAATAAGAACAAGGGAAATGGATAAAGCTAGAAAGAAAAACAGAATTGGGCTGCCATAATCTCTAGTAACATAACATGACTGAGGCACAACATCTCCTGGCTGGCTGCTGGCAAATGAGCAGAGTTCATTAGAGAAGCTGCCCCAATCACTCCAGCATTACCTTAACGCAGCACATAGAACATAGAGGATGGACATGTATATTATAGAAACAGACCTCGGGCAAGCTAATTCAGACTTCTCCTAAAGGGGGCTTAGTCCTTCCCGATGCTGCAAGAATTCAGCTCTTCTCATTTTACATCTTAAAGCATTTCCTAGCTAATATAATCTGTCAAAATTGTTAAGTAACCAGGCAGACAACTTTGTTGTTAATATATCCTAAAGCTTTCCCACTGTGATTGGATTAAAGGCTCACATTCCAACAGCTGAAGCAATTGAGTCTTCATGCCTGAAAGAGAAGACCTGAATCTAAAATGACACATTTTCTTCACAATTCATACTACATCCACGACACTGAAATGGGCCAGAAAAAGCTTCCCAACACAATTTGAAGCACTAGAAAGCAGGCATTCCTTATCTGCACAGGACACACTCTCCTTGTTCTGTGGGTGTGGTGAGACTTTGCAACAAGGTCTTTATCCATCAAAATCATACATATTCATTAATACATGCTCCTTATCTAACACACAGAACTAATTCCTAGAATAAATTTGCATGCATCTGCCTCCTACTGGAAGCTCTTTTATGGTCCTGGAGAGCCATAAAAAGGGGGCTCTGGTGGTTGTATTCACTGAACGCTTCAATATTAAAGGCAACCTTTCCCTGAACTTTTTCTTTGGGCATGTGCTGCTGTTTCTGTGTTACATAACTTGCTCAAAAAAACACTGTAGTCCTTATCTGTTTCTCCACTGGTTCCAGCCATGTGTATAGTCTTGTGTGCATACCTTTAAGCCCTTTTACCTTTTTTTGCCAGTTAGTCTTTGAGCTCTATTCAGCAACCTCAGGGGAGCTGAAAATTTTTATTCTCTATGTCACTTATCATCCAGAACAAGAATAAAGAGAAAAGTCAAGCAGGTGGCAAGGTTATGCTTGCTACTTACAGGCTATCTTCCATGATGGTCCCTGCAAAGTAGGCCAGGAGCCACCCTCAATATTAGTCATCAAAAACAAGCTTCGTTTGGAGCAGGTCTCTGCCTGTTTTACTGTTTTACATAACAGCTTGAGGTGCTTACCGAGCAAAAAATGATGTCCCACTCTGAGGGGATTTGATGCTGATTCTCAAGAATGGAAAACCCTGCCTGTGAGCACCAGAACAAACCAGCAGAACAAGGGTTAGTGGAAAACTGGCCTGCCTCCATCTTTAAGGACACTGCTGATATAACTGAGATATATGCTATTTCCAGCCACTCTGGAAAGCCTCTGTCCTGCTATGGCTACATACAGCCCACGTGGCTCACTCCTCCCTGGGAAACTCCCACTCTGGCAACAGGAGAATGGCAGCAAGCCTGTGTCACATCAGGGATGCCACTACTCTGTGCCACTACTAGCACATCAGGACAACGGGCTACAGGGAAGAACCAGCCCACAGCAGCTGCTGCCTCCTAAGAGATGTAAAAGATGTGGTCCAAAACTAATCCGTCATTGCCAGCTGAGAACCAAAGAACTACTGGGACACAGAAAAGGCAGCACCCCTTGTCCTCTAGGACGTAGAAAAAGGGTCCTGCACAGACTAGTTGGGACACTCGGGTCCTAGGGCTTCTCTCCAGTGAGGTATCAGACTGTGACTGAAGAAATCCAGGAGGGAGTGTGAGTGGACAAAAATCAGGCTCAAGAGTCAGCAAGGCAACTATCAGTTCCCCTTTCCAGAGGCAGCCTTTGAGCTCTCTTACACTGATCCCCCACAACCCTCTAACTCCAGGGGAGAGTCTTATCCGTGATGCCTCTTGGATTAGAGAGTCATGGCCTTTGCTCTTCTCACTGCTTCTTGGTGAGACCAAAGCCTTGCCCTTTCCCCTGCTCTAAGATTAGAGTTCAGTCATGAGATCTGGGGACTGTTTATTTGGTTTTTTTTTCTCTGCTAGAGTCTTAGCTGGCTCTGAGAATTGTGCTGTCTGTGGGCTGCAGTTGGCACCTCTTGAATTCCTTGTGTGACAGATCCCCAGAGCTCTGTCAATCACGCACCTGTCACACGCAATCTTCAAGACTTTGTTTTAACCTGTCACTGCCATAATTAACCAAAACACAACCATAAATTTATCAGAAAGAGAGCATGCAAATGATTTAATCAGTAAGCAGCTCCTGTAGGATGCGCCCTTGTAAGAGATGGTCTAGAGATCCCTCATCTGCCCCACGACCATCAAGGAGAGAGTCTGGGGGACAGAGACTGAAACCCTAAAACCCCAACACAGGAGTTCTGGCCTGGCTGAGGTGGGAGGTCTGCCAAGTGTTGCCTGCAGGTGAGTTCGCTGGACCAAATGCATTCCCATAGGAACCCACGCAGGAACAATGGACAGCTCACGGTGGGCTGCCTGTGCTTGATGCAGAACTGGCTTGTTACTGATCTCCCCACCTTTTGGCCAACGGTCTGTCACTTTCAAAAAGATTATAAAAAGGACCCCTTGAGTAAACCCATTTCGTGATCACCCCATGGAAGAGGACGGAACTATTGGCTGACGGCCACGAGGATCTATTGGCAAAGGACCACGAGGATTCCGTCTCAGTTGGTAGCTATTTCCCGCCCCCGTTCTGTCTCTCTCTCTCACTATCCTTTACCTCCCTTCTTCTCCCTCTATCGCATTTGCTGCGGCACTCAATAAAAGCGCATTGTTGTTGAGTAAACTGTTTGTCCCCTGCTGTGTCTTTTGCACTCTGAGATCACTAAACGAACCATCACGACCTCCGCTTGTATTAGCGGATAGTGGCACCCTTTGACCCGAGGTGGATTTAGAGTTAATCGAAGGTCAGACTCACTTCTGAGGCCCACGGAAAGGGCAGGTGGGAGCCGTGGGACCCCTGCGCTGGAAACGAGACCCAGAGATGCTCAGACAAGGGTCTGCTTCCCCAGTAGAAAGGATGGGCGCAGCGACCCTTCCCCCTCTCCAGATCCCAGCGGCAGCTCCCCCCTTCCGAAACCCACCCGAGCGTATGAGGGTGAGCTCCAGCCACAGCGAGCCCGGCNGCTCCGCGCGGGGGCCGCGGGCGCCGCTCAGGGACGCGGCGGGAGCTCGGTGCCCATCACCGGCCCCCCGGTGTTCGTTCCTTCTTCCCGACCGACCTCCGGCCCGCGCTGTCCGCGGGGAGGGTAAATAGCGTTCTCACCAACTGCCCCCCCGGGAGGCTCCGGTGCCCTCGGGCTGCTGTCTCACCCGTTGGGCCACCCCAACGAGCAGCGCCCGCCGCTCCGCGCGTCCTCCGCGCCGTCCCCTCTGGCCGCGATGGCCGCGCTCCTCCTCCTTCTTCTGCAGCTGCTGGCCTGCTGCCGCCGGGGCTCGGCGGTGTCCCCTGCCCGTCTCCAGCCGCCGCCCCTGCGGGTCAGCTGCCCGGGCCCTCACGGCCGAGTCTTCCAGCGGCAGGACAACGAGCACAGGGTGTCGTGCCTGTGGAACAGCACCGTGACCCTGCGTTACCAGCCCGCCCCAGGAGTGGGGCCGGAGGTAGAGGCGGAGGAGGGGCAGTCACCATCCCCACCTCGCTGCCTCTGGTACCTGAACTCGGCCTCTGTGAGGAACATCTCGCGCTGGTCAGGCCTGGTGGTGCTGCAGGCAGGGCCGGCTCCCTCCCCCGGGGCCTCCAGCCTTCTTACAGTGCAATGCTCCTCTGCCTCCTGCGCTGCACCCGGGTGCTTTCACCGCAACGTGAGCGTCCAGATCTCGGGGCAGGACCTGCGGCTGTTGGTGCTTTGGCCGCAGACACACGTTATCCACGTGTGGCAGCCGGTGGAGCTGGGCTGGTGTGCGCGCCTCAAGAGTGCCGGCTGGCAGTACCGCTTCAGCAGCCCAGGAGGTGACCCCTCCACCCTGCTCCTTCCCAGCAGTGAGCACCAGGACCCACCATCGCCTGCTCTCTACCCAACAGCTGAGTTGCAACAGACCTGTGCCACCTACTACAGCTACCGCTTGACTGTGCGCTACAGGCACCCCGGGATCCACGTTGCTTTGGTCAGTATTGAGCAGATGCCTCACATAAGCCTCAACCTCTCTCTCAAGGTGGAGCCAGACTTGGTGCATGTCCTCAGTATCAGCTCCAAGCTCCTTAGTGTTCCTCAGCAGCCCCTCAGCTTATCCTGGTGGCTTCAGCCCCTTACTCCGAGCACACTTGCCTACAGACTGGTGGACACTCAGGCTGTAGGAGGTTGGCTCTGCTCCTACAGTTCATTTACGCTGTCGAGCAATTTCTGTACCATTTCTACACCTCAGAGCCTGAATGAGATGGTGGTGGCCAGCATTTACTTCCATGTTGATGGAAAGAGGTTTGAGGAATTGACGGGGGAACTGCACCTGTTCAATGGTACCCTGAACTTAACTGCTGGCAAAGAAACTCCCATCCATGTCAACCTTTGTCCAGGGAAGACCAACAGCAACACTTACATTTTCAGGTACAACCAGGAAACATTTTACTCATCTAAAGACAACAGCAGCATTTTTTCCACAGATCTCCCTAACACACGCACTGTGTTCTACCAACACAAGGAACTCTCCTACTTAGTCACCATAGAGTTTCTGGCCTTACAGTGGTACAAGTTCAAAATGTACCTTTATATGAATCAGAAGAGAGCTTTGATTAAGTCACTGGCAGAAAGAGACCTTGACGTCCACATTTTCAGTAGTGGCCGTGCTTCTTTTCTGCAGAACTTTAGTTATTTAGTGTGGTTTATCCCTGCACAACATCCAATGCTACAGTGTGAGTGGACCTTCTATCTACAGCTTTTTGGCACAAAAAAAGACCACGTTGTCCAGAGTAGCATCTACACGTACAACGACCATGTAAAAAATGCCAAGCGTTTTGTCCGTCGCTCTGCTTTACCCTTTGATGCAGAGAAATACACAGGGTTTGTTGCAAAAGTGAACTGCACCAGCAGTGCACCTACACCAGCTCTTTTAAGCATCAGGGTCAACAACTATACTGCAAAAACTATAGAAGCACCAGTGGTTTGTGCAAAAAAAGAATGTAGGATATTGAGGTGTTGGATTCAGAGACCTGATCACAAATCCATGGTCTTGTACAAGAAAAGGGCATCATCCTTTTACCTGTTTGTCAAGTTGAACGTGGACTGCCACATTGGCGTATCTATCAAGCCTTTATGGCATGTCTATCCTGCTAAAGACACACAGACTGAGCCAGACTGGTCAAAGCCAGTAAACACTTCTGGGATGTTCGGTGTAAAAATGATACATTTAACTATTCCCAGTAATTATTTAGATTACGGGTTGTATCTGTTTTATTTCAATGTTGAGGTAGTCCCAATCAGGACCACAACGGTCCTCAAGGCCCATGATATGATTTATGTTCAGATTGAGAGAGCTGATCTATTGGCAAATATTTCAGGAGGCTCAGTCCGCACAGTGGGTTTTTCTGAGAGCTGGACTCTTGATGGCTCTGAATCCTCCGATCCTGATTCACAGGAAGGACCACTGATATTTACTTGGTACTGCACTAAAGACTCAGCAGATTATCAAACCATGAAATTCAGTCTGAAAAACAGATGCCATCCACTCCAGAAGGATTTGAGATGGATAACACCCTCAGGTCCCATTCAAAAAATACCACCAGAATCTCTCCCAGGAAACACCTTATACTACTTTCGCCTGGTGATTCAGAAGGGCAGAAGGAAGGCTCATGCTGATCAAGTTGTAGAGGTGGATCCTGGCCCTCCACTCATTCTGGATGTGAAATGCATTGAAAACTGTGGTAGCAGTTTAATTCCAACAGAGAGATTTGCCATATCTGGAAAATGCTCAAACTGCAAACCAAGCAACAAGCCACTATATTACTGGTCCCTTTTTTCAGACACCTCTAAAGAAATTAATTTTGATTGGGCTTCCAAAACATCAACGGGGAGGACTGGGGCTTACATGTCTATACATGCTCTGACTTTCACAAAGCCTGCATATCCATCCTACATACTTCACTTAAGCGTAACTACCTGGGATGGTAGAACTGCATCCTACAGAAAATCCTTCTCAGTAAATACTCCACCTCGGGCTGGCAGGTGTAACATCAGCCCCCGCCACGGTATAGCCTTCCTGACAGAATTCGTTGTTAAGTGTAAAGGATTTTCTGACAGCCATTTACCTCTGACATACAAGGTGATAGTAGCTTCCAACATACCCGAAACTACCACAGTAACTTCTGTGGTGGAAAACACATTTGGCACAATTTTGTACTTTGGTTCTGAGCCTAAAACTCCTCCATCTTTGCTCCCAGTTGGAGTGCGCTCTCACGGGTACACTTTGAGGCTTTATGTTCAAGTCCGTGATTCCTTCGGGGCGTTTACCCAGGTGAGTTTACGTGTCTATGTAAAGAACCCCCCTAAACCTCAATCCCTTTCGGCTGTGTTTCACGAACTGCTGGCTTCAGCAAGCCGTCTAAGCACGTCAACATCTGCTCGGCAGACTGGGGATCGCCTTAGAGCTGGTTATTTGGCTTATCTTGCAGCCTCACTCTTAAACCATGTTAAAGACACACCAACTGTCCAGCTCCCTCAGGCTCAGCTTCGGGAAACTGTGGTTAAAACAGCCTTGAATATTTCAGTAAATAGTGTCATGGAAGTCAACCAAATAGCAGCTGTTCTTTCTGAAGTCACAGAGGCAGTTGAGAGAATGAATGTTAGGTCACAAGACCTTGCCATTGGGAAACTGACGGAAGTAACAGGAGTTTTGAAGAGACAGAGGAGTCAGATCCATTGGTCTGAGGAAGCAGAAATTCAGACCAGTGGAATACTAAGATGCTTGTCCAATGTCCTGAGAGCTGATCTTCTGCATCTCAAGAATGTCAGTGCAAGTGGAATTCAACATGTTTTCTCCATCATGGAAGGTGTAACAGATATAGTTTTCTGGGGAAAAGTCCCTGAAGAAATAGAAACTCTAATAGAAACAGGACACTGGAATATCACTCTGAAGAAAAATGAAGCCTGGAACATTTCAAATTATTTGCCTGCCACAGACACCTGCCACAATTGCTTTTATCCAACACTGAGCAAAGGAGATTCTGGAGCGTCCCCGGATTCTGTGTTTTCCACTGCCATTTTTGAATTTGATGAGAGCCCCTTCCCTTGGTTAGGTTACACATCAGATATCATATCAGCGGTCATGGGCATTAAAATGGCAGAGACTAAGGCTAATGGGGATCTAGTTCCAGTCACGCCTGAAAGAGCAGACATTTTTCTTGCCAGAAAAGGTGGACTTGTAACTTTTAATTTAGTAATGGGACCCGATATAACAGAATCTTACACAACTGGAGGATTTAGTTTTGAGATCAATAAAACTACCACGAGCATATACTTCCAGATCATGACAAAATTAAAAGCTACTTTCAAGCTGCTGATATTTACAGGTACCAATCTCACTCTTGCTCAGCCTGTAGCCTCGTTTGTTGCTTTTCACAACGCGCCAACAGTTGCAAGTGGAAATGAGACAACCACTGCTGACTGTAGCATTTCAGGTCCCTATATAGTCTGTCTCCCAAAGTCCCTGCTGACAGCCATAGTGCAGGCAAGTGGTTCAGACGCTCAGAACATCTCCATTATTTTGGAGACACGCTATATCTTAAGGTACCCGAACCGGAAACTTGTGGGCATATTCATCTTTAATGACTACTGCCTATTTCTGGATGGAATTGGAAGTCAGTGGAGCAAAGACACGTGCAAGGTTGGCCCCTTGACCAACTGGCAGAAGGTACACTGTGTCTGTGACTCCAGACGGAGTCGCAGGAGTCTGCCAGCCCTTCCTGCACCCAACATCAAGTTCCTGGCAGCCAAAGTAGTAGTTCTTCCCAACACAGTAGATCTGGGGAGAAACCTGATAGCAGACTTACCTAAAAACCCCCTGACCCTCATAACAGTGCTCACTATTTTTGCTGTCTACTTGCTTTTGTGCTGCTGGGCTATAAGAAGAGACAGGCTTGAGAAGGAGATCAAGTACATAATCGTTCTGCCAGACAATGAGGCCTCTGATCAAGGGAGCTTTTTGGTCACTTTGTACACAGGCAGTCGCTGGAATGCTGGGACTGAAGTAGAGGTCTTCCTGCAGCTCATTGGCCAGTATGGCAGGAGTAAATTCCGTTGTTTATGGCACCAGCCTTCTCCAGCTTTCCAACGGGGAAGCATTGATTGCTTTCTGATAACTACTACGAGAAACTTGGGAGATATTCGTTCCTTCAGGGTCAGGCTCAATAACGAGGGCAAATCTGCAACCTGGTTCTTAAGCAGAGCTGAAGTCGAGGACATGTCCACCAGGAAGGCCTGGTTCTTTCTGTGCAGAAAATGGCTTTTCCTTGACAAGGACAATCCCTCACGTGACTGGAAATTTTCTGCCATAGACTCCCAGACACCTCTACCCAAATTTGACTATTTTCTTATTAATTTTAACAGGAGACTGACAGAGTACCATCTATGGCACTCAATTTTTGCTCCTGTTGTTGCTGGGGCTTTCACCAGGTTCCAAAGGTTGTCTACATTTTTAGCAGTAATATTATTCACCTTGCTTGTTAACATTATGTTCTTTAATGCTGAAAAGGATGACGAAACTCCAATATACCTGAGGTATGTGAGATCAATAACAGTAGGAATTGAATGTGCTTTGCTTACCCTCCCTGTAGAAATGTTAATAATTGCCTTATTTAAGTATTCCCAGAAGGATCCTCCTCCTGTTGTGACTAAGATGTACCCAAAGGTAGATTCTACGTACTGGAATAATTGCATAATATCTGAAAAAGATGCAAATGTAATTGACACAGAGGAACAGAAAACTGTGGGTGAAAGGTCCCAGAAGTCAAGTTCCAAGTTTGCAGAATGGGGCATCTTTTCCAAATTTAGGAGACTAAGCACTGCCATCAGGCAGCTTCGCAAGATCCCTGACACTGAGCCCTTGCTGTGTTGGTGGTGTGTCTGTGTGGCCTGGGGGCTGGTTCTGAGCATAACTGTGCTCTCATCCTTCTTCATTGTGCTCTATGGTTTGTCCTATGGCTACCAGACTTCCCGAGAGTGGCTCATAGCATCTGGAACCTCCTTTCTTGAGAACGTGTTTTTCCATTCAATTCTGAAATCCTTACTTTTATCAGCTATGAACACAATTCGTCCAAAATACCTTGAAGACATCAGATGGGTAACTCGGGAAAAGAATGTGGAGATTAACTCAGCTGAAGAAACTGAGAGAGATACCTGAAACTTGTTGATGTCAGAGGCACCAAGCAATATCAGCCTTTGGAAGCTGATGAAAGCAAAAAACATTCATCTTCTTTGCCTGAGAAGAGCAAAAAATTAAAATAAGTGCAGTTACTTTCATGCAAGGTTTCATCCATCACCTTTTTATCACTGCTAATAAATTCCGCAGATTCCACTGAGAATGCCAACACTTTCCACTAAAGCCAGTCCCTGAGTAGAAGCTGCTTTCAAAAAACTTCCCCCACCCAAGTTTTGAGTCTAAGCATGACCTTGTATCTCATGGCAATATCAACTCCTCTGTGCAGCTCGCAGAGGCGATGCCCAAGGAGCCAGCTCCGTGCTGAGCATGGCTCTCACCTCTGGCTGAGCACATGCAGATGTAAGAGCAAAAAATACCCTGAGGGTATTTCGGCGAGTCCAGCCTGGGTGTCCGTCCCGAGGGCTGGGGACACACTGGGGACACGCTGGGGACACGGTGGGACACGGTGGGGACACGCTGGGGACACGGTGGGGACACGCTGGGACACGCTGGGATGCTCTGGGGGCACGGTGGGGACACGGTGGGACTCGCTGGGACGCTCTGGGGACGCGGTGGGGACACGGCGAGTCCAGCAAAGGCCGAGCCGGGAATGAGGGAGGGCAGGAGGCGTTCGCGGGCGCACAGCGCCCCCTGCCGGCAGCCCGCCGCCCCTTGGCGGGAGGCCCCGGAGCGCTCTGTGGGCACCGCGTGTGGGGAACGGGGAACGGGAACGGGGAAAAGGAACCGGGAACGGGGAACGNCGGAAAACGCGAGCCAGGGCGGGGGGAAGCGAGATCCGGGCGGGGGAACCGGGAATGGGAGCCCGGAGGGTGAAGCAGCTGCTGGCCGGGCATCGCCGACCAGGAGACACTCACGGTTCCCGAGCCACTGTCTTCCAACTCCAGGCACCTTGGAGCCAAAGAAGTGGATCTCTGCGCTAGTGGTTATTAAAGATATGTAACTACATTCTTACGACTGAAATGGCATGCTTTGTATAAACAAAATTTAAGACCTTCATGCTTCTGGATCCCACACCAGAAATATTTTCCTCATGCCTTAGCTTCCCCTGTAAATTACAGGCGAAGAAGCTGTTACAATGAAAGCATTAGGGATACCTTGTCTCACTTGTGTCTTGCCTCGAACAGAGTCTGTGCCCTCTACAGCTATGACGGGGTTGTGTCAAGAGCCCGATGAAGGCTCCCCTGAAAGTTTTATTCTGCTCAGATGCAGCAGTCTGAGGTTGTTCAGATCAAAGAAGGTTTTTGTTTTTGTAGGAAAATACTTGGATTCTGCTGGTGACTTGAAATGGAGATGTGCTCCCCAGGCTGGTTGAGATGCCAAGCTCTCTTTGCACTGCTCTGTTGACTAAACCAGTGTTTTTACTAGCACAAAAATCACTACACCAAAAAAAGTGCAAAAAGCCCCCAAAATTCCCAATAGATAAGCAAAACCTGAGATTTGGATTAAGAAGGAAAGCAGTTTTCTATGTGGTTGCAATGGTTTGAGCTTCTTTGTTCTGTAGTCCAGGCCTGCAAAAAGTAAAAGAGGATTGGCAAGTGTTTTTTTTGTCAGAGCCTGATGAAAGCATTTTCACCTGCTCTTTCTGTTTTCTTTTTTTGCTGCCCATCTAACACCTGAACCATGCTGCTTCCTTTCAAGTCTGCTTTTAACTACAAGCTATAGTAATTTTGCACTACGCCTTCTCCCCCAGCTATTCATTCATTTTGTCATGATTTTCTCAACATGAGTTATTACTCATTAACCATGCTTGGAGGCATGTGTTGTGGAAAGGAAGCACACATTTAAATCTGGTGTGAAATATCACAGTGTTTTAAAGGCTTATCTACCTAGACTTACAGCCAGCTCTTTGAAAAACTTTGAAAAATGTGGGCAGCATATAATTTCTGACAAGACTTCATCAGTTCTGGTGCTTAATTAGCTCTACTCTGAGCCTGCACTTTCTTTTTGGACCTCAGCAAAATCTTAGTCAGACTTGTCTAGGTTTGCTGGACAGGTGGAGACCTAAAGCCAAAGAAAAGTTTATTAAATATCTGTGACATGTTGAGGATGCTGCCAATTCTCAGTGGATTTTGAGCTTCTTGGTAAAAAGTCAGAATTGTGAAAATTTTATGTGTCTGCCTTCCCAGCAAGTGACCCAGGAGAAGCAGTCCACTCTGGTTGTAGTGAATTCTAGGATCTGCACATCGCCATCCATGATTACATTTGTCATATGAGAAAAAGTCACCTTTCTTCTGTTTTACCTGTGATGAACAGAGAATTAAATTTGTCTAAAAGAACTTCTGGAAGGAAAGAGCATAAGTGTAGACCCTCTGGAGAACAGACTGTGCTGGGTACAAAAGGAATGGCCTGGCACTCAGTGATAAAATAGGTCTTCAGCTGTCTAGCAACACATAATTCTCTGTATCCTACAGAGAATTATGGAAGTAGTTCTTGTATATGTGCCTTGATACCTCTTTGATGCATCAGGTGTTGAAAGAAGTGCAGCCTCAGTACCTGAATATTTTTTAGGCAAAATAATCCAAGTACTAGTTGGGAAGCCGAGTCTTTCTGGTAAGGGTGAACAGAGTAACCTGAAAACATTGCTAAAAATTCAGGAAGTCTTGTGCCTGCTTGAATTTACCTTGTTCCATATTGCTACATGGCAAGAAGACAGGAATTTGACATAGGTGCATGTCAGGAAGTTTGGAAGCTGCTAACCCCTGACTAAAAGACTTAATTTCCACTGTAAACCGTAACCAATGTAGTGACCTTGGTGTGCAGGTGTGAAACAAGGAACCTGTTCGCAAATTTTTGTGACAGAATTCTCAGCAAGTGCCCCAGAAAAGAAAACTTTCTAAGGGTTGGGTGACCATGGGCTTTGCTCTATCAGATGTGCTGCCAGTGGATCTCTCTGGTGCTTTTCTGTGCTCACTGTTCACACCACCTGGGATAACAAACCTTGAGGAGTATGTCCCAGAGGAAATGAGCATGGCTGCAGGAGGCGTGCTGGGCCATGTGCTTGCAGAAGTTGTAGGCATAGTAGGGACAGGCCTGTCTTTATTTCCAGGCTTTCTTGAAGCTGGCACTCTTTACCCCATACCCCTCACCCCTCTGGTAGTTTTGATTGCTTTTCCTTCTGGATAGTTTTTCTTTACTTCATTCTGCAGTCCTCAACTCAAGCTCAGTCCTAAGAAACCAAGAGGTGCAGTCACACTTTATTGGAAAAAATTCCCTTTCCCAGGTATGGTAATGCTGAACATCCTCCTGGTCTTAGGAGACAGTGGGCACCAGCTCCACAGGACGGACATTGGCACATGCAACCTCATGTCATGGGGCTGAGTCTTTCCTTGCAGTCCCAGCTTTACTTTCTGTAGGGAGATTAATCACTGGGGCTGCATTTCTTCCTTTCAGGATTATGTCAAGTGGCAGTGTCTTATTTCCCGAAATACTGTGTTAGCCTCTCCTCCTGTATTTCCTCAAAATCTTGGTGTTCCTATTTTTAGACTCTGTTGGAAAGTATGGCACTAAGTTCAGATTGTGCTTAACAGAGCTGATGCTTTCAGTGGTGCATGTGTGGCCCTGCACTCAAATTTTTTTAAGGACAACTTTAAAAGTAATGGTCATCACTTGTATATTAATAGAGAAACTTGCTTTTCCCCACTATGGCTATTAATGTAACAAATTTCTAATAAGTAGCTGCAGTTCGGGAGGGAGACAAAAGAGTTCAGGACAGAGGGTTACTGTAGCTGTTAGGCTGATTTTTTTGCTGTGGAGGAACCAGAAGGAGACTTCATGAAATATGACTTCGGGTCTGGTTTTTCCATTTTGGCAAAGAATAACAGTTCTGTGATCCAGAACTGATGATCACTTCAGCAACACTTCAGTGTTTGGGTCTCTTGTGTGACCGGTAGATGATGCCTTCTGTAGCCTTCCTGTGTGAAGCTTAAAATTCTCGCCTAATTTGAGGTTCTTACTAAATGCTGCTTAATTTAAAGCAGGCTGCATGCCATCTCTGGGTAAGGGCTACTTGGGCTCGGTTTTTGTTGAGTGTTGGTTCCTCAGCTTTGTTAAATCATGGATCTTAGGTATAGATACCTTTTTGAGATTCATTGTGTGTTTGGAAAGACTTTTTACCTAAGGAAGGGGTTTGATTTGCTTGTCTGTATTACTCCTCTTTCCATGCAGCTGTTCAGAAAACACACTGGCTTTCACATCTATGACCACCTAGACTGTTTATCCTGCTGCTGCCATGGAGAATCCATGGAAGCTGTTGTTCAGGAGCAGGGCTTGGGGCTTGCTCTGTGACCCCTCCATGGCTGAGGGAAGCCTGCAGGGATCTCTGTTCCTTCCAAGCAGAGAAAGCATACCAATGCCAGCACAACCCCCCAGCCTGGGGGAAAAGGGTGCTGCAACAAATCCAGGTTTAATTCAATCAAGTGATCTTTGGGAGAGTGAGTAAGGATGAAAGTTCTGAATGGTCACGCTTGGTGAAATTACAGTCCTGGGCTAATTCATGCTGAACACAAGCTAAGTCACCTCAAAGGAAGAGCAGGGAGGCAGCCACAGGTGACCTAAACATGCCTTCAGGGGTGTAGCACCAAGGAATGGCAGGAAGAAAGTTTTTCACCTGGGGATTAACTAGCAAGTAAGAAGGCTCTGCTGTTTTATCTACTACCTGATCAATTAGGCAGCAGATTGTTTCTGTAAGGAAGGCAAGTGCGTTGCTGGTGCTGAAGTGTATTTAAATATCTGTCACATCAAACAGTGGCACATGCCAGGGTATGAACTCCTGCCCTTCTACTAGAGAGCTCTCCTACCTGTAAAAAATTGAGCTGTGAATATTTTAGTAGATTATTGTCATCAGCTGTGGATACTGCAGGAAAATCCTGGCAGGTAAAAGAAACAAGGGTTTTGTAGCAGAGGACTAAGGGTGTGTCAGTGTTTGTTTTATCTGACAGCCTTTCAAATCAAAGTCTGCATCTGTTTATAGGCACTTTGTTTCTTGTATGGTTTCTCTAGTTTATCAGTGACTCAGAAATACGGGAGTCTCCTGTGGAGTATTAAGAGGGGCTTAACCTATGCATTGTAAATGCTTGTGCTAATGAGGTTGGAAGCAAAGAAAATCAGATTACTTATCTGTGCTACCACTTTGCCACTGACCCTGACAATTTAAGGGTGATTTATGATTTCTGGCATGCCTTCCAGGCATCTTAGCAGAGTGTTCTGAGCAGAATTGCCCTGAAGTCTTTAGGAGTCTCCAGAGAGCAGGACTGAGAGCCATTTCCCCATGTCTATATCAGGTATCAGTTGCAGACAGCGTGGAGAAACACTCTTTCAGCACTACCTAACACATGCCTTTCTTTTATTCCAGTTATTTCCTTACTATGGCACTGAAATCTGTGTGCTTCACCCTTTGCCAGGACATGTGAGCCAACCTCACACACGTCCTGCAGCACTCTAGGCTTGAACAGGCAGGTTTCTGTGGAGCGTGTTAGTTCAGTGGTTAGCCGAGCGTGTGGGTAACTGTTCTTTCCAGAAGAGCTGGGCATGTGCGTCAGGTAAGGATGTGTTCGAGTACCTTGTGGCTTCCAGTCAGAGTGGAAAATGCTTGGGCAGAATTCAGTTCTAGACAAGCTGTTGTCAAAGACCTGTTCAGCATGTGTGTCAGCCAGACAGACTTGTGACGTTAGTGGGACATGGTGCTGCTTCAGAACATTTCAAGGTAAAAAAAAAAAAAAAAGCAGTGGTAGCACCTGGTAATGATTTGGGCTGCTCATGGTCACAATTTTGCCTGTCATTATCAAGAAGGGATTAGTGCCCTAGACTTTCTCCTCAAGAGATCCTTTATCCTGCTGCTGGCTTGCTAGAGAGAAATGAGTTCTCACCCTGCTTCATGTGTCTGGTGGGCAGACAGACACCTGTCACACTGGCACATCCTGCCAAGATGATGTGTAGTGCCAAACCAATGAGCTGACCAATGTGATAAACCAATGTCTGGCTCAGCCAGGTTTATGACATAAAGACCTGGTTATTCAAAGCAAATGAACTTTTTGGAAGCAACTCTTTGTGAGAAAATGCATCTCGGGACTTGTCTACTTGGCGGTTTAGACTAAAGGTGTGAAGCACATGCATAAACTTGCCATTTACTATCTTTCTTCAGAAGGAAATGGCTTTACTTTGTTGTATAGCAAACTTTACTTCTGAATGGGAGCATTCACTCTGAAATCTGTGTGTTCACTGACCTCACACCTTTAGTTAGGGACCTTAGCTTTCCCAAGTGCTGATGTGTAGACAAGCTCTCAGGACAAATTATGTTCCCAGTGAACTAAAACTTGGTACAGCTGATACCAGTGACTTGTAAGCTGGGAGTAAGATGGAAAGCATCATAAATTCATCTGTGCCTTGCAGGCAGGATCATATGCTTTTCAACTGGCATAGCCAAAAATGTGTTTGTACATAGATATCATTCCTTCCCAGTGGCAGGCATTGAACAGATTCTGTCCTACATGCCACTGGTCGGTGAGAGAGCAGGTGTTTCTATATCTAACGTACTTCAGCTCTGAACCCAGGGCTGTTATTTTAACTTGAGATCAGGACATATTCATTCCAAAGTCTATGACCCTCACTGCCGTAAATACTTCTTTTTTGTTGTTGTGGTGCTCGGTCTTTTGCAGTGTTTTAAAGAAAAAGTCACCACTGTAGTCCCCTCTATTTAATTCAAGTGACTTTCCATACTCTAATTCTTTGGGGTTAATGATTTCTCCTTTTTAAGGAAGGCTGATTATAAAAAATTGCATACAAGTGTTGATCCCAATCTCTATCAGTCAATGGGTATGTTGGTATTGCTGCTGGGTACCTGCAGAAAAGGTAAAGTTAGTGTGTCAGGGGGACCTAGATGGTAATCATAAAGTGCAGAGTTGAAAATGTAGACTTAGCTGAGTTAGTGCATAGCTGGAAGAATCTGAATAACAATGTACAGGGAGAAATGGGTAGTGTATACATGCCTTACAACTAACTGACAAGTCTGAAAACACTTGAGTTAATTAAATGCTCTCAGTCATCATCCCTGTGAGGTAGGGAAAACACATCATATCCAAGGGTCATATCATTTGTGAAAAAATATAGTTTCCTGACGTGTTCTCAAGGTGAATTTATTTATTAATCCAGTGTCCAGCCCCATTTGTGTTACATCTGAAGAACTCTGTGCTACTGAAATGCCAGGAATGACAGTGGAAAGGCTGGTGGTAAAGGAGTGATGAGGTAAGGGAGATTATTTCTAAAATTAAGTTTCAGGGTTTAACAGCCTAGGACTTTCTGAACTGGGTGTCTGTCATGAAGCCTCTGTAGCCTCCGAGGACCTCCCTGATCTTCTGGAGCATTAGAGGACAAGTAGTCCCAGCTCTGCTTCACCTTGCCCCTAGTTCACCTTGTCAGCAGATGTCTCTGAGGATTCAGTTTCATTCTGTTGGGCAAGCAGAAATAGCAGCTTACTGTCACCAAAAGAAGGATGTGCAGGTCCCTCATCTCAGCCCTGCCTTTCTGCTGGTGCTGCAGTTCTGCCTATTACCTTGTGCTACTGTTAGCAGCTGTTGCATTCCTCTGCAAGCCAATTTAGTTCCCGAAAAGCAATAAGGAAAAAAAACCATTGGAAGAAGAAAATTAAAAATATCTTTTGTTGCTGCATTAGTAACTAGTATGATTTAGTAAGACTGAAACCATGGACTAAGGTGTTGGGTGTTGGATACCAGCTGCCCATTCTCTGTGTTTTGGGATCTCCTCGGGTGCCAGCCTGTGGGCTGCATGGCCACCAGCTGGCTATTCAGGTTGGGGTGTGTTAGGTGCTTCTGGAGCACATCTTTTGGGTTATTTTTTCTGAAATCCTTTGGTTTGTGTGCTGTGAGACTGCTCTGTGATGCAAACCTGTGTGGTAAGGAGGGACAGTCAGGTGGTTTGTTCCCAGAGAAAACCCCTGAGCTGAAGCATAAATAGGGACGTGGCCTTAGTGAACTGAATCAGGTCTGCAGGGAAAGGGTCTGGCTGCAGAGCAGGAAGAGTAGGAATGCTCTGCTGTCCTTTGGCAGGCTGTGGATGTGCTCAGCTGGGAGCTTCTAAAGAGCTATTTGGCATGGTGTGGAGTATTGAATAGCAGTGCTTTTTTGTGTGGATTGGACAATCCCTTGTCAGACCGGGCAACATCAGGGTGTGTGGATGTTCACTATGTATTTGTATTTTCTGGGAACAAAGCCTTTTCTCTCTCTGCTAAGTAGGGATAGTCTGACCAGAAATGATGCAGTTGCAGCTTTGTCTGTAGACATTAAACTCCCCATAAAATAAAGCACTTCAATTTAAATGCATGCGCATTTAAAGTAGCTTGGTGAAGGCCATCATGGTCAACAAATTCATCAGGCAGACATGGTCAGGAACTCTCTGGAGCTGGAAGTCAGGCATGTACTCAGCATTTCACTTTAATAAGACTGCTCAGATTCTTAAAGAATGGAAACAGCTGTTGATCACCACCTGCTGGGGCTGTTGTCCTTGGGCAGCTGTCTTTCTGTCATTCCAAACCCCACAGTGCTACTGGTTTCCCCTCTTCCACTCAGCAGAGCAATGGCTCACCTTTGATCAGGTCCATTCCTGAAAAGTCTGAATGTGGACCTTAATTTAGGTTATCCAAGTTCAGTCTTAACATCCCAGCTTTATTTGGATTGCTCAGGCGCCAAAAGCAAAAGAATAATGCTGAAGCATCACACTTCTATAGATGCTTTTAAGAAACAGCTTCACACCCCATCTTTCTTGGCTTGCTCACACGTCCTGAATGCAGTGCTGCAGGAAATGTGCTGCACAGGAGCCTCGCCCAATGGCTCTGCACTGATGAGGGCTGGGAATCCTTCAAGGGGACCTTTGCAAACATGATCCTGTCTTTGACCCCCAGGGACTTGTTGACAGGGTGATCTGCCACGGAAAGATGCCTGATCTTTCCTAACAGTGGACGGCTCTGGCCATATAATTTTCTGTTTGAGTGGACAGAAAAAGGAGAGAGGAATGCAGTGCTGGACACACTCCTGCACATACTTGTGTGTGTATGGAGGCAACGAGAAGGCAGTACGAGTTGACAGAATGCCTTTTATCCATATTATTACCATAATCCAGGTTTGATTTAAGCCCAGGAGTAATCTAGGTGCCTTTGTTGGGTGTCCTGTGCAGATTGACACTCAACTGGCTTCTGTATTATTTTTCCAGAAAAAGGAAAGTTTTAGTTTTTCCCAAGCAGGTTGCCAAATTATTAATAAATGCACCCCCTCAACACCCTGGAGCAAGCAGTACAGTCTGTGACATAAAGTTTATGCACACTGGGGGTAACTACAAGGCCCTCTGCTAGTAGCTCCTGATTTCAGGAGTTGGGGACCTCAGCTTTACAGCAGTGTCATAACCAAGAGCAGTAAACCCTTTGTATTTTATACTCACATGCTTGCAGCTTTGGAAGAGAACTTCTGATTAAAAGCTGTGCAATTGAAATGGTGACTTGACAAGGTACTGAAGTTGACCGTGCTAAGGAGTGCCTGTCATAAAAACCAGAAGATAATTACTTTAAGGTAGAGCATTGAGAAAAACTTAGTCAGATGACATGGAGAGGCTCACCAGTTGCTCTGTGTTTGGAAGAGAGATAGAAAGTGCAGTATAGGGCTGAAGGTAGCCACAGAGTTGAAGGTTTTGAAGAGAGAAGGAGCTGCAGAGCTGCTGCATTGCCTCGTGTACAACAGCGGGATGAGCAAATCAAGTACAAAGGGCTGATAACTTTTCAGCCTCCACCATTTCCCCCTCTCAACCATCCCCTCCTGTGAAGTATACACTTAAAAGCCTGAGGTTATTCTTTTGCAGGCTTTTGGAAGAAGCCTATATCATGAAGGATCCTTTCACCCCTGACAAGGACAAGTTCCTCATTGCTGGGTCTCATTGCAGTTTGTGTAGCAGAGCAGTGTGTGTTGGTACAGTAAGTAACAAGCCAAACAAACTGCTTCAATCATTTCTTTTTGTTCCAGTCCTGGTGACCTGTCAGAGAAAGATCTAGCAGCAATAGCCCAAACAATCATTTTTAAGGCAAACCATTCCTCCTTGTCCCACCACTACATATATGTTAGTTGTACGTAATTGTATGTTCTTCCACATTCTGCCAGATGAAGCTCTCAGTATTAAATTAAAATGATCAGCAACTGTGAGTGTTCTATTTACAGATGAGCACAGTCCAACCTCTCAAGCACAAGGAGTGCCCGTTTTTACTTTATTACCACCAGGAAATGCAAGGGCAATATAGGTCACATAGAAGGGCAGTATAGATCACACACAATAGTAGATTGGGTTTTTTTTTCCATAAAGGGAATATAAATGTCCATGGATTGTTAGGTTTGCATTCACAGCACAGGGCTGTCATCCCATTTGCAAAAGGTAATGTTTAAAGTGAGCAAGGAAGAGAGTTGTACTATGCCATGCTTGCTTTCTGAAGAAGAATGAATTTAAGTGGCAGCTGGAAGGAAACCTTAAACTGTGAAATCTGTGTGCAGCCCAGAAAGGTGGTATAAAATTACTTGTCTTAATTCCTGCTTCTCAGTGCAGAACTGGCCCCTTTGTTTGCTGTGAGTCTCAAATTTTGGGAGTTGGCAGGATATTGGCACACTTGGCCCAGTTTTGTTGGTGTTCTGACTTGTGGGCAGTCAGCACCAAGGATGAGCTAAGAGGAGCATGCAATAACACCTTTCTCTTAATTGGGTTTATTTCCTTCTTAAAGAAATTTCTTACCCAGGTTTGTTAGGCATCCAATTCCAGGAAAAAGGGTTTAATACTGGAATGGTGCAGTAGCAGGAACAGCTCAGGCTGCTTCCTCCAGGAGGGGCGCCGAACAAAGGAACCCTTGGGCTTTTATACCCCTACAGTCTGTGCACCCACTCCCATGGGGAATTTTGGGTCTGGGCTCTTCCTGCTGGTCACTGGCCCCTGCAGAGTCTCGGGGTGACCAGTCCTCTCCCAGACTGTGATGCAGGGCCCTGAGCCCTTCTTTAGGAAAAGGATCTGTGCCCATTCCTGGCTTGTTGCTGGGGCCTCCAGTTGTTTCCTACCATCCACGGCACAATGTGCAGTTGGCATGGGAGCTTGCACACCCAGCTACCTGCACTGGGAGTATTTCTCAATATCCTATCTCTGAAGTCTCCTCTGACATTTAAATGACTGAAAATCACCAAAAGTGATTGCAGCTCAGAGTGTTTGGGTTTTTTTTCCATTCTAAAACTACAAGAGAAAATTGCAGGCTCTGACTAGGTGAAGTGCCAGCCCTCTCTGGTTGTGGCTGTGGTGGCCGGGCTCAAATTTCTGGAGCCAGGTTGCTCAGGGCAGTTGTGTGGAGGCAAAGCTCACATGAGCGGAATCTTCCATGCTGTCCCTGCTGTGGCAGGGGCTGACTCCCTCCCACACAGCCCAACGAGGAGCTGAGGCTTAGGGGCTTGATTTCTGCCCTGACACGCCAGGTTTATCCTTCCTTTTTAACAGCAGAGGATTGGCAACATAGAGACATTTGGGACAAACTTGAGCACATTTAACTATTCTCATTCCCAAAGGAAGTGTCTTGAATTTAGGAGGGATTCAGCAGAAACTTCCAAGTGTGGCAGTTTGAGCTGTCAGAAATGGAGCGTTTCAGCCTCCCAGGGTCTTTGCACACACTGTGGTGTTCTGAATAAAGGTGGGAGTTTTCTTTGAAAAGATGTGTTTGTTTCAGTTAACCTAGGCCTTGGCAATGAATAGAAGATACTTGCAGTGAGCTAATGGAAGCTTCTAATCTTTTTGAAAGTCCTGCTTATTTTGCCTGTTGTGGAAATTTGTCAGTCATTTACTCTTGTTTTCTGAGTTTTCAAGATTCCCCTGATGGTATCACTCAAAGTAAAACATTGATTGTAAATAATTGAGAATAAATTTCTTACCAAACTGGCCAGGCCAGATAGTGAATCACACATATGACTATGATTTCAAAATGAATTTAGCAATACTGCTTAGGTAACACTGAAAGAGATCTGCAGAAATGATAACTAGTGCTTTAAACACCCACACCACAGAGTAAGTAAACACATACTATTCTTCTTCATGAAGGGAAAATTAAAAGTCCAGAGAAGTAAAAATTTATCCAAGGCAATAGAGAGAGACAAAGTTAGGATAATATCTCTGTATTGGTTGAGGTTCCTGCTTGTGCTTGACTCAAGTGTATCAATTCACCCCTGAGCTGAGTTAAATGTTAAAACATAGGAATTGAAGCTGCAGAAGATCATACTTTCTTGGGCCTCTTTGGCAAAGAAGCTGTACCAAATGAAAAGGTTTTAGTGACAGATTGCTTTTAATGTGGTAATTCATAATACTATTAGGCTAACGTGTGGTAAAATTAAGACTTCTCTGACCTTGGATTTGCCAAAGGGATTTTAGCTAGCTTTTGTACCTAGAGGAGACTTGAGAGATAAATCAGATTTTAGGCTTTTCATGAGACAACCCATGCTAGCTGATGTGCATTTCCTTACAGTCGCTGTGCCAATAGAAGTCATGACTTAGCAGCTGTTCTGTATAGTCTTCATAAACTTAAATATCTCCAAATATCCTCTGAAGTTTCACTCAGTTAATCTACTTCAATCATTTTGTAGCCTGTATCACCCCACTCAAGTCTTTTATCAGAGTGCCTTGGTAAGTGCCATTAGTTCTGATCCAACTGGGAATAATTCCAATGATTATCTGTAATGTCTTCAATCATGTCAAAACCACAGAAAAAGGAAGATAACGAAAATGCTTTTAAAAGTCCTTGAGCAGGTTGAGTGCCCTTCCTCCTATTACCCTTTCAGAAAAGGGGAGAGGAAATGATATAATCTGACCATATCAGTAATTGAAAATAGTTCCTTCTGTTTTATTGCAATACTTTCTAAAGACATGGGAAAAAGGGGGGTTTTGGAGAAGAAAGGAGGAAAGGGAGTATGGTGCATCCCTTATTGCTCACCTCAGCAGAAGGTGATGGAGCACTGACCTTGGACATGAGTGTAGGTATTAAGTGATTAATGTAATACTACAGCTGCTTCCCACTCTGCTTCCAGTTATGCGGGGTCAGTCCTGGATGTGGATGGGCAGAGCCTTTTCTTTATGTATTGTGCTAAACATACCATTATGTTTATATATATATATTATTTTCAGACATGATTCATGTCAAAAAGAAATAAACTACTGCAGCATGCTTTGGCAGTTCTGTTTTGGCTGAACTGGACTATTTGAAATTGAAATGGCCCCCTCCTGCCTTGGTCATGGAAGGGAGAAAACACATAAAGATTCAACTGATTAAACACAGAACTGTACCAGGATTAGGGTTTAAAAGAAGGGCTCTACATAGTACATTTAATTCATAGGCCATTGAAAGAATAGTTAGGCTGAAAATCCCAGGACTGAGAGCAGGACTACGGGTACATGCTCAGGGGTGCAGTGGTTCATAGTCATGACTTCCCCAGGTCCTGCTGTCCAAAATCCGCACTAGTTGGCAACCCATTACAGCCAAGACTGCAAGTTGAGTGCCTGTGTTACCTGTGAGAAGCTGTGTCTTGACATCGGGGATCCCACCTGCAGGAACAGCCTCTCCCCCCTCCTTTGCCATGGCCCAGTGGCCACCAGGGAGCCCTGAGCCTTGGAGCTGAGGGGCTCCTTGCCATTTGCCAATGCAAGCAACAGCAGCCAGGCCAACTTAAACTCTAATCTCCCCCTTTAAACTGGCAGCTTAATGTATTAAGGATACCAAGAGACAAAAAACAATAGGCTTGGAAGGTTGTGCAACTGAAATCCACTTACAGGGCTTTTCAGAGGCTAAGGGCTCACACTCATTCCTGGATATGAAGGGGCCTGGTAATCAACACAGAAAAGGACAATAGATGGTGAGAAGTTGTTCCTCAAGCTTCCAAGTCACATGGAAGCAGGCTGATTGTGATGTTGATATAATTATCAGCTGAATCTGCTGCTAAAGCAGCATAAGAAACAAAAGCAAGAAGAGGAACACAGGAATAGCCAAGCCTAGCTCCCAGAGAAAGGCCAGCTGCAAATGACCATGGCAAGGGGAAAACTTTGCTATTTGGGTAAGGCCCAGGGAATCCATTTTTCCCCAAAAGATGTCCAGTTCTATCTAAACTGATGTCTTTATTCATTCTTAAATCCCCAAGAATAATCCATCAGCAACACCAATTCCAGCATACCCATGAAATCCTATTTGGAATTTGATGATCAGCACGTCAAGAGAACCAGGGATGTCAAGTCTCGCTGCAGAGCAAAGGAATAATACATTAATTAGTTTCTCTTCCAGTTGTTCAAACTCTACATTGCAAATACCTTAAAATGTTCCATCAGTTTTGCTTTTTTCTATTCAATTACTAACATCTGGTTACAGCTCCTGGGGAAAAAAAAAAAATATTAGGTCTGTATGAGTTGTGAACAGAACAGGGATAGCAAAAATACCATCTTTGTGCACAATAGCTTTTATACTTTGCCATCAAGAGTTCAGAGGAGAGCCATTAGCTCAAGCTTTAGTACCAAGTGTGGTTTTAGGTTTTAACCAGTGAGTACATTTATTGAGGTTAAGGGATGAAATCTCATTTGAATTGTCTCAGATGAACGGAATTCATTTAACTGCTCCGGTTATTGGACACCCCTGTGATATTGGTATAATAGTGACACTTTTTAGTAGTCTCCTAGGACAATACAAGTGCATGGGTTAATGGAAGAATAGGTTTTTTGGGAGTTATGGAAAAGATGGTCTCTTGTGAGAGCCCCAGTACTTGGTTCTTGTGTTGGCCTTGAGGCCATTTTTGTGGAGATTGGTGAGGAAGAGTGGGCTGAGGCTCCAAGTCTCACATGCCATTGCAGGAATTTGGAAGATCCTCCCAGGAGGTAGAAATCTTCATCAGCCAAGACTTAGAGGAAAACTTTGCTGTTTCAGTAATACCCATGGAATCTCTTACACCTTTATTTACTCTCCAAGTATAATCCATCAGTAACCCCAGCTGCAGCTTACCCATGAAATCCTATTTGGAATTCAGTCAGCAGGCCAGGGAACCCATGCATGGTGCTGGAAGGAGAAGGCAGCTCAAGGACGGGTGTTGCTATTCCCTGGAGCAGGTGAAGGTCACTTTAATAGGAGAAGTGGGACAGTTAATTTGGGGGTTTTATTTTTCACCCAGTTGGCTCTAACCAGATGTTAGAATTACTGAGTTAAAAAAAAGTTAAATTGCTGGAATATTTCAGCCTAGAAAAAGAATAATTCATTTTAGAAGAATTCTAAATATAAATGTAGTTTAAAGAGACTGTGGAACATAAGCATTTCCATTTTGTGCATCCTGCTAATAATTTTATTTGCTTTACAGGACTGTAGTCTGTTCTTCTCCAAAAGTTTCTGAGTCCCCTGTGTGAAGGAAAACCTAAAGGCCTTTCCTTTGGAAATACAAGAAGACATGGATAAAAGGAAGGCCCAGC
Organism: Donacobius atricapilla; assembly: GCA_013397315.1. NCBI lineage: Eukaryota > Metazoa > Chordata > Aves > Passeriformes > Mimidae > Donacobius > Donacobius atricapilla. Next base: position 233,939 of record WBMY01008777.1, read on the forward strand.
AAATCCTGCAAAAAAAAGGATACAAAGCATAAATCTTGAAGAACCAAGAGAGACATTTCTTTGGCTGGGGTTTCTCCTCTCCCTGCTTGGAGACTATCAGGTTGCTCCTTTTAAAGCAGTGACCTTCATCAGCTCACTACTGCTGGAGAGGGCAGCACATTTCCTTGCCCTTGGCTTGGGTTCAGACATCCCCGTGCAGCGCCGGCCGTGCCAGGGAGCGGCTCTGAGGTGCCGAGGAGCCAGAAAGGAAGGGAGACGAGCCTGCTGTCACCATGTGAAATGCTTGCAGTAAGAAACCAAACAGCACAGAGCATGGGAACCATGTCCAGATTTTCACGTTTGCTGTTTTAGTGCTTTGTGTTATTCTTGACACTCCTACAGTGTTATGAAATTCTGAAATAGATTGATCTGGCTTAATTCAGTATATACCCAAGAAAATCAGTGTACACCGACTGTTAATCTGTCAGTGCTGTCTTGGTAAGACTTCATTAGGCAGGGAATTCAAAGCTTTATTTTTAAGTCTAAAATAAAAGTGCTGTGAGAAAATGTCATAAATATAATACCTAAATTTTTCAATATGGTAATCTTAATGCTATAACAGCATTGAGACTTGAGACTGAAGTTTGGTGCTTCTGCAGTCAATAAAAGTATTTACAAATCCCTTGCACTTGCAGTCACTTTTCACTTGACCTTCCAGTCCATGTCAGCATAGCAACTGGAGAGGATCCTGAATCCATTTGGCTTATGCATTACAATAAAGGTGACTTCACTTTCAAAGCAGTTAATCTGGAAATAGAAAACTTCCATTGATACACTCAATTCTTTCCTGAACCAGACAAGTAAACTGTGCTGTAATAGGAATGTCAGAAACACAGTTTCAGGCAGAAAGGTGAAAAGCTTTTATGGAAACAGGAGTATGTTTAGCTCAAAAATTAGCTTCTTCAGTTATCTGTTTTGACTGTCATAAGATTTAGGTGGCTTTTTTTGCAAAACCAGAGTCGCATGCCTTAAGGATATGTCTAGAATGCTCCCTAATCACAAAATCACCTTTTTTCACTCAAGTTATTGTTGGTCATTGCTTCAGAACCTGTTAGTGCCTTGGTTAACATCTCTTTTTTCCAACCCTTCCATCCATATAATTTGTAATACGACAACATCAAAATAGATCATTTTAGTAGAATGAACATGTGTCTGTTAAAAGAAATCAACATTATTTCAATGAGTTGTTTGGGACATTTAAGCATCCTAAAATCTTAATTTTTTTCTGAACTTAGTATATTGGTGCCTTCTGTTCAGGACTGAAATTTCTTGCAGTGACTGGAGAAGCAATAATGGATCTATTAGTAGCCTTTCCAAGCCCTAAGTACTTTAATAAATAGAACACATGTATGTCTCTAATTGTGGAAAAAAAGATCCATGTTAGGAGGCAACCTTTCAGACTCCTTTTTGCAGTTACAAAAGACTACCCTTTCAGGGAAAGTGATACTAAACTTATGTAAGATGGGTGTTATTGTATTTCAGTTTCATATTAGGAACACAGTTTAAAAGCTGTGGTGTGTCTGTATCTGTTCCGTATAAACACCAGAGGCATGTCCTGTGCTAAACCTACAACTGAAGAGAGCACTTTCCCACCTTGAATCGTAGCCTTTTAATCAAGCTGCCAAAGCAACATGGTTATGTGAGATCACAGGATATGTTTATACCAGCAAACATACTTTGAAATATTTTATTTCCTGGATTTCCCATTGTTCATGTCAGACTGTACTCTTAAAAGCAGGTTTTAAAAGCCTGCCTAGTGCAGTTCCCATGTCAGTGAGAATGGTATCTCATCTCTCTGACCTGTTTTCCCTCCTGTTCAGCCTCCTCCGTGCCCTTTTAAGACAAATGCAGTTATCTCATTTATTCATAAGCATTATCTTTGCCTTTACAATATGACTGAGGAGTCATTTAAAGCCCTCAGACACTGCCATGCCTTTAAGTACTTGTTACGTTGAACTGGAGGGGGAAAAGACTCATTATTAAAAGGGAGCAGAACCTCAAAGCAGAACTACAGAATATTTAATTTGGCTCCGTACAGTCCAGTTATTTGTTGCACAGCCGGAAAAACCAAGTCAGGAATGCCTCTGCTTCACAGTTACCTGGTTGTGAAGACCTGGTAGGTGCAGAAAAGCCAGCAGGTACCCCAGAGGAACAGCAGATGTTTTCTGGCATCTCTGGTCTATGCTTTAGGGAAAGGAGACTGCCCCATTTGCCACTTGCCACTCTGTGTTTTCTGGAACGACAATGAATTATTATCTGTGCCCAGCTGTTGGAACTTACACATTCCACATTCTTGTATTCCCAGTGAATTTGAGCATTATGGTCTCAGTATCATCATATTCTGGTATCTGTGTGATTTCACAGCCCGAATGATACCATGCCCAGCCTTTCCTGCTCTTCATGGATGCACAGCCTTTACAGGCTGTTTTCATTGGGGTCTCCAAGTGCTTTCTGCAGCTCAGCATCAGGTCTTCATGCTCCTGAGCACAGCTGAGGAAGAAACCTGAGTCTTTTTCCTCGGCTGTAATTTTCACTTCAGCACTCTCTTACCAGCTTGAAATATGCCCAGATTCTGGAAGGAAAACAACTGTGGCATATTTCCCCAACTGATTTAATTCAAGATGTGTCCATTGAATTAGTCAGTGCTGCACTTCACACAGAAGTGCACTTGTTACATGTTGAAATCAATGGATGTTTCAAACCAGCCATACACCCCAGGAGAATATGAAAGATCACAGCTGGATGGTGAGTCAGCCCCAAACCCAGGTAATATACAGAGATAAATGTATATGCAATGTCTCTGGGTATGTTACACACCCACTCCTGCCTCACAAGGTGTCTAACAGCACACAGGGAAGCATCAGGACTTCAAGATGCTTCAAATATGCTGCCTTTTGAATGTCACATTGCAGTGAGTTCCTTTCATGGAGATAAAAGATCAGCACAAGTCAATAAATTCACGTTTAAAAATATTTTATTTTTTTAAAACCATTAAGGCAAAACTGTGTTTCAAATTAAGTTGGTTTACATTCAGTCTGAAAGGATTAAAGCACATAGGTTCCTACCAGTCTATACAAACACTGTGAATTCAACCTCTTATTTTTAAAGAAGGCAGAAAAAAATCAGAATGTAAAAAAGAAAAAAAAAAAAAGGTTTAGTTCAAGTTTTTTCATCCTAGATCAGTAGGCTGGTAACGTTTGAGAATGCATCATTTGTAGCTAGATGTGACTTTAATATTCACAAGTGCAAGATACGTTGTCTTTCCTAAAAATCCCTGTGAGACCAGGGCATCCATTTGTCCTTGGAAGTGTCATTTGCATTGTTCTAACAGAAAGAAACTTGGGAACTTGGCTGGAATTAGTGGTTTTTACTGGGAAACAAGCATTCCATGAGAATTGTGTTTGACTACTTGCAAAAAATGTCTGCTCATTCTATATTCTGTATTTACTGTAATTAAATGTACCTAAAACCTCCTAAAAAGAGATGACTGGAAACAATAAGCTGTCTTGTTTTCTCTTTAATATTGACATCTTGATTTAATGAAACACTTTTAGCTCTGTTAATTAGGGTTTGGTAACATTAACAGCACTGTGCTTTTTTTGTGTCCCACCAGATAACAGACCATTTAAGAGGTGACGGAGGGCTTCAACATCCCAGGGCACTTAAGCTGTGCTGCTGCATTCCTAGAGGAAATTCTGAGGAAAAAAAAGCTGTGGAACAGCAGGAGCTGCACAGGAGGCAGCTCCCCCGAGAAGCTGCTAAAGCAGACTTTGTCAAACCTCTCAGAGGGGGCTCTGGAGCACACCAATAGTGTTGAAAGGTTGGTTGGTTCGTTATTACTAAAGAAGTAACTAAACCCCGCACGTTCCTCCTCTGCCGAAGGGCCAAGCATGGAGAGAGCTGCTGTGTGTGGGGATGAGCCATGGGAGCCCCGGCCGGGCCAGGTCAGCAGGGCCGCCTGTCTGCCGGGGAGGAGGGATGGGACCTGCTCCCAGCTCCGCAGCACATCCCACACAGGCTGCCTGGGGACTCTGCACTCCCACACACCCGCAGCACCACACAGGGATGGTGCCCCGCCGGGATTCCCGCGGCTCAGGACCTCCCCATCCTGCCAATCCTCCTCCTCTCAAGTGGAAAGAATGCCGTGACACTCCTGGCGTTGTGCATGAGGCTGGTGTCTGTACCACGACAGGGATTACCTGCACATCCAACCTGAGAAAATACACCCAAATACTACAACTTCAAGTAGTGAAACTACTTCAAGTACCTCGTGCTTGATCTTGCAGTCCTTATTGAAGGTCCAGCCTGTGATCACATCAGTCTCTTGTGCGAGCTGCCTATCCCCTGGCTGAGGCAGCTCCCCTGAAATCGAGGTCCTTGCAACAGGAATTCTGTTTTGAAACATCCACAGCAATGGAATCTGACAAGATGATGCAATAAAGGAGCTCAAGAAAAAAACCACCCCAGCTTCAGAAGCAGAAAAAGATTTTAAAAAGCTGTGAGCACAACAGAAAAAAGCACGGAGGAAACAGCCTTCCTTAGGGTGGGCTCAGTTACACGGCGGGTTTGTGTCAGGTGAAGTGACAGTGTAAAGGAAGGTTAGCACAGGGAAGTCCAGCAGAGCTTTTGCAAACAGGACAAACAAAACACCTTAGGAGACAACATACCTGTGTGGTGACACTGATGAAGTGAAAATGCCAAGGTGCAGCAATTTGAGGAAATAAAATGTTATATGTTCCAAATGAAAAGCAGTAAGTACAAATGATAGCTAGAACATTTGTAATAGATGGTGCTTGTGACAGCTACTGTGTTTGGTGACTCACACAGCAAAATAAAAGGTAGACACCTTTGAAAGGTACCTTTGTCCCTATATCAGATTTCCTTAGCAGGATGCTGTAGGCACAGACTGCCACACCTGCATGCACCAGACACAGAATCCCGATGAGCAGACTCTGAATTCTATTTAAAATCCCACAGGAACCCTCCTGTAGGGCAGCCAGTAATGCCATTTCAACATTTTGTTTTGCACTGCCAAATCATGTTTGAAATACATCTAGAAAAGCAGCAGGTTGCCCTCAGGGCAGGTGGCAGGGAACAATCCTGAGTACACGTTGTTACTCCCAGTGAGCCACAAGTCAGTTCCTCAGAAAACACCAGCACTGGTGCACTAACCAAATGAAGCTTCTTTTTAACTCTTTTCAAAGGAAAATGAGCTACCATGTTGCAAAACAAAGATGAACTCAGTTCTACACACCTTTTTTCCTATTGGCGAACTTGAGTTAAAAAACTCGATTTCAGGATTGCAGTTATTCCTCAACTAGACTTGCTTTTATTAAAATTAAATAAAAGGAAGTCTATGTTCTATGTGAAAATATATTTTAAAGTTTTGTTATCATCATCAACACCAAACACTGATAACTTTGAAGAATTTGTGATAGTTCTTCACAAATGATACAGCAATAAAGACCAGACAGGAATAAATAGCAATTTGTCTTTGACATCAGCCCCCTCATCCTTAGCCCATAAAAGTAAATACTTCCTCACTGTACAAGGGGTTCACAAGATAAAGCATGTAACAAATATTTAAATTAAATAATTTACACATTTTTCTTTAAGCACCTCTGTAATTAATTTAGTGAAAGTTTATACCTTGCAATTATATTCTTGTATTTTAAAAATTGAAACATGAAGAAATGGTATTACATTAAATTAAAAAAAATCCCACAGCACATAACAATATCAATAATCTCAGATCAAACCCACATATAATTTAAATCTCCAGTAAAAGAAGGCTAATAAAGCTGATTAAACCTAAATACAAAAATTATATGCAGCTGATTATCAGGAAAGCACTTGGGACATAAGCAAGTACAGATATCACGCCCCACCTTACACTCCAACACTTCCTAAAGGACGGGGGGGTTTCTGAGAGGGACCATTATTTGTAAGACCTTATGCTTAAACAGTACCACGACAGCTGCAAATGCATCCGTCAAATGCAGATGCAGATTTTCAGCTAAGTCATAGGGAGCTTTTCAGGAGAGACTGAAACTGTTCCTCTGCAGCCACAGCAGGATATCCCCCAGCTGCTCTGCCTCAGATGGGGCCGAAGTTTGTCCAGGCCTTCCATCAGAAATAAAGAGGAAATTCAAAATCGTATGTGACCCAGCTCTCGTGATGAATAAATCTCCCCAAGTTTGAATAAACAAACAAATGTTTAGATGCTTATTATAAGCTCTTTGATGTGCAGTCTTGTGCCAGCTCTCTCATGAGAACAGGCTTAGTGCAACTGCTGGTATTTCTGAGATCTGCACGGGGCAGGAACAATGCAAAACTCTGCTCTCTGGCAGCATTGAGCAGCTGCTGGAACCAAAGCACAAAGGCACATGGAAATGGCAATTAATGCAAAACATGGTTCTTTACATGCCATGCTTTACACACCTGTGAGTGGAAACTTTCCTATCAGGTGTCAGTTTGTGTTTAAAGCAAAAGTAGGATCAGAAATTTTGAAAGGTACAAAGTAACTAATCTTTTTTTAAACAGCAGCTTTAAAGGAAATATTTAAGGAGAAGAATGAACATCAGATTTTCCAAATACTTGACACAAACCCTTCCTTTTCTTCCCCCCTTCCTCTTTGACAAAAAATACCTAGGGCACCAGAAGAAATAAATAAATAAATATTCCCCCCAGACAATGCTCACATATGAGTAATCTGTAGGTTTGCTGAAAACTTAAGTAAGTGACACAATTGTTTCCCAGGATATTTCTCTATCCATCTGCTGTCCCTTCAGCTGTTTGTGGGGCCTGGTTGCTAACCAGAGTTTGTCCATGCTATGACAGTAAAATGAGTTATGTTGGCAGAATCAGATCCAAACTGTACCTGATGAGCCAGTAAATCTTTAATATAATTCTAATCCTAAAAGCTGATCACTTTATTTTCCTCCATTGATGGGGTATTTTAAAGTATTTGTTTATCTGCACATAGATAAACTGATGCTGAAGTAATACATCAGAAATAGATCTAGTCTGGATTCCAAATTTAAAAAAAAAACAGAGGGCATAAACTGAATAAAATCTCCTTGGCCAAAAAACTGCTGCAGGCACCTCCTGAAGGAGGAAATGTAATTCCTTAAAAGCATAATGTAGAAATGAGTTCTTTTGCCCATCAATTCTGGGCAATTGTCTGCCCTGCACCACTCTTTGAAGTGACTGTGGGAATGTGCAAGGGGCAGCAGCGTGGGCAGTGGAATCCAGCCAGAATTTTAGGCTGTGTTAACATCTTGTTCATATTTCTGAAATTCGGAGATGTGTTCCCTTTTTTTCTTTTTCTTCTCATTAAGGGTCTGCGATTTAATTTAAAACAGAAAAATCAAACTTTCAATGTCCAAGGAAGTAGTCAAAATTTTCTTGCTGGTTTTCAAATAACAAAAAAATTATGCACTTTTCTCATGCTAATAACAGGGCCTTGTTACAAGCAGCTGCTAAACCAGCTGAATGTTATGTCTTTCACTGAGTTACTCTATTTGCAATTCTTTATAGCTTCGATGAGAATTTAGGTATTTATTATTAAATTTCCCTGTTTTTAAGTGTTGCTAAAGTGTTTTAGCCACTTTTGAGAACAAGAGCTGGAAAAATAGTTTTGCACACTGACTGTGTCTGATTTTTCTGAGAACCTACAGTACACCCAGACTATGGAATACAACTTGGAAATTTGCCCTTTGCAAAAATCTGAGCTTTGGGGAAAAAAAAAAATTCAAGTTATCCTTTTTTTTACAAGATAAACTAACAGTAGTGGGCTCCTACAGTTTCAGAACACCATCCCAGAATGGCTGATATTTTGACAACTTTTTGCATGAGCAGTATTGCAGATCAATTATTTCCATGGCCTAAACCCCACAGCTTCTCAGTGAAACAGGGTTGGCTGGGAGAATAAAGCAGCAGCATTCCTAAAATCCTCTCTTTGTTTCTGAGGGCACACTGTGTGCTGCTCTGGGACACAAAAGGCAGGCCAGTTCTCATCTGAGCGTGCCTGGCAAGACCAACATTCCTCTCTCAGTGTTTGAGGCCTGTTCTTCCTGCTGGCAACAGGGAAGGGGAGGAAGTTTTGTTTTAACTGCATATGCAGTTATTGTTTCTATCCTGCCCTAGACACTCACCAAATTTGAGGCCTGCGCTTCAATATTTTACACTAAATATATCTGTATTTATCTATAACCTTTGCTACAATCGTTGCCCAGATAAACCCCAAGCTGCCTTTGAACCTGTAATTTTTCCAGTGCCCAGCTGTGCCCATGGGCCTGGACGGAAACAAGCATCGCCACTGAAACAGGAATGACAGTGTGATGCTCTCACTCCATCACTCCATCCTGGCAGTGAAGATTCTGGTGTCTTTAAATGTGCTACAATAACACAAGTACAAAATGTGCCACTGAAAGCTTAAGTGTAGTGAAAACGCTGGGATTGCTCCTGAGACCTCGCTGTTGTGAAACAGAAAGTAAAATTAGGAGGTAATAACGTGAAGTTACTGTATCAAAGAAATGAAAGAGAAACAGCAGAGTGCCTTGCATGCAGCTGGCATTTCTGGGCAGCTCTCTGAGAAAAGAGCCCATGAAGTGGCAAAGTCAGAAAGCCATTTCCTTATGGCTTATTTTGCACCAGGAGTACAGCAACTGCTGTTGTAAAAATCAGTTTACTCCTAGGAACACGATAAACGTACTCTCAGCTGTGCTGCCTTCCACACTGTCACACAGTCTGACACCTACAGACACTGTTCTTGGTATTACTGTCACCTTATCCACCAGGACAAAATCTGGTGAAAACAAGTGCCAAATGCTTCTATCAATGAGGCCAAAGAAGGAATAAAAATATATCCAAGCAAATAAAAAATGAAGCAGTGTATTCATCAGAAAAGTAAACAGGTGCAAACAACCACACTGGCAAGACACTTGAAGGAAGCTGGTGCCTTTCCTATCCAATCATTCCTTTGGAGTCAGCTGTCACTGCAGTGGAGTGTAGTATCACTGCTGGAAAGTTTAAATTCTTTTTTTTTTTTCTGGGGTAGGATCAGATTTTTCAGTCTCTCCAAAACTCTTCTTAATTCAAAATAGTATTTTTATGTCAAAACTGCATCCTGAGCTATTACAAGTTCTACAAAAATACCGGGGATACAATATATTTTTCATCAGTGATATTTTCACATTTCACATTTCCTTAAAAGACTTTTGAAACAAAAAGGTCCCATCAGTTTATTATGTTTACTCTTCAAGACACATCCGTTGGAGCATCTCTGCTGACAACTCTTTGGATTTTGTTTCATTTCATAAGAGAACTGTCTTTTAAACATGCCAACCCAAAGTATGCCAAGGTAACACTAGATGAAGCTGTAATTCCATGGAATTAAAGCAGCAATGGATCAAAGATCTTTCCAAATTTTTAGAAGTATATGGACAGTGATATCCAGCCATTTGCTAAATCTAGACTGAATGCTTTAAGAAAAACCTGTTAGCTGGTTCTCAGTAATTACCATTAGGCAAAAGTGCATTGTCTTTCTGATTGTGCAGATACCTGGAAGGAAGGTGCTGAATTTGTTATATGAATTCTAAAATGACTAAGCCAAGAGGAAATACCATTTTGTTCATTTCTGTTACTTAACATTCTGATTTATTATACAAATATGTATTCCTTACCAATCTTCAAATTTCCAAATACAGAACCATTGTAAGACACTTCACTGAGCACTCTGACCAATATTTTTCTGCAGCACTTTTTCAAAAGAAGACAAAAGATCCCAAACCAAAAGAAGTGCAACACTCCAGTTCCCCAGTTTTAGATTTTTCCTGCTCTGGACTGAGTGAACAGCACATAACTGTACAAGTAGTTTTGCTCCCATCTGTATTTCTCTGTCTTTAAATATTGTGGAAAAAAGTACTAAAAATCCTTAATACATATCCCTGTAGATTTCCTGTAGTAAAGGGTGTAAATGTGCATCAGATTCAGTCTTCTTGATTATCTGAACAAGCTGAGCGTGCTCTGTGACCAGCTGTCGGAGGTCAGCCATTTTTTGGAGAAGTTTTGGGAAGAGGAAGGTGTCGTCAGGATGGTTGTTTTGCAAGTGAAGTTTCAGTACATGCACAATGCTCTCCTGCATTTTTTCAATGTGTCCTACATTTACAAGACCAGGACGATCTGTTCTCAAAACAAGCAAAAGAATACATGTCATAATTTTATAATGATTCCTCAAAGTTTAGTTAGTGGTAGAACTGAATCTTCCAGAGGACAGAAGCTTTTCCATTAAAATTTTTAATTCATGAGAGGGAAATATTAAAATGTACTACCTTAGAGAGCAAATACGTAATGCTTACCTCCACAGCAAATAATGGCAGCAACAAAAAGGGATATATCGCTATCATCCAAATCCAGTGCATTGAATTTCATTGCAAAATCAAATTTTGGCTCCATTATATCACAGAATGGCTTTCTGAGGCTCTTCAGGAACTCCCGGGTTATAAATCCGTTCCCATAGGCCACCAGCATCCCGTCCTTGTTCATCACAGAGGCCAGCATGGCAAATATGGCTTCGTACACCCCGTACTTCAGCAGAGTCACCTGATCGTTCAGGTCCAGGCTGGAGAAGCCGGGGATGGATTTGGCGAATTCCGTGAGCTCCGTGACGGTCTCCACAGACGTGCACTGGCAGCAGTGGAAGATTCGAACTTCTGCTTCCTTGTTCTGAATCCCATTGGCTACCAGTTTGGCCACCAGGGTCTTCTCTGCCATACATAAGGTATCCATATCATGGATAACAAACGGCTACAGAGGAAAAAACCCAGGAGTTCAGTCACTAAATAATGGTTATTAATCGCTTTCTTCCTAAAGAATAAGAATTTTGATAAACTTCAACTTCCTTGCTAGTCAGTCCTCAACTCTCAATCAACCCTGAGTTCTTTTACACTTCTCATCAAGACAAACAGCGCATGACAAACTGCAGTACCTAGCAAGTCTGCCCTGCAAACAGCAATGCAAATAGCCAAATGTAGAGATGTATGGCATTTATTATCCGTTATTTAGCTTTATCTCATAGTTACAGCGAAGCTCCAGCAGTCCTGTGCTTGCTATGCAATACCCATCTCAGGGCCAGTCCCACAGGGTTCACAAGAGACCGGTATTGCCTTCTCCAGAAGTCCAGGTTATTCTGCCTACACTCCTATCGAGTCCTAAACTAACTACATCTGCTGCACATCATGATGCTTTCCTGAAGTACCCTAGGGGGAATACAGACACTCATTTCAATACATAGGGCAGCAAATTTGCACACGAATGTGAACCCTGCACTACTCTTGTGTTTTATTATCAGATTTTCATAGACAATGTCCCAGTTGTCCCAACTTTCTAGTGGCAGTTGGTGCTGAGTCATCTCTAAACAGAGAATCCCACTAGAATGCCAACCACAAAATTTAAAATTTGGTCTTTTCCATAATCCCCTTTGTTTCACATGCTTTACAAACAGATGAGACATTCTCTTAAAACATCACAGCAGAAGCAGCATTCAGACTTTCTTAAGAACAATCAGAACTCAAAAACATTTTTATACATATCTGCAGAGCAACAGCCAAAACAAAGTACAATCCACTAAAGAAGAACAACAAGCCCCAGTGCTTCCCAGCGTAGCAGTCACAGCTACTGAGCTTGAACAGAAATTCAGTTCCACACACACCAAGCACCTTCCCTGTGCTGTTTTGCTCATTTCAGACTAAGTAGCATGGGGAACACATAGTGTTCTGTCAGGATCTCATAGAATTCACTTGTTTCATTCAGAAAACTGTCCAACAGGCCAGGTTGCTATGGCTGTTTATTTTTAAGTGTTTACGGCTACTGCACATTCCATCTCACTCCAGCACAGTTACACAGAGCAGAACTTTCCATGGGAAAGTGGATATGAGTGGAAAGTGGCGGAGCAAGAAACACAGCACATCTCTAAACCTTTAACAGATGTACACTATCTTATACACTTAAAAAAAAAATTAACATCATTTCAGTATGCAGAAAAGAGGTATGGCTAAGGACTTGGGAGATAAATTAAAAAATGACACCGTGTCATCATGAAAAATGCTCATTCATTCTGAAATGAATTGTAGTGGTGCCAAAAATTAGGATTCACTGAAATCAGCTGTTAATGCACAGTTCTGAAAGACGTGGGTTGCGCATTACAAGCAAAAAACCCCCTTCTTTTAAAATCTGTTTTTCTGCTGAAAAGTCAAAAGAAAATGAAAATGTTTGCTTTCTTAGGAGATGACAAAATCACCTAAACCCCCTTTGCTCTTCCCTGCATATGGAAAAAATGGGAAGCAGCCTGTTTGTAGCACCCTCGGGCTGATCCTTCATGGATTTCTCTGCCAATTCATGCGGGCATGCACGCGCTGGGTACTGCTGGCTGGCCCGTGCTGTGGCTGTGGCCACACAGTGCAAATACAACTGGGATTTAGTGTTCGAGGATCCAGCCCTGCCCCTGGGTCACATCTTGTGGTTCTGACACAGGGGAACAAGCACAAAACCCATTTTCTGCGGAAGCCCACCTGTAGGCTCATGTCAGCCTGTACCCCTAAAATGTTTAAGCCCGTGCCCCATTTTACACACCTCTTCAGTGCAATGAAAAAGACTGGGATAATTCATGAGTCTCTCTTCCAATGCAGAAAGCTGTAGGCTTGGCTAGACTAGACTATTATATGCCAAATTCCATAATGCAGAAGACAGTGTGCTTACAATTTTGATAACACTCATCCCCACACTGACATGGTTTTCATTATGGCATATGTAAAGTTTCTTCCCTGCAAATTCTTACTGAAACTGAAGTTGCTGATAAGATACTTATCTTCTACATAAAAGTAACAAGAATCATAGCAGAGCTTAAATAAATATGCATGAAGTGAAACAAGCAAGTCTTTACATCAATTATGCTCTCCCATGTGCTACCAAACAAAATGCAGTTGATCAAATTGGGTAGACCTTGGCTAAATTACCCTGAAAGAAAAATAACTTCTACAGCATATGTGTCTTCACAACCTTGCTTGCTTCTGCCTTTCAAAGGAACCATACAGAAAAGACCAGGAAGGCTGGGTGAGGAAATGGCCAGCACTGTAAACAAAAAATTACAAACTCAAGTTTTCTTTTTCTTCCTGCTATAAATATTATTCTGATTAAAACACAAGTCATGCAGAGCCCCTGTACACCCTAATAGTACTTATCTTGGCATTTGTGACAGAAAAACTTTTTTTTTCACTCTCATAAGAGGAAAATAATTTTGAACCATTCTCCCCATATCAAGAGGTATTCACATTCAGATATCACTTTAGTTTTGATTAAAAACAATCATTTAGGGTTATGAGTTTTTTGCTTACAAGGTAATCACCTGATTCTCCGAAAGCTTCTTACTCTTTTGATAGTAGCTAAAATAACCATATTTACTACAGATATTCACTTTGAATATTTCACGTCTGTTTTACCATTATATTTACTTTCTAAAAGATTTGCTAAAGATCTACCAAATTATTGCAATCACCTTATGTACCTGTCAGTTTTATGTTAAAGTAACAGAAAAAGTACTTACTGGATTGTTATTGGTTTTCCCTGCAAGGATGATTCTGGCCTTAACCTTGTTCATATTGAAGTTTTTCAGGTAGGCATCATGAATTCTTTTGGCAAGTGATTTAAGATCTGCCATTTCTGAATCTTCTACATAATTTTCACCTGTTAGAATTTCTGCTTTGAGCTTGGCCTTCTCAGACCTCGGCATTCGTCCAAAACGTATTGCTGATGGGAAACACAAATTATACAAGAATTTAAGCATTTTACCATTGCTGATTAGAGCAGTAAGATTTTTTATCTACAAAAACTGATCTTGAAGTGAAGAAATCACCCCCTTCCCAACACAGTCAATGACTAATATGCTAAACTGGAGGAAATCAGGTGATTCAGAACACCAAGTCCTATCTGCAGTGAGCTAGAACACATTTCTTTTCCCTTCTACATTACCTAAATATACTCGAATTTTATTTTCTCCTTATTGAGTTCTACAGCTCCCAATGTGAAACTCAAAGTCCACCTTGGGAACTCTTGAAGCAGTGAGTAAACCTGTGCTTGGCATGAAAGCACAGACACGAGCTGGAGAGCTGCAACAGTCAGGCCTGAATCCCACTGCTGGCTCAGAACCTGCAGGGACATCCAGTTCTTTATTCTACACGTCTGTACTGCCAGTGGGAACCCCAGCCCAAAGAGCTGCTTTTACAGCTCAAAGGTTATAGGCCACAAAATCTCCCCTATCCCCAATACTCCATACTGCTTCCTCAACAGATTAGCCCTTCAAGACTGCAGAGGAGAACAGTCCGAAGACCCAGTCTAGTCACTGGGATAGTCTTTCGAGAGGCAGGAGATGCAAGTCTGAAACTCCTCTGGGTATGGTGGTCTCCTGGGTTTTGGCAAGTGGTCTTGCCATTCATGGGCACATCCCCATCCTTCTTCAGTTTCAGTTTCAAGCTAAGCCAGCCCCACTGGGAGATGTGCAAGGGTTTGAGATGGCTCATACAATGAGTTTTTTGAAGCACATTTCAGCATCCAACCAGTGAGGACAGGACCTCACTGCCTACACTACACAATTCAGGGCATGAACACCATCAGCCCTTCAGCATGCCCAGGGGGTCTTCTCATGAGACAAGGAGGTGAGTCTGGGCATGATCTGAAATACAGCTGTGGACTTCAACGGAAGCCCAACAAGGAAAGCCTGTTCTAAGGTGCTTCCTGCCCTCTAAGGGTGGGTGGTCACACCAACCTGTAGAAAAAGTGGAAGAATACCTGCTCTAAACTAACACTTACAGTTTTAGCTCATAGGTGTAAATTTAGTTGTAATGCTTTTCCTGAGAAGAATTACCAGCAAGTTAGCAGCCATCCCTTTTCCCTTCTGCCTCCCACGTTTGCTGCAATGGAACTGTGGCTATTTCCTTCAACTGGAGCACAGGTGGCCACAGTGTTCTCAGTAGGGTGAAACAGCTTCACATGGTGTCAGTTCCGGCCAGCCAGCACGGCTCCCTGCTCAGCTCCCAGTGTGAGATATCACTTTGCTGTCCAGCACACTTTCTGAGGATGGCTAATCCCAGTCTTGCAGAGATTACCAACCCTCTCCCAGCGGACCTCAATCTCAGTCAAGGCTCACCACAGGAGAGCCAGGCTTCCGCAGAGCCAGAAAATCAACTCTCACAATGCCTCCTGCTGGGACTCTAGACTGCAATGTCACAAGCAACTTTCCCAACCATGTTCCCACCCCACCTATCCCATCTGCATCGTTTCCTTAGGAAATTTGTCTCCTAACCCACAGCTTTTCACCTAGCCCAGCATTTTTACCTACTTTCATATTGCACCTGCACACAGGTTCAGCCTAGACAATAACAGAGCCAAGCAGGGAAAGCAAACTACTGTCGTCTGGACAAGTGAGATGTGCTTTCTCCTGGCCTGGCCTCTCCCTCCTCACCCATTGCTGCTCAGCAAGCTACATCCTGCACAGAGAGCTGCCTCGTGGGCTGAAATTGGTCTATAAGCCACAAACTTGCCACCCTTATCTTAAATCACTAGCACAAACAACAACGTAACTTTTAAACTGGATATCTAAATGCTCTGAATTTTTACCATTCTGTTTAACAAACAACCTACCAGATTCCTGTTGCACAGTCAGCACAGACCTTTGCCCTCCCTCCCCACTTTTTGAACCATCTGCCCAAGAGCTGTTGCACTGTAACCTGAAAAATAATGAAGGCTGCTTTCCTACAGATTTCTATCCTAAGTCACTCTCCCTCACAATGAAAGCAGTTGTTCTCCTCCTACTCTTCCACAAAACCCTCGATCAGAATTCTTCCAGTGTTGAAATTTGTTTCAATGGGAGTACTGGTGCCAAGGTTCTGGGGTGAAGAAAGCAAATAAATGAACATTCATAAGGACAAACTGACATGTAGCACAACTGTGTGAAGCTCACAACAGCGCATTTGGCAGCTCTGTATCAACCACATGAACCCATAAGGGAAATTGGCATCCCCTGCATCTATCCTGTAAAAAATCTGAGGTTCAATTCATGTGTGTGAGTAAAAATGCTATCCAAGTGCCTGCCTCCAGCAGCAGACTCTAGGTAGGAACAAACAAATTAAGGGCACTCTTACCTACCATTATGTGACATTCCAACTGAAAGGCACTTTTGAAAACGACAGTATTGGCACTTATTACGATTTTTTTTCTGAATTTTGCAGTTGCGATCACATTTATCATAGATGAGTTTTAAACGAATTGTTCTTCTAAAAAAGCCCTATAAAAAGTTTGAAAAAAACAATATGCAATGTTAACGAATGTTGACTACAAAGCTTCAATCATATAAGTAATTTTTTTTTCTTTTTCCATTTATCATAGAACAGCCTCGAACTCAAGTGCTCTTTCCAGGACGTCTCCAGTCTGCAATGCAAGGTTGGTCACACACTGCCCAACCACAGGGACAGCAAATCCAGAGCCATCCCAACATCTTGTGTCACATCACAGAGCAACATGCCATTTAGGCTAAGGGACACACCTGGCTAGGAACTGGTTCCCCATCTCTGATGGGCATTCTGCATTATTCCATAAGATTCACATTCAAGTGATCATACTGATATGATGCATGAGAGCAAGCCGTACACAATGACCATTATTTTTCTCCTGTTACCTTCTAATCTAGAAAAAAGATGGAAATCTAAAACATTAGAGGAAAAAGAAAAGAATCTTACAGTTCACGGGTCTTATCATCCCAGGAATTATACATTAATTATAGGAGCAATTTGCAGCAGAGATGTCCTGGCCTCAAAGCTACAAAAGGTACAACACTAAGGGATTCAGGCAGCACGTGGTGCAGGTGAGAAATTCAGGATTTGTTGCTGTTATAACAGGAATGTGGCACTCTCCTCCCAGCCATACTCCCAAAACAAATAAAACACTAGTGGAGCAAGAAGGCTTTTTTTTTTTTTGTCACAGTTTAGTGTTTTGTTTTAGCATTTCACTAACTACAATGCAGAAAAGCAGCATTGAAATTATCATTGTGAATTGCTCCTGCTTGATGAAGGTCTGGTATTGAGTTACTGGATGACTTCAGAAAAAAGACCACAGGTAGGTTTATTATTTAAATAATTGTAATCCTTAGAGCTAGAGTAATTAAACATTAATGTATCAAATGTTTATCTTCATATTACCCCAGAAATAAAGCAACATGATTTTGGTTCTTAAGAAGAAAATTATGACTGTACCTTACAACCTTCACAAGCATGTACTCCGTAATGGTAGCCTGAGGCTTTATCCCCACAAATTCTACATTCAATGTTTAATGCTCCACTGGGTGATTCATCTATGCTACCTGGAGCTGTGGCAAAATTAATGGATGAAGGACTGGATGCTGGTGAAAGGGTGTCTAAAAAAAAAAAAAGGAACACTTCATAAATACTATATTATCAAGACTGATACAATTTCTACACTAAAAACCACACAAAAAATGAGCTTATTCTAAAAAACAATCTTGCGTTAATGGTCATTAAATGAACGAACAATTGGACCATAAGTCTTTGAAAAATAATTCATATTCCCAGTGCAAATAAACACAAAATACAGGGTGTACCTTGCTAATTTTGATGTGCCATAAGATGTCAAGAAGGAAAAGGCCTTACTGTAGTGACTCTGGCAACAAGAACTAGATGGGTGATAATGGACCCAATAAATACACACCACACCAATGTTCTTTGCAGAAAGGTTGTGAACAGCTCATCCTGGCTTTACATCTTCCATCTCTTGTGGTGCAGGGATGAGCGGGGCATCTCTTCTTGCAGTACCACAAGAGACACAGATACACTTCAGATACACATAACGACCCTTGACCTTTGAAAGGCTACTCATAATTTTAAATGACAATTTAAACTGAGGCCTGAAAAGCAGATGGACAAGTCCTGCACATCAGTAGAAAGGCTGAACAGATAGTAAAAGGAATGTAACACAAATGCCTGCTTCTAAAATAGCCTGGCTTAGATATTTTGTGTTTTTCTTATAATGGGCAAAGCATTTCTGAATCGTACAAAGAAATAAAATTGCCAGATGTGCACCAGTAGATGAATACATTACAAAACGAACATGTTCCTTAATTATTTCAATTAATTATTCCACCTTGTTTGAGGAAAATATTTTCTGAGGCCAGAATTTCTTTTATCTTCCATCTTGCAACTTGCACCACAAGACTTCAGCAAATTAATGGGTGTGTTATTTTAACAGACAGATTAAGAAACACTCATGAATGTAGGTCAGCAAGTATTATGTTGGAAAAAACCTTGGCACGGAACTCAGAGTCTCCATTGCCAGCACTGCCAAGCCCACAGGCATCAGAGTCATCAAGAACAGCCTAAACCCCAGGATTTTTTAAAGAGTGATTTCATTTTACTTGCCTTATGGAACTGGAGCCTTGGAAGTTTACATTTTGCATGTTCTGTAACCACAAATCCAGTATGTTTTGCAATGAGCACTGAATACTCCATGAGAAGGTGACAGTAGAAGCTGATCTAAATTATTGTAGGCCATGTGCACACCTACACTCAAATAATGGTAAAGCCTCCTGCCTCTGAAGGACCACGTTATAAACAAATGCACACATACACAAAGCTTTTCCTGTACAAGGCATCTCTCTGATGAGAAGGTCTGCAACCAAAAGGGAACGAAGTCCTAGTTCTAGAAACATTCCTTGGGTCACTAGTGCCAGGAGGCAGCTTTCCCCATTCCCTTCAAACCCACACTGTTCATTCCAGTTGCCTCAGTTCTATTATTCCAAGGTGAAATAGGGATCACAGGCTGGGAACTGATGTAAAGTAAGAACCCTCCCAACCAAAGCATAATGCAAACCAACCAAAAGGTTAATAGTAAATTGGCTCTCCTGCTAAAAGACTTGCAAACACCCAGATTTAACAGGAAAACCTTACTGAGATCACCACCACTGCAGTGATTTCCATTCTGATCACTCAAACAAAGCCTCTGACTAAAGACTATGTAACTTTATGTTACAGCCATTCTTCAGTGATATTTGTCTAATATATTAACTTTAGCCTTAAGTATTTTAAGGCCATGCCATAATCAGCTTATATATTTTGTGTCACTTCATCATAAACAATAATCATTGCATTAAAATAGTTATTAATTTCTACCATTCTATTTATGAAAGAAAGTTTTATGTTAAACCGAAGTCTCTTACCTGTTATAACTGATCCATCAGATCCTGGACCATTTCCCAGTGATTGGAATTCTGTTAAACTTAAGGCTCCAGAACTATCATCACCTAGAGACTGGGACAGGTCTTGAATGTTCTCCATATCTTGTAGGAACTCTCCAGATAAAGGGCTGTCTATATCCTCCTCCTCCAAGGGAGTAAGGGGATAGAGTTGGTTTTCAGTGTCCACCATTTTGATCAAGTAGAGCAGTCACTTAAACTTCTTTTTACTGGTGAAAAAATAATTTTAAAAAAATCAGATATTTTTAAAAAATTGAACCAGTTGCAGCACACTGAATACAGGATTTCTAATAAAAAGGTGAAATATTATAGAACATTCTGTTGCTCTGGAAGCTTTATGCAACATGAGTCATCAAGAGCATAGGGTGGGGAAAATTCCCCAAAAGACTTCAAGATGAATGAAAGTTATGACAAGATCAATCCGTAAATTGTTGTTTTCTCCCCGTTGCTGAGAAAAGTGTTTCTACAGAAGGCATTATGCACTTCCCACCAAAACTTATAATAAACATCAATATTCTACTCACTCCTCTTCAGCAGGAAAAATAAAGGAGATGCTGTCACTATTACTAACTTGTCATTTCATTCTACAAAGGCCATTACTACAGATGTATTTGCCCAATTTCCTTGAGACAGCATAGTTTTAACTAAAAAAGGAAAATAATTTCTATGTCACATACTGCAGCAAGCAGGAATATGTAGGAGACTAAGCAGGGGGATTTATCCGTGATTTCCAACACCAGTTACAGACAACAGGGACGTTACTGTATGGACTGTGCTGCTGGGTGAGAGCTGGACACAGCCTGGATAAGCCCAGTAACAGCTGGAACTAACTCTGCTGTCTGCTCTCAGTTATCTACCCACATCCCTGACATAACCACAACATACTCAGACTCAGAAATGAGAAATCTCTTGCGCGTAATTTGTGAAAGTAAATTCTCATCTGTATGATGCATCTATTTTGTGATGGGGGAAAAGTACAGAGAAACCTCCAGCAACTCAAAGGGGACTACTAAATTTGTCTCCCTAAGGAGCCATCAGCAAAAAGAAGAGAGGAGTGGCAGAGCATATGATTGGCACTGCTGCTCCAGCGTGCTCTCCATAAGTTCTCCTTGGCTGAAGCAGTTGTTCACAGCACAGAAGCACTGTATTCCTCTGCAGACACTCAGCCCCAGGATAGCTGGGTTGGTTCCAGTGGGCACAGGGCTGATTGTACCCAGCGCTCCCTGCTGAATCACATACACCTCTTCAAGTACCACTTCTTCATCCAGCACACGTATTTTTGAAAGATTAAGCCAACACTGAGGTCTACCTTCAACCAAAATAGGCATTATCTGTCAGGAAAGCTCAAGGGCTGACCTCTGAACATCGCAACAGCTGCTTGCTATCGCCCAAACCGCACCACACTTTTCCGCATTTACAATCCATATGTGAAATTCAGCAGCCTTTTTAGCTAAATTTCTGTAAAAACAACCTAATAGCTAGTGAAACATAAATGGAGTGCTTCTTGTTTTAACTATTAAATTACATACCCTTTTGTACTTTCAAACACTACAAGTAAATTACAGCTGCTTAATCATTAGAGCCCTTGTCAATGATTAACTGGTACTTAAGCAAGCACGGCGACAACATAACAATTTTTGAAGACTGTCAAAATATACTGATATTCACAATGCTGACAATTAATTTTTTTATAAGCACAGAAAATCTTTAATGTCTAGTATTTAAGCAGTAAGCTGCCTTCTGGCTTCTCTGTGTTTTGTGCATGTTTACACATGCATGTGCTTTCATTGGCAGGTTTCACATAATATGCATTGATCCTTGCTTGAACGAAAAAAAACTTCTAAAATAAAAAGGGAAATGAATATGAAGTTCATTTAATATTCACAGAGAGAATTTTGCTTTACAAAAAGCCCTATACATGTTACGGCAGTAGATGTAGTAGATGCAGCATGATGATTTCACTAAAAGATCTGTGTCTTCTAAGTATTTACAAAAATTCTGTGCCACAAAGACACCTGCAGAGGATTTTCTCAGTTTCCCACACAATACTTAAGTCTCCATAACCCCTTTCCTACCCCCAGGTACCAACACACATAAACTGAAAACAAGAGACTAGAACATAGAAAAATAATTTCATGTAATTATGACTTAATGGTTAAACAGGTTTTACTCTCTCACATCCTGTTATCTCTGAAATATGTCTATTTTCACAAGAAGTCCTTTCCCACCACCTCACTGTGAATACCCACTGAGTAACTTACCTATAAACTTGAAATCGGTCCCAGAGAAATCACTCAGATTATTAAAGAAATACACTTCAACATGCAGCTATCAGTTGTTTGCTTCATTTCTGGAAAGGGATGGAGGGATACTAAACCTCCAGCCCTTCCACATTTAATACTTGCCACACCAGGGATAAGCCCTGTAAGGAAAGAGGTCTCTGAGATGCAAAGGTCTCTGGGAAGCAGTAACAAAGTCTGATCTTACTGCATAAACAAATTGATCGTGTAAAGGGCTTGCTTGCAAATACCAGGGTTAAAGTTGAAACAATCATTACCTCTAGGTCATTTTGGGAATGCTGGAGCTGAAAACAGCACAAGTAAAACTCGTGATTCCAATAGATATTTTTAGAAAACTTCACTGGATAGGAAGATCCTTGAATATGTAAGCTGCAGAATATTTCCAATATCCTGACTCAATACACAAAAGAACAGAAAATAAGATGTGGTACCTTAAGCGTGACACCCAGACATCCACCTGGGAAAGGATGCATATTTCCTCCTCTATCATATGACAATTGATTCAGTTTTCATAGTTTGTAACCTGTACACGCTCATATTATTTTTTATTTTAAAAACTATTAATAGCATAAGACAGAGAACACTTCCTATGCACATGATGAGAAATTTTCATAAGCCACCCCTTCATCAAGACTGCCAGTTGCACACCCTCTCTCCAAAGAAACCCACCCAGAAAAACTTCATTTCTTCCTTTTACTCAGCTGTACTCCAAGATATCATAAGCGACTTATAGGTATCCTTGCCTTTAAAAGAAATCAAAATTCACATACCCTAATTTTGAAAATTGACAGCAAAGCTGTAAGGTCCGGATCTTAAAAGTCACATAAGGAAAAATTCTATGCAACCTTGATTCGAATTCTCTCCCGAGTCCCATGGCAGGGGAGTGAGCAAGTGGGGCTTGGTTGCCTCCTGGGGTTAAGCCTAGACAAAATGATAAAATCCACATAGGAATGGGTTTTTTTTTTGTTTTATATTACTCAGCCAAACTCAAGGAGGACTTACTGAACTAGGAAGCTGTGCTTCTTTGGACCCAGGATTTTCTGTCCCACTGGATTTTAAATGGCATTGGCTAGTGTATATTACAGATCAGTGTCTCTGAACAGGGCCGCTCAACCCTCCTTTTAAATGTGACTTTCCTGCTTTAAACTATTCAGCTGCTTTCTAGACCTTCAAGATTATATATCCACAGTTTCCTCCAATGCTTTCTTTCACTTATGTAACACATCTATTATACACTAAATAGTTTGGAAAATTGTTTGTTTTGCCAAGATTAATGTTTAAGAAGTAACTAATAACTGGGCAGCAACGAAACTAATCAGGAGATAATGAAACTATTTATTTCAAATACCATACCCTCTAGCTTTCACACAACAGATGCAGTTACTAATGCAGAAAAAACTACAAAGAGGAAATTAATTTTCAGCAAACAGAAATACGAGAGGTAATTCATCTCACCTAACGTCAAACAGCTCACTTAACATGTTTGGGTTGAGTGGAGCTCAATGGAATTTCCAGAGCCATGACAGATCTTCGAGGCCATGATTACACTAAAACCATGGTACTTTTCAATCCAACCACTTCCCTGATCCAGTTCACTGCAAAGCCTTACAAATATTAGTGCTGGCTCAATGGAGAGGGCAGAAAGAAGCAGCTGGCAAGAGGGATACACGTGCTGCATGGCCAAAATATAACTGCACTGGCCAATACATAGCCTGAGTCTCCTCTGCAGAATCCAGTGACCATGTGGACAGGCTGGGTCTGCAAACCAGGCACTTGCACTGCCTGAAGTGAAGAGGCCAATGCTTCTTTGGTCTCCCCTGAGAGGTGAAAACTGCTTTACAGATCAGACAGCACCTCTATTAGATTAAGGGGCATTACCATCTTTTGGCAGGGCCACGGAACTGTCATGCAGGCTGCTATGTGCACATCCCATAGATACCCACCTTCCCGCAGTAAAACTGCCACTGAAATCCAGTAAATGGAAGATACAGGCATTTACTCTGGGTTGACACAACATGCTCCAATAAATAAATAACAAAAATGAAAATAAAGTTCCAATGCTGGAAACTCAAACTGAGAGAAGAATCTAGCTTGAAGAAAGACTTCAGCTGCTTGTAAAGAATAAAAAACATCCTAGCATCAAGTGGCTTTCTAATGGAGAGTTTTAAATTCAACAAGCTCCTCAATATCCTGGTAACTAGGAGCTCCATTCAGAACACTTTATACTGACTTCATATTAGACCAGAAAATAGATTTCACCGTATTTCATCCACACCATTAGACCAGTCAGCCTTCAGATCTTACTGCACCCATACCCGGGAGCTGTGGTCTTTCACTGCCTTTCAAGCTGAGCTGTCTGATACAGGCTGTGTTTAAAGGAGCCCCTGCAATCCCTTTGACAACAAGGAGCCACATTTGGTTTCATCAGCACCGGGACAGGAAGGTTTTGCAACCTTTGCTTGCCTCCAGGCTCCAAAGACAAGACTTTCAGGTCTATCACCTCAAGTTTACACCTATCTGCAATCATGCTTGCTTTCTTCCACATAAATGGATGGATCAAACATGGCATTACTCCAATTTGCATGAAGGCCCTTCTGATAAAAGGAAAATCCCAGATTGTAAAGAGTAGAGATTGAGGCGTTGTTTGAACTGCCTTCAAGCTCAAATAGGTTCAAGTCTGCAGAGAATGCCAACATGACTGAGATTTTTTGGTTGTTGCGTTTGGTTTCTTCTCCTCTACATGTGGGCTTTCATATCCAAGAAGTAAATGCTCTGGAGGTTCTGTAATTGGGAATAGGCAGACTTGACTTTTCTGTCTAGTGAATGCTGAACTGAAACTAAAGTCAGAAATAGCTGTACGTCAAAGTAAAGCTTTCAAATCCTTTTTAAATCTGTGTCTGCTGAATCCTTTAAAGAACTGTCTACTAAGGACTTCAGTACAAGTCAAGAGTAATATAAATTAACAAACTATATAATACTACATTAGGGTTATTGAAAAAACTATAATGTTTTCCTTCAATTTACAATTTTCTTCAATTAGTGTTTTTGGAGGGGTCTTTGTTGCTTTGGGTTTTTTGTTTGTTTGTGGGGCTTTGGGGATTTTTCTTTTGTTGGTTGCTTTCCATATTTTGAGTTCCTAGGTTTTTGTATTTTTTTAAACTACATTATATTCCAGTCTGAAATTTAGACGGTACCAAACCCAAGCAAGCACTGCTGAAGACTCAAGCAAAAAACTTTGTCTTTAAAAAGTCTTTTGTCTTGCTTCAACTTTTATAGTACAGACACACAGAAAGCCTAAAAGCCCCTCAGTTTGTAATGGTGTCTGTTTCCATTTCTACACTCAAACTGACTACCAGCCTAATCTATAGAATCAAGATACTACTGTTAATATGGCTTTAAAAAATCAGCCTGTAAAGCAGTATGAGGGAAGATTAGTCAGTTTATTACATAAGTTGTTAATACACTTAAAGCAAATATTCCTATTGAAGTTCATAATACCCAGTATTTTTGTGGCATAACCACTGAAGAAAGTATATTTAATTAACAAGAGATTCAAAAGGACAATGAGAATTTCTTTTCAGCAAAAAACTAAGCGCTGGCAACATCTAAGTAACCACTATGCTACAGAGTAGTCTGTTCTCTGCCACGTGCTACCTTTCAGGTTTGCTACAGTTCCACCAATACTGCTCAGGGCTCACCAGAGTTTCTAATGAAAACCCCATGGTTACATTTACAGCTCAGCACTTGCACCACACTCCCCCTTTTCCTTTCCTCTCCCAAATGAACCCCCAGGTTTTGCTCTTCATCCAGCGCATTTCAACGTCAGTGTCCCTTCAACTCACTGCTATATTCCAATCAAATTATTCCATGCTCGAAGAGGATTCAAAAGATTACATGTGTTAATCACAACAGTTTGTGCTTCAAAGTTCTACAGATCCTAAAGCCTCTGTGACAACACCTGGCAGGCCATGAAGCTGACAGGACATGCTGACACACATGCTGGGTGTGTGTGCTGAATGCTGACATGTGGAGACCACAACTGCTGAGAAATTGAGATCTGGTGCATCATTTAAGGGGCTGCTCCCGCTGCATGTACATCAAAAGCTGGGGTTTGATTTATGATTGATATTTGAACCAAGGAGAGGTCACATTCAGACAAACATGACATACATGTATTTGCTATTTGATCCAAGAGCCAAGGTCACGTTCACACAAATGTGTCATCTGAGTATTTGTTTTATTTTTATTACCCCGTTGATGAACTTCAAGTTATTTTAACTTTCCCTGCGTCTCAAAAACTCCTTACCCATTATCTGGTGTGTCTCAAAAGCTCCTTGCCCATTTACTTGGAGTTGCCAGATTTTTCTAAGTTTTGCAATACTGCACAAATGTCTGATGAGCTAATTATATAAGCCAAGATTATGAATTGATTAACAGTTAGGGACACCTTAATTTCAGAGATCAGAGTTCAGATTGAGGCTAATTCTGGTTGCATGGTATGGCCAGAATTAAGAGAATTAAGAAAAAGGAACAAACCAAAACTCCCACAAAAACTGCATCTTGTGTACTGCAGGCATAGATTAGATGTCCCAAGCCATTGTCAGGTGGGTTTTTTTTTTCTAAAATTAATACGTAAAAATGCCTTTGAGTGGTGAAGTCAAAGTTGATTACGACATGTACAGCATTTACAAACAGCCCACGCATTTGCCCCAACATGCTGCTCACTGGGAACCAGATCCTTAAGACTACATTGGAATGCAGCAATTGTTTCCTTATCCATGTGATTACTGCATCTCAGATAATGAAAAGTGCTGGCTCAACAATTGTCTAACTATACCCTGATACTCTACAGAGACCTCATTTATTGAAGGACACAGATATCTGAGGGTGACAGGCAAATAGAAATTGCATTTTAGAGTGGTGACTAAATTATTATCTCCAATATAATCAATTCCTGAAGCAAATAATATGTAAGCCCCTTGCTATGTCTCCTGCAGAGTACATTTTCACTACATATGGTAAAAATAAACTTCATAAGGTAACAAATTAAAGACATCT
Source organism: Donacobius atricapilla (assembly GCA_013397315.1). Classification (NCBI taxonomy): domain Eukaryota; kingdom Metazoa; phylum Chordata; class Aves; order Passeriformes; family Mimidae; genus Donacobius; species Donacobius atricapilla. The sequence goes on from WBMY01008777.1 coordinate 260,651, forward strand.
GTGCAACTGAAATTGTCAATTAAAATTATAATCTAATACACACAGATGCAGAGCAAGGCAAAATTTGTGGCATATTGATGGTGCTGCTACATAAACCTCTCATTCAGAAGATCTACTTGCTCACATGCTTGATAAAAAAACCCCAAAGCCAAATAAACCCATAAAAACGTAACATACATGACTTTTGTCAAGGAAAACATAACTTTTACAAGCATAACTGTCTAGTAACTCTTCCTTACAAATGTGAAAATTCAGACATACTATATTTATGAAAAGAAAAAGCCAATTGCAACTAACTTAAAGTCAAGCACTTGGATACACTTTCTGAAACTGATGGTATTTCAACAATCTTTAGGGTTCATGTGTAAGTACGGATAACTTAAAATGTGCTCTTACAAAACTGGATATAGGAATCCCTTGTGTTATTTGCAGACCTCTATGTGTGTTAGCTAGTGGTATATATTATTGATAATAACATATTCTTTAGTTATGTTATCATAATATAGGTATATCACATATATATTATAACATATAGCAGTAACATATTCTTTAGAAATTAGAATCCTTGCTTTGTTATAAATAAAAATACTTGTCTTTAGCTGACATTTGTCATAAAAGAAGGATAAGAAATAATTACCTAATCTTTTGTTTTCTGAGCAAATTTAACCTTCCTGTATTATTTCAACCTTGCTTATTCTTTAAGAGAAGAGCAAAGGATTATTCCAATGACATAAATACTCCAACTGAATACAGCCTCATTCAAGGCCACGCATTATATTTGACAGGTGCCAATTAATTTTGAGTTTATTGGCTGGCAATGAAATTTTTGCAGCTGTATATGATTTGGGGAGTTTAAATAGCAAGATAAAAGCTTGGGAGCACTGAGGCAGCGGCAGATTTGAGAAGTACCATTCACATTGTGTTTACTATTGCCCCCTGCCCACACGGCACCCCCAGAGCACCACAAACACACCGTGGCTGCCTCAGCCTAAGCTTGCTTGTCCTCCTGTGCTGGCTGGAACCTGACGGGCCAAACAGAAGGGACAGTTGCTGAATTCACATTGCATCACTTCCTCAGCAGGGTCAGTGTGTTTGCCTTTCTTCTTCCCAGTCACCAACTTCAATGAAAACGACAGAATTTTGATGCCTTTTCAGGCATTACTGCTCTCTCTAATTTGAGAAGATTTGCAGGGCCAGAATTATTGGGCTGGGGCCACAGGACAGCAGACCTGTGGAATACTGCACATACCTGACAGGTAACTAGACCAGAAGAGGTGAGAAAACAATCTTGAAAATTGCTCTCAGTTTTGGGGCAAAACTTTCCTCCAAGACTGATCTGGACATTGGCCTGCACTACCCTCTAATTCTTGCAGACATCTTAATGGCAACATTCTTCCTGAATAAAGAGCTACTGTTTTGGAACAAAACTTTCAATCTAAAAGGAGAGGAAAAAAAGATAAATTAAAATTACTTAATACAAAAATTTGAAAGGTGTGTTTAGCATATTGATTTAAGATTGTGAAAAGTTTGATTTGAGCCTTACCTGCCATTTAATGATTAGGCCTTGCAACTCCCCATTTTCAGTTGACTTAGACAGATACAACTTCTCCATCTGACAAACTCCCAAATTTTGCTGCCCTGATCCTGCTTAGAAAAATAGAAATAAAAAAGCCCACAACTTCGCATCTGTACCTTTTCCTACAAAATACTTAAGACCAGTATTCCTTTAAAAGACACATGAAGTCTTCGTTCATTTATAGGTTAAACTTCTAGCTTGGGCTCCTTATTGTTTTGGCTCAGGACAAAAGTCCAGTTGCTCTGGTATCTGGCACTGCAATTTTTTCTTCCAAGATCAATAACAACAAAAAATATGTATCTTCCTCAAGAATACCTCTTTTCAGTCACCAGCACACTCCCTATCCCAAATCTCAGGTTACAGTCCTTTTCAATATTCTTTCAGCTGTCTTATCCCTCTCCTCTGGCTGGTATCAGCCATACCAGCCCATCCCCAAATCACCTCCTTCACCCCCTCAGTCCTCCAGGCTCCAGTCTCAGCTCCTGCAGCATCTGCACAGCTGCACCCCTCACCATCTGCAACTCCTCGCATGATTCATCACCGAACAACAGACCGTGATTATTCGCTCTTTGAAAAGCTACAGTGGAATTTACATCTCTTTCTGGAAGAGATTCAAGAAGCCTGAATTCGCCTTCTTAGCAGAGAACACCACCACTGTGTATTTTCAGTGGGTTTATTTCACTGATATACTTTATTCCCTTGTCCAGACATAATAACATGACTTATTTGATAAATTAAATTCAGCTTAACAGAGGGATTTATATCCTTTAAGAAAAATGACCCTCAGATAAAATATTACAGATTTAGGCCCTTTCTGCTTGCAAGTATCTTTTTCAAAATTGAGTAATTCCAATGGGCCAGCTTTTATACTCTTCTACCAGCACCAAAAAATCCAATGTCTTCTGTAACTAGCACCTGAAGCTGTGTAGTTGACTTACTCTTTATTGTGCTACAGTTTTACTCATTCGTTAGAAGTATTTTTACAGGCTCTTGTTGCTCAGCTATTACGTTTAAGTAAATAAACAAATGAAACCTGCTAAAAATAAACTAACTTCATTTTAATGTTATGCCACAACTCAGAGTGGAATGCGAAACAAAATTCTTTCACTTTTTGTTGCTGGGATTTTTTTTTTGTTGATTTTGGTTTGGGTTTTTTTTGGTTAAGAAAAAGGCCTTCAGTTTTATTCTGACAATTCAGACATCCCTACCTTGAAAAGTTTTTCTTTGTGATAGATGTATCACACAAAAACAAAGTTTACACTGAATTGGCGTGGCTGACAGGAGCCTTGGCAACAGGCATGAATGCAATTAATCTACATTTTTTGGCAAATGGACATCTAGGACTTGCACTTGCAAGCTCTTGACGTGTCAGATAGAGGATATACTTGGGACACGTGACTTCACAGCTCTAAATCAGGTCACTCACTACAAGCCTCACACTCCTGCGGGATCAAAAAGTGGCAAACTATAACCAATTATTTTCCTGCCATGTTTTCCCTGCTCATCCTCTATGACATGAAGGATATCTGGTGCCCAGCTTAACAGCAATACCAGCACTGCTGTACATCTGCCACCCCACTCCTTTTAACCAAGGATGCATCTGAATTGCAGAAAGGTGGAGGAAGAATGTGAGTCCAGAGAAACAGCCAGGAAAAAAAAAACCTCTTTAAAAAGCCATGTCTGTACTTTCATATTCCAGTTTTACTTCACTTGGTAAGGCATTTCCTCTGGCTTGAATCGGACTTTGAACGAGCAGTTATGGGGACAGAGCACACAGTCCCTCTCCGGAGCACAGCTGAGTTACTGGCTGCAAAATAAAGTTACCTTAAGGGTACCTAGACAAGTCAGCTCTTGTAACAGAATAGCTCCCTCACATCAAAAGGATATCCCTTCAGATAGAAGACAGAACATTTCTACGTTCTTAGAAGATAATCACTATTACATTTCCACGGGATTTATTACAGGATTTATAATCTTGAGAAAATGCAACTCTTTGTAAATTTGGTTAGAATGACAGCAGCTCAGCATGCTGAAAATCAGATGCCCAGAATGTACATTTAGCTTGAAAACTTGACAGCTGTTTGAAAATATTGGCCTGTTTATGCACAGTTACAGCTGTACATGTCCAGCACAGAGCCACAGGTACAGCTGCTGCTTTGTTCAGAGGCTGAAGCCCTGGGCTACTTCCCTGGCCTACCCAGGCACTAAAGCTTGTCTCTCACTTACCCAGGTACTACAGCTGCCACCTGATCTGATCATACTGGCCTGCTGAACTGNTTGAAGCCCTGGGCTGCTTCCCTGGCCTACCCAGGTACTAAAGCTGCTACCTGATTTGATCATACTGGCCTGCTGAACTGCACACAGCATGTCCGTAATCCTGAAGTGGGCAAGAATATATAAACTTCACTTGTTTTATATAAATAGACACAAATATATTTGGCTATTTTGTTATCTCCCACTGAGAACTGCCAACAGTACCCACTATGACCCATGGGCTGCAGTGAATTGTATTTAACATCAGTGTTTGGATTAATTGACAGCTGTACTGGAGGATTCCTCTGCTCTGTAGGACAGAATGCCACCAGGCACTATTAAACAAGAGTCTCCAAAGCAGGCTCCTGACACAAGACCCACCTTCCCCCTCCTCCTCCTCCCCCTAGATCCAGCTGGTTGCATAGTGTATTCTTCAGCCTTACTACTCCAGGGAAAGTTTTCCATACATGTTGAATAAAGATGCCAGAGAATTTGGCTTGGCTTTGTTTGATGGGAGCCTGCCCCATGACTCCAGCGTCAGGTACTTTGTGAAGCAGTAACAGTAGGTTAGCAAACATCATCAGTAGTTCAAGTCTTCACCTTCAAATAAGGTTTTGCAAATAAGATATGAGTTGTTCTTACCTTCTGAACATTCATATTCAGTGGTTTGTTCAGTGATTTGTTATATCAGTCATTTCCCATAAACAATTTTTAAAACAAAACAGGCCTGCAGCACTTATTTGTGAAACAAAACAAACCAAAGAATGGCCATACAAGCCTATATTCAGGTAATAGAGCTTACCCAGCACAACAGCGCTGAATGCATGGATACACACAACAAAACACTAAGACCTGCCTCCAAACCTTAATCACAGGGTGTAGAATAGTTTCAAATGATCCATTTTTATGATTTTTTTTGTCGTCAAATGTAAATAATATTTACTTATTGTGGTATTATTTTTCAATTTAAAATGCATCAAACTGAACCATTCACCACGCTAAGCTCCCTCAGCTCCAGGATGTTGCACACTCACAAATGAGTAAGGATTTGCTCAACCAGCACACCAAACAGCAGCTCTGGTTTCCTTCTGTACTTCTCAGATAAATGAAAACAAACTAATGAGATACAAAAGTATGAAATACGGAAATATTGGACTAACTTGCTTTCACATGTCTTTCACTTGCCTGGAAAGAAATGCCAAAGAGCTGTACAACCTCAGTACAACCTCAGCTCCCTGCTCTGAGCTCCTCAAGGCAGACACATTTTGGAAGAAGTTGCTTTTGCTGTTTGGAAAGATTTAGTGAATAATTTCTCAGCTTATATGTCTTTCAAAAACCATGATAGTGTATCAGCACCTTTAGAAAGGGAGAGGTGATTTGCCAAATGCTTGCCAATCTCTCCTACTAGTGTTTCCACAGGCATGAGACAACTTAAAACAATAAATCTAGATGAATACAGCACCACAGAACAAACTGTGCCTCTTTGGTAGTTTGCATCTTTCCAAAGTATAAAAAAATTTAACACCATACACATTTTAAGAATTAGCAAAGACCCACACAAACCAGTCATGTAACAACTCAAGGCTCAGTCAGGATTAGAGTGCCAGTGAGTTGTGTTGATAATTTATATTAATCTGAGCATGAGAAGTCCTTCACTGGACACAGAAATTACACTTCTTAGATATTTAAAGCCACATGCAACGCACTTATAAATAAATATTGTTTCATAAGCAGAAACTATGAGAAGAGGTATGAGGAAGTGGAGTCAGATTTGGCAACATCTCAATGCCACATGCAATCTGGTCACACAACAGTCTCCTCATATCACTGGAGTATCTTTGAAACATGGCAAATATCACACTCCTTGAGAGATTTCAGTTTTATTTTGAGGATAGGGATGATTAAGAGCCTAACCATACCATACTTTTTACTTCAGTGAAAAATTCAGCTTTCTACTTCATCAAGTCATTAAATATTTAATTTAACAGACACAGTCCTTTGAAATGCTGAGCACTCTACTTCTAAAATACTAAGAATTCAGAATTCTACCGACTAGCACCTAAGACAGCAGCAGATATCAGAACATAAGGAAGTTTTACTTTGTTCTCCTGATTGTGTAACTATTTTCTGTTGATCAATTCTCTATTGGCACTACATGCTCAGATTTCTTTCCTTGTCATTTGACTATACATTAATCACTCTTTACAGAGATTCTATGCCCAGTCCATGTATGTACTCACCCCTTCATGCAGCATCTTGCAAGGCTGAAACAGAAGTTGTTTTCCAGAATCTCTTCCCCTTCCATTTCATGTGCAGATTGGTGATAACAAGCAGTTCTTCATCAATAAAAAGCTGCTGACATTCTTAAGAAAATAAAAATAAAGAGTCAATAAAATTCCCTGGAGCTTATTATACTGATTTTACATAGCTATGATGTAATATGACTTAAGAAAAATATTTCTTTATGCTTCTTCCAAAAAAAAAAAAAAAAAAAAAAAAAGCTTTTATTTCACTTGGGCTAAAATTATCTAAAATTATTTTTTAAATGACTGAGTTTTTTAATACGTCCCTAGTTTTACAGCAGGACCACACTGACATCTAGCTAACTAGGGAATATCACTGGTATATCCCAATATAATTCTGATCTTTTTTCCTTCATATTAAAAGAATTCAGAACCACTGAACTGAGAACACTATAGTGACAGCCCTGTGCTATTTTAATTATCTGTTATAGATTACAATACTTTTACTCCTAAAGAACATTCTCACAAATGTCCAAGTCTCTCTGTGGACACATTCAGAGCAGTTATGGTTTCCAAGGTGCACCCACAGCCCCCTGAGATGGCTTTGCAACTGAGCTTTCTTTTGAGGATTTACATCCCAAAGGTAGAGATTTTGTTTTTATATACTTTATAGGGTCTATATAAAAAAGCAGACATAGCTAAAAAACACCAAGCAAATTAAGATTCAGAGAGATTTTGAAAAAGTGGATGAAAAAAAAAAGTTTAAATTCCAAAATAATGTAAGAAAATGTGCTGGTACATTTAATAAATATGAATTCAACTTCATTTATTTTCCAAGACAAGTATGGTATTCTCTTTTTCTCCCCCTAGCAAAAATATGACATGTGCAATAGAAGGAGAGCTCAGACCTCAAATCTCATCAGGAAAGCTACAGACAAGACAAGAATAGAGCTGTTTGCAATTTTGAAGTACAAGCTGCTTCTGAAAAAATAATAAGAAAAGTTATGTTTCCTTGCCCACTTGGAGACGTATCTTAGGCCATATTTCCTACTCTCCTGTAGGACATTATTGTCCCTTATATTTTATAGCACTCCACACATGAAATATTAAAAGCATAACAACACAAAATCACAACTGGTTTAAAATTCATGATACCCTTTATGAAGACTGCAGTACTGACAGAAAATAAGGACACTAAAAAACTACTGGAAAGCAAGTGACAAACCCACAAGGTGTTTCCACTGGGTAGCCAAAACTCCCTATGCACCTGACTGTAGAGGCTGACAGTCAATATACGGCAACAACAGCTTGATAAGAATGTTTTTTTGGACCATGCTAAGAGTTCCTTCCAAACATGGGAAAAGACAGCGAGCGTGCTCTGAGAAGGTCTGCACACTCTCATCCTTCCAATACACTACATTGTACTGCTTGAAATTCCCAAAGTCACCACTCCAAGTCCGGACGAGGCGATGGCTGCTCGGTAGCTCATGACAGCCAGCAGAGGTTTTGATCCTGGTTCAGGTTTAGACTTGTGACCACATCACATGAACCACAACTGCCTCAGTTCCAGCACCAGAGCAGGTAGCAGCCCCAGTGCTAAGTCAGTGATTCAGGATCTACCAAGGAAACACTTTTTACAGCTGATCCCTGTTGCTGCCTGCAAATCAAATTTTAAAAGGTGAGCAGTGCCAGATGCCAGTGAGAAAGTCTCTGCATGTTCTGTAATACAAGGAGTTTGACCACGATTTTCCTTCACAACAAAACTTATGCAACACCTTTATTAGTGCAGTACTACTAAGACACCCAATGCCAAAAGTGCCAAACATTATCATGGCAGATAATCCTGGGTGACGAATCCTGTGCTCATACTACTTCCATCAGAGAGCTCAGGAACAGCTTCCCCGTCATTGAGCGAGACTGGGCCAATCTTAACACGAATACAAGGCAACACCTTTTCACACTGCTTCCCATTGTTACTTCTGGAATCCTTTTTGAAAAGCAAGTATCCAGCCCCATAGGGACAACCAAGAACTCAAAACCACAAAAGCAAGCCCCGGAGGCGTTCCCACTGACCTGCTCCTCTGACCAGCCGACCGGGAACAGCACAACCTGCCTGCCTGAGCCAAGCCAAGTGCGGGAACCTCCAGGCACACACTTTCTGCCTAGTGCCCGAGTTCATTCCAGGTTAAGGGCAATCCAGATGTTGCATCTAGGAGTCGTGACAGCTGCCAACCAGCCCCTCGTGTGACAGCACATTACCCTCTCCTCTGTTCCCAGCTCCAGCGCCCCGAAATCCCTCTCCCGGCGCATCTCGGGTGGCTCTTTACCTGCACTGGCCGCGCCGGGCCGGCTCTGCCCGTCCCGCAGCCCCTGGGCCCCGTTCCCGCAGCCGGGGGCGGGCGCCGCGCACAGCGAGCAGCGAGAGCCGCTACAGCATCTCGGCGGGCCGGCTACCTCCTGCTGCCGTCCGCCGCCGCTCCGCCGAGGGCTTCACACCGCGGGGCCGGAGAAGTAAGTAAGAGCGAATAGCAAGGGAGGGGAGGAGAAGAAAGAACAGGTCATTAGCAAAGCCGCCGCCGCGTTAGCGAGGCGGGGGCGTCACCCAACCCCGGGCGGGCGCTCCCGCCTCCTGCCG
>WBMY01008777.1:269685-352457 GCA_013397315.1 Donacobius atricapilla
ACCCTCAATGTCCTCACACCTGCACTGCCCTCACACCCGCAATGTCCTCACACCCGCACTGCCCTCACACCCGCAATGTCCTCACTGCCCTCACACCCGCAATGTCCTCACTGCCCTCACACCCCTCACACTCCTCGTTGCCCTCACTCCCTTCACTCACTCCCTTCACGCCCCCCACACCGCTCCGCTGCTCTCAGCCCCCTCACTGCCCTCACGTCTCACTCCCTTCACAAGCCCCCGACCCCGGGTCCCTCCGTGCCCCTGCATTTTTGCAGGGACACGGCGCGGAGGGAGTCGAGCCTGAGACCCCGGGACCTTCTGTCTGGGCCGCATAAGGCCCGGCCGGCCGGAGGGGCCGTGGCTGATCCCATCCATCGCCCTACGAAACACTTCTCAAAATCATATAAATACGTGTTTGCCTTCATGTTTGCATTCCACGTGGGGAAGAAAAAAACCCCAACCAACCAATCAACACCAAAACTTAATCAGGAACCCCACTTAATTAGTGAGCTGAGTAGTCAATGGCACAGTATCAGGATGATAAAACAAGACTCACTTCAGATGTTTCCAATGGGAAGTTAAATGAGGCCTAGAAAGGGAAGAGAGCGCTGTTTTGGGGATTTGGTCTATACTGCAGTGAGCACCACACTTAATTCCATAAATTTCTGGTAAATTTGGGTTTAGCACATGGCTCTGGACACCAGAGCATGCAGTGCAGAAACAACAGTAACAGCAGAGGCTGAAAAAACCCCAAATACAGGGCTCAGGACCAGCCAGCAAAAGGCAATATTGACCATGGAAAACAAAAGCTAACTAAAGGCCTTATATTTATTTAAAGCCTTTTCAGACTGTTTCAAACTGGTTCTGGTCACAGTTCGACTTCTCAACCACTAGAGCTGCTCCAAGGTCTGTCCCAAGCTGGGCCAACACCCAATGCCACAAGAAGCAGTTGATTTAGCAGGTTAATTCCCCGTTTTAACACCTACATCTTTCCCCACAGGTGAGGTGACATGGTGCAAGAGCTACAGTACAATTTTCTGGAGTCAGATGTTGGAATGGATGCAGGCTTTTGCCTGGGGGAAATGCACATTTTGAGGGATTTGCCACTGTTGCCAGTGAGAGGCATGCCAGGCTGACTCAGCTTTCTATCCACACTTCATCTTGTCCTGACTCACACATAAGTGCTGTCCCAAAGGCAGTAAAAACACAAAATATTTATTGGAATTCAAAATGAGTTGTGGGTTGTTTCCTGTTTATGAGCTGTGGGCTCCTCAGCCCACACCAAACATGGTGCAAACTCTGTCCGCAGCAAGGAGAGCTGTGTTACTCCAGGCATGGAGGAGAGCTCTCAACCCCCGTTCTGGAAGTGATTCTTCCCAAGAACTTGGAAACATTTTGTCCATGAAAATGACTGGTGTTGCAGAAACTGGTAAAGGAGGAGAATCTATTCCACTTAAAATATTTGCACAGGAGACTGTAGTAATTCCTTTTGTACTGAAAGAACTTTTAAATTGTAGATTACTGACTAGATTGAGTAAATTTGTATCACAGTTCAAATCTTAACCACATACTAAATATCATAAAAATCCATTAGCTATTTAAATGTGCAAGCTTTTAGAAATCAGAAGTTCAAATCTTTACTAGGTTTTTACCTGGAATAACCTTTAATTAGTGTTATATTCTATTAATATGCAACAATCTTATTACAATTGCCTAACAGCTCAACAGTTGTGGAAGAAGCAGCCAGATTTGTACAGTTGATTTCCTATCTTTCCAGTAGCCAGCTGGCTTTGTCAGAGACCTGCACAGCATTTCTATCACAAAACGTTTTCATTTGCAAAAGAGAAATGCCTTTTCATTTATTTAAAGGCCACATATGGAGTATCTCATAACAATTTTGTGGGAGCAGATGAGTAGCTCCAAGTCAGCACAGACTCATTCAGAAGTCTGGGAGGACAGACCATACCAGGAAAAATTGGCAGTGCCTTCGCCACCTCCTCCAGCTACGGGTAGAATGCAGGAAGTGGGCTGGCCCTGCGCTCAAATATTTGCTGCGGTTTCTCTTGCTGATTTGATGATAGAGATTTTAACAGACAATGGGCCTTGTTTTCGCTGGGTCATCGTGAAATACTTCCCCTACAAAGTCGATAGAGCCATAGAGCCTTCCCATTTGAGTATTTATTTGAAGTGGGAACTGCAGAGACCCGGTATCATAGCCAGCACTTTATCAGCTGAAATAGCATACATAGGGTTCTGTTCCTCTTTGAGTGCTACTGAAGCCTTACAGAACTAACATGCTCTAATGGAAAATTCATTGAATTAATCTTTGAATCATTCTTATTGAAAGAATAGAAGAGGTTGGACAGTCACAAAGCAAAAAGTTTTATGAGCAGAGGCCACTAGCAGAAGTCTAGAAAACTATCAGAGTGTAATTTAAATCTTTTTCTGTGTAACTTCGTGCATGCTGGATCCTGCCCCTTTGTGCCTGGTCAAAATATGTCGAAGTCAAAAGTCCCATGTGATAATGAACAGGAGATGATTAAATCTGATTTATTTAATATACACAGTATGCAAATTATTGTTAAAAGCATACTTCTCTCTCATTAAATCAAACCCCTTAAAAAAACCCCAAACAACGGGCAAGAAAATTGGTGAAGCAGAGGAGATCAATGAGATGTATTCACCCTGAGCTTTCCTTATGAAGCTCTCTCTCAGCATAGCAGCCTGGGTACAGGAATATCTTTGCTGCTGTGCTTTGCTGTTGGTTTTAGGTCACGCTGGATTTGAGGGTTGGTTGTTTTTAGATGCATGTCTCTCTCCTGGATTAGAGCAAAGCTCTAAAGCTAAAGGTGATAAATAAAAACATTTATGTAAGTCACAAGACTCACCTGCCTCATTTTACTATGACAGGTTTTGGATGGAAGCAGGATGCAACTTACAGGTTTACACAAGTCTAATGTGCCACAAAACTATTTCAACATTTAATTTTTTTATAAAATCTAAGATGAGATTATATTTTCCAGCAAAATAAGCAATGAAGCTGTTACTTACATTTAATTTCTGTTAGAGAAGTTTACCATACCTGTCCACCTATATAAGGTATGGCCTTGGTCATTCAGATTTCTTTTTATATTTGAAAGTTACTTCACTCATTACTCTTCACTTACTGAAACAATTCATTACTTGTCAGGGCATCAAGATCAAACATTGCAGGTGTCCATACATCTCTTCCTGTGTCAAAAAGACTTCAGAATAGTTGCATGTAAGATCATGGTGCTTTAAACTTATTAACTCCTCTTAAGCCAAAATGTTTAGAATTCCTCTCATTACTCTTTATGCTGGTGCTGTCACTGTTGCTATGAGTTTTCACTACATGATTGCCAGCCAGGCTGAGAACTGGTGAATTAATTTTTTTTTTTAGTGTTTACCCCCTCATCATTATTACAGACAGTGTGTTTCATTTCTTTGTTTTAATAAAACAAGTTCTTAAGAGAAAACTATTAGCAGTGAACAAGCACCTTTCTTACAGCAAAGCAGAATGTCCCAAATCTATATACTGAGGGGGAGCCCATGCTGAAGCCTTCTGCAGGGTAGGGAAGAAGCAGAGAAAACACATTATGGGAATAAGCAATTACTCTTAAAGCTCAGCTGTGGCTATTCTTTCCCAAATTTGCCCTACCTTCTCATCTGAATAATTTCTTTCTCCAGTGTAAGGTTCCATTTCTATACATTTCTTTTTGTGCTGGACACTGCATTATCAGATTCAGCAGGATTTAGCAGGTTTATTTGTGGGTTTTGTTTTTGGCCTCCGAGAACTGCTAAAAAATCAGTCAAGCTTAATATAATAAATGTATACATTTTTAGAAAACAAACCACTCCTCAGTATCTTGAACTGGGGAGAAGTTTTGTTATTCTCTTCCTGGGGTGGATTGCTCCTTCCTTTCTTTGATTAATGTGGTACTTGCCATAGTGTGACTGAGAGAACAAGTTCCTCCTTTTTTGGCAAATTTTTTTCCCTATTATCCTTGGAAATAAATGCGCTCTTAATTTAATTGCTTAATGCATTTTAATTTATAGATCCCTGTATTTCCAGCCCTTTGAACTGAATATTATTTGAATGTTTCCCGTTTCAAATAAAGAGTTTCTTTCTGATCCAGGTTTCTCACTTGTTCCTACTTTTGTTTTGCTGGCTCAGTGAAGCCTTTGTTGCCCCCTTTTTCTCAATCTTAGTTTCCCAGTTGGTGTTTTATCTGTGTCACTGAGATTCTCACCTTGGGTGATAGACTTAAAATCTATCCTTGTTGTCCCCCCATAACTGTGATTCAAATCTTACTCACAAGTAATTATTGCGACATATCTTTTGGCCCTCATTCTCCCCTCTCCAGCTAAAGCTAACTTTCACTGTCCCCTCTCAAGTCTCTTTTCTATTTACGTCAACTCTGTACCCCCTTTGAAGTCTGCTTCCCGTTCCCAACTCTTCTTTCCTGAAACTTCCAGTGCACTCTCTACTTTTCTTTACCAATCCTGCAGGAAATCTGCCCTTTCCCTGCACAGCCTGTATGTGAGCATGACACAGCACAACAAAGAAGCAAGACAGAATGGTCAGTGGATTGTGTTTCATAATACAATTATTAGCAATTTCTACTTGATTTTCTTTAAAATGTATCCATCTCTGCAGTGTGTATTTATTCCCTTGCATGTGTTGATCAGCTTCTGCTGTCACTGGTCAATTCTCCCAGCGTCAGTATTCATCTATCCTTGTCTAGCTTTAGTTGTAGCCTTAATGTAAGTTGCAGAAGTTTCTGGGCCTTCACTCATGTTTTATGCAGGTTTCAAGAAGGAATTACTGTGAAAATATCAGCTTGCCCTAAGTAATTCTGCTTTGTAAATAATTCAGTCCAAGTGCAGCAATTAAAACTGAAGTTGCAGCTTCTGTTCGCCTCCATACCCTGTACGCCTCATGCACCAGAGGTGTAAGCACACCTCTTTAGCAAGGAGATGCAGTGGTTGTACAGGTTGTACCGCTGCCAGAGCACCCAAGGAGATGCACTGGTTGTGCACACATTGTACAACTTCCAAAGGATACGCAGTGCCAATCGTGCATGTGTGCTTGTTTTGGTGCGAAGTCCGGTGGCTCCTGAAGGGGGGCTCAAAGCTAAGCCGATTTGGGTTTGTTTGGGTATAGCTAAGGCAATCAAAGGGAAAGTACAGGTTGCTGCTGTTTCCAGAGCTGGCAGCAGGTAGCTCACAGTAGGATATTTGCTGGATGGTGATGGTGCTGTATGTCCACACCAGCGCGCATCCCGGAGCTCGCCTAATCACCGATTTGCTGTTCCCCAGGATCCTTAATGCAAGCAGTTTCTTTCCCTTGTACTGCTTGTACTTATCTCCCCCAGAGGAAGGGCGAGTATTTCTACCATGCTGTCAAGTAAAAATGTCGAGTTTGGGTGCTTTGGGTGTGTAAATGTGAGACTTAGTCAAAGCAATTAGCTGAGTAACCATTCAACTCAATTTGTTTTCCTACCTTGTTTCCAGGCCGTGACTAACACCCGCTGTGATACACACCCAACCTTTTCCAGCACTCACAACTGATACACTGAGCCTCAGCCACAGCTGCCTTGGGATGAACAATCACACAGCTCATTTTGGGGTTCTCTGCTCAATCATTGCACATCTACAGGTCAGACTTCAAAGCAAAAGCAGATATAATGGGGTTGATGCTTTGTAGGTGCCAATGCTTCCTTTAAACATTGACTGTGCGCCCTCTTGTTCAAGTACTTCTCACTGTTCTTCACACTCACCAGTTCTACTGTGTGAACAGGAGCTGCTTGTAACTCAGTCCTAGACAGGTTTATTTAAGGCAATACTGTACTTCTAAAACAGTGTAAAGTGTTTGACAAAATAATTTGCAAACAAGGCGCTTAAAAACATAGAAGAGGGAGGTCAGACGAGACTTGAAAACACATTGTTTTAAGACAGATTAACAATCACATTGTTGGCTAGAAATTGAGGCTCACCCCAGGCCAGCAGCAGAAAGGCCAGAGTTTTCTGATCCTGTGGCCTCAGAAACATCCCAAGATCCAGTACCACCTTATTTGTCCTCCTGCCGTACTGCCCCACTCCTCAATCTTCCCAATTCCAGCTCTTTGCCAGGGCTATTATGCTGTGAACCAGATCAGGGAACCTGTTCCACTGAAAAATAATAGAAAATAGCAGCAGAAAATAAAAATAATTTCATTATCCAATTCATGGCATGTGCCTCACATCTGGGAGGAGCACTGGCTGAATTCCTGCCATCTGCACTACCCTGGAAATCAGCCTGGCATCAAACCCAGCCTGACCAAGGACATGGAAAAGGTGACTGTGGCAAAAAACCTGAGGGGTAAGGAAATAGAGGGAAGGGCTACAGGGAACCCTGGGAAAGGAGGCGATTTTCAGCTGGATCATGAGGAGCAAAGCCAGAGGATATCTGTTGGAGTGTGGGCAAGTCTGGGTTGTTTGGACATAAGGAATGTAAGCAGCAGCAGGAGCCTTCGTGGGGAAGGACGTCATTGCAGCAACACAAAAGCATCAACTGCTAACACTGTATTTATCCAAACAGCAAAGAACAATTTTAAATAAGAAGAGGTTTCAAAGCTGTGTTTAGCTGGAAGATCTGTGTGGGAGAGGGGTGGATACCTTTGGACTTTGTTAATAATTAAGTGGAGGAGTGTGTTAAAGCCTATGGAATGGACAGCATGGTAGTAAAAATACCGTGACTCATGGAAGCTGGAGGCTAGCAAACAGTCCCAAGTAAACAAAATTGCACATGACAGATCCTTGTGCAGCAAGACCCATTTCTCTTTAGTGAAACCGAGCCTGAAATGCTCCATTTGCTTCTGAAAACCTCATGACCTTGTGCAAACGATTTGATGCTGAATCTGCAAGAAATAGAAATTGTGCTCAGAACTAGATGGAAATACAGCATGTTTTCTAAGCTATACATCTGCAATATTCAGCATATTATCCAAACTTTTTTTTGTCTCATAATAATCCCTGAGCTAATGTCTTTCCAGTTAAAAAAACCCCAAAATGTGAAAAAACTGTCTTTTCTTGTATCATTTTATTCACTCCAAATGCAACAAGAGCCCGAAGAAAAATCTGGAAACATGATTTAAAAGAGGCAGGAACAAGAACTTATCTGAGGAGTAGCCTGTGATGTCTGCTTTTCTGTGTACTAGTCCTATCAGATGTTCAGTTTGTAACTGAATTATTTCACAGGTCTTCCCCCATTAAAAAAAAGAAGAGTTATTATCTTTTGCATATCTTAATATAATTCTCTCCCCTTTTCCCTTTTTACCCACTGTTTATGTCTTGAGGTAAATTTAGCTCTAGAAACTGGCAGACAAACTCCATAAGGTTTGAATGTAGAGCAGCAAATACACCAAAGCTGGTATCCTGCCAGCTGCCTGCCTCTCAGAGTGCACACACACTGATTGTCTGGCTTTGCCCTTTCTACAGCCTTAGCTGGAGACCCCAAAAATTCTCAAGCCACTGGAAAATGCTGATAACAGGACAGGCAGATCACTGATGCCATTCTGGGTGCCTCTGAGAGCAAGCAGCATCATACAAGAGTGATTAATCAGAGATATATCATAGAGTTTTGCATCCATTTTGAGCTGCTACCTGACAGCAGTTGCCCTGATTACCTAATTCATCTGTGTGCAACTCTGCAAATATTTGTTAGAGAACACAAAATATTTGCTGTTTATCCTGGGGTTCAGCATTACAAATGTTTGTTTAATGTCCAGGCAGGGATTTTCAAATGTTTCTGATATCTCAGTATACCTCCAATTTATTTCTATTTAATCCAGAAAGAAAAAACATCTTGTCAATACACCTGCCCTGTAGCTCTCATTCATGTTTACATTCTGGGAGTTTGGCTTTCGGAGCTGTGCAGGAGGTGAAGTGCCCTGTCACTGTCCCACATCACCAGGTTTGTCACGGCACGCAGACACGCACAGACAGCCTCAGATGCCCCGCTCAGAGCGAGGTCCCGAGGCACTGCAGATGGGGAAGGCAAGGCACTGTTCTGTTATCACAGGGGAAGTGAGGTTAGGCGAACTGAGGGTGTGAGTGTGCTGACATCACCTAATTACTCGGGGTGCAATGACAAGAGCTGTCTCTCCACTCAGATTTTACAGTTAGATTAGCTATTACCTGTGACTGTGCTCCAGCACCAGCTGTAAGTAAAAAACAAACCCAAGCCTCCCCTTTTTTTTTTTGACCCAGTAAAACTCTAATTACAATGCAAAGTGAAGAAGTGTCTTTGTTTTTTCTGTTCAAGGGCAATGCCATAGGCTAGTGTTCAGGCTGGAAAAAATCCACAAGCCAGGTGCCACAGGTATCACACAACTGCACTTCACAGTGTTCTGGCAGCAGAGGAGTCTTTTGGGGTAATATCAATGTAGAACTGCTGAAAATGGAAAACCACAGTCCCTCCTCCTACCTCTTCTTTCAGGCACAGGCTCCACCATTTACCTTCTTTGGGCTTTAGGATTCTTGGCATTTTTCAACCCCCCCCAAAGACTGGCTAGTTGTCTGTAGGTGAGGGACTTGTGTTGCCTCAGCTGGGAGCCACGGAATACCAGAGCAGGAACGAGGGTGAGGAGAGGACACCGGGAGAGGGCGGAAGGAGGAGAGACCTTCCCCCCCGAGCTGTAAGATGTTACATCAGTTCACTTGTTTGTTAAACCCCACCTTGGAAGAAGGTGGGGAAGGCCATATCCACTTTCTTTGGATATTAAAAAACAGATCAAAGAGTGGCTGAAATCCCTGGTGGGTTGTTTGGTTTTCCATTGCACCAGTATTGGTTTTATTCTTTTCTTTCCCTCATCTTCAAACCCCTTGATGGGGTCAATGTTCCCCATCGCACGCACACACTGTGCTTGCCTGCTCTCTTTGAATCAGTCCTTCAAACCCTATTTCTTTTGCAAAATTTGTTTTTCCAATTGGCCAACTCTTCATTGACTACTTTTAACATAATTATACTAAGTTCTTGCTCCTGTTTACTGACTATTCAATTCTTTGGGGCTAAATCTTAGAATTTCTCTCAATTTTGTGAAGTACTGTTTGCCTATACATAGCTAAAGTTCCTAAGACATTTTAGCAACTTTGATTTGCTCTTAGAAAAAAGATTTAAGTCAGTCATTACCCCTCTATCAATCCCAGGAACTACTTGGAGAAAAATATGATTTATTACATAAATAAAGGTGAACTAGACATTCAAAAAATCAGAGTGGTATCAAAATGTACTTAACCCAGACCCAGTGAATCGCTGATTAAAAATAAAATACAAAGCTTTTTTTTCTCCCTAAACTCTGTAAATTCTTGGAGAGCCCAAGTGAAACAATCAACCATTTTTTGTTGTTTTTTCTGTCTCTAGTTCTTACATTGTTTTTTCACTCCAGAAATAAAAACTTTACAGCTGGCATCTATATTACACTAATGATGCTTTGATTGAGAACTGCAACTAACAGATGTTAAATTAATCTAGTCAGATTTGAGTTACCTTTGACACCTAGCTGCAGCTTTTGCTTCTGGAAAGTATGCACATTTTATTTGTACCCATGGTTCATCAAAGTCAGGCTGTCTTTGGACACATGATGATTTCATGTTTTTCTCAGATATCCATTCACGCATGTAAATCTGAAAGATGTGAATTGTGCTGTCGGAGAATGTACTTTGAAGTCAGTTTTAGATTTGATTGCTAATCTGGTGGCCCTGCTCTCTCTTCTGTAAACAGCGATAAATAGTTTCCAGTGGGCCTGAATCCAGCAAGGCTCTTCATTAAATAGCCTCTAGGTAGAGTTACTTCAGAGTGAAGGAACAAACCCTACATTAAAAGAAAAGGTTGTTAATACAAATGTATGAAAACACCTAATGGTTCCTGCAATATGTGCAGCTGATCTGGACACTGCTCCAGCCAGAACAGCAGGTTGTACCCAGTGCAGTCTGTACTTGACACAAGGTTTCTGATAAGCTCCTGGATATCAAAAAGATTATTGAACAAATATATTTGATACAGTAGGCTACTATTTGATATTATTTTTCCATTTCTCATCACAAGTCATGATAGGACTAGTAGAAATTAGGTTATTCAATTCTAAGGCTTTGCTGCTCCAGGAGAATAAAATTGCACTTTTAAAAAATATTCATGTGCCTCAGGGAAAAAACCCCACCTTTATTCCCTGGATTAATCACTTGGAGCAATGTGCTAAGTATACTGAGCTGTTCTTTTTGTGGAACATGAGGATCAGGCCTTTGTTCTTGGCAGCCACATCCTTCATGCCGTGCATACTGGAACCCACCGCTGTTATTTTTCGTTCCTGACGGAGAGCAGAGTGCTCTGCAGCGAAAAAAGGAGCAGCTCCTCCCAGAGGGGCCTGTGCTACAGCAGCAGCAAACTCCCAGGGAGAGCCTGAGGACACATGGGGCACAATAAAGGTCACAATGAAAGCCTGACGTGGCATCTCTCTTCTGTAAATGCTGCACTGGACTCGGCACCTTCATCAATTTTTATGGGTGGTGTTCAGATTGAGGCTCAGGAGTGGGAAGCTGGTATTAAAAAATGGAAAATAATGGACTGCTGAGACGTGCCAGATGCAGAGACATTGAGGAGAAAAGAAACAGAATCCTTCAAATTGTACTTTTTTGACAGTGAAGAACTCTGAGTGCAGCGGGGAGGCAGGATGGCTATTGACATTTCCACTCTTCTATCTCTATCAGTACCCTGCACCCTGTCTACCCCATACCTTGTGAGCAGGTTTTACCTATTTTTGGTGGGTGCTGTGACTGGTTATTTTTACCTTACCAGATTCACTGGTGTAGAAGAGAGACACGGCCAGAAAGTTATTTTATAAAAGCCTATCAAACAGCAAAATTGCATTCTTGCTTTCCTCTTGTATCACAAAAAAAAAAGTATAAGGGATCAACACAGCAAGACTGCAGCTGATAGGAGGTCAGTTCTCCTGCACACCACATAAACCAGTCACGTTATCCCTTTGTCAGGAGTAGATGGATGCACGTTTTCCTTGTACATATTCACCTTTGACTGATGTGCCTCCAAACCCCCGGGCCAGAACTTACCGAGAGATCAAGGCAGCAGCAGAGAACACCTTACTGCACGCTAACTCTTCCAGCATTAAATGGATTTTAAAAACACTGTTTTTCAGAAAAGAAAGGTCTCATGAAGAAAGGACCTGCAGGGGCTTAGCTTTACAAAGCGCAGTCGCTCAGTGTTAACGAAGTTACTCTTCCTATTTGTCAGCAGGCAGAGAGACCTCGCAGGGCTCCACCCAGAACTGTACAGGCTCTGTCGAGTCATCAGATTTGGTAAGAATTCAGCCTGGCCGAAAACAGCTGCCACCATGAGTGCAGATCTTTTGCCCTCAAATTAATGGAAGTTTGATATAACAGGTGATCTTTTAGATTGACCTTTTAATACTCAAGATGTATACATGACTTCTCTGAAAAATGAGGATGAATTACTGAATTTGTTTATTTACTGAATTTGTTTTCCCATTTGCATGATAGACCCATTCTGCTCTCATTTAAAAATATTTCTCCTTGCATTTGTCTTAAGGCATTACAAGAAAACAAATAGGTGATTTCCCATAAACTATTTTTTTTTAATCCTTATTAAACTTTGTCTCTACAAATAGCAAATACTACCCCCTAGGAAATTATTTAAGCCTAAAAATTAAATATTTACTGTTTAAATTTCTCTCTGGTTGAAAAGAAAAGCTGTAGTACCTCTTCTGAGCAGATAAAGCACAAGGCAGAGCAGGATCTGAGCAACGTAGCCATCAAAGCCACTAAACAAACCCAAAATCCAGTTTTAGCAAACCATAGAGTAGCAGTTTAAAGTACTCTGGGAGTAGTTTCATATTACCAGCAGCTGGTTTAAAATAGTAACACGACCATTGTGCCATCCTCTAAAATAATGTTTCTATCATAACAAAAATATTTGCATAGAGTAAACAGACATTGAGTAACTGTGGACTTCTGTGCTGGTGATTTGTGTAAAAACAAGGTGGAGACAATAGAAAACACCTGAGACAAAATGACTTGTTTTTTTACCCTTTTCCATACTGCTGCTTAGAACAGTAACCACTCACCCTTTAAACAAAGATAGAAAGACTTCTAGTACCAAAAAAAACCCCAAAGCCCACTCTCCCAAACCTAAATAAACATAGTTCTTCCTTATTCCTCATGTGTATGACTGGTACTTCAAGCTTTTTACTCTTAGATTATTTTGTTTTTCCAGTTGTTGATAAAGTTCAATCTCTCCAAGAAGTTGGAATTGATGTGCTTTGAGTTTTTCAGTGATGAAATTCTGTACCACCTTTCACCCTGTCACGGTTCTAAGTCATTGCACTGAAGGTCCCCTGCAATTTGGCATGGAGGTACAGATCAAATAACAAATTCAAATTAGTTATTTCAAACACACCTGGAAAGTATTTTGAAAACATAGTGATGCCAATGAATAAAAGACTGTGCTCTGGGACATAATTAATTATTGTTGTTACCATCACAGAAATCTCTGTAAGAGGCTGTGAAGGAAAGAGCAGGCTTTGAAGATCACCTCAGTGCAGTTTATACAAGACATTCTGCATGTCAGGTGAAATACATTTGAAAGTGAGTTGGATACTCTCCAGTTTCTTCTGTGGAGACTTCTTGAGTGAAAAGCTTACAAAACCAGAAGTTTAAAGTGTTGGAATGGCAGTGATGCTTGGGGCTGATCAGGGCTGCAACTACATAGCCTAGAGCTCTTTCTTTGCTACTCAATGGTTTCTGACAGAAGACTGAGCCCGACTGTTTTATTGAACAAAGGAAGGATAGCAGATGATTTTTTTATCTCTTCTACAGAAAGCAAAATACCTGCTCTTGCTTGGATCCATGGAACAGGGAGCATGTAATGGGAACAGCTTTGTGAAAGAGAAGGATAAGGGGGAAGCTTCCTTCCTTGTGCTGAGCTGGGTTTGGGCCTTTCAGAAGCACCATGAATGAGCTGGAGTTTCTGGACCTGTGTTTTCAGGAGACTGTAAATGCAGCTTGCTAAATACCCTTGCACATGCCTTTGGCCTGTGAATCCATGCCCAGAAACTTATTTAATGCATCTCCCTATGAAGATGTGGAGCTGGGAGGCAATAGCTTAAGTGGGGTTCTCTGATGTCACCACCCTCTGTTGGCTCAGTTAATTTAAATAACATCTCATTTTAAACAATTAAGTTCTTGGTTTTTTCTTAAGATCTCTTTCTTAGGCTCTTGCTCAGAAAATTATCATGATCCTCCACAAAATACATAAGTATGGATGAAATGGGCCTACATTTGGACCTGGAGTGATTGCTCTAGTTGTGTTAGTTTGCATGACTATTCACTGCATCGCTGGGAAAGACTCAATAAAATTCAACATTTGTATTTTTACACAAGGCAGCAATATTGACTGTGTAGTTACTAAAGATCTTGAGAGCAAGTTGGAAAAATTAATAGAACTATTCCTGGCCATACACACATTACATGTGTGCCAGGAAACGGCAAAACCTGATTTCCCAAGCATTTTGTGTGATGGGAACTCCTGCGGGCCATGTCCTCTCCCCCAGTTCCTTTAGCTCAATGTCCTTTGTTTTCAGCCCTAGACTGAACATCCTCCAGCGTCCTTCATTTTGGGGCAAAATAGCTGGTTTGCCCCCGTGCTCATGCTGCCTATCCGGCTAGCACTCACTTTTGCAGAGACCAAAAAATTGGTCAGGCAAACACTAATTGTGCGAGGAGAATAATCATTACTGGTAAAAAAATTGCAGCAAAACCTGCCCTATACCATTCCAAACCTACATGTACTGTACCTAACCATTATTTGCGTCATCATTACTGATGGCTTCTCTATTGGTTCTGGTGTAGAACCTGAATGAATGAATGCTTTCTTTGCCTGTTGGGAAATCCCATCTTTGTACTGCAGCTTTCTCACACAAAACCTTTAAATATTTTTAAATGTTCCGATTTGGGAAGAACACATAAACGTGGTGTAAATTCGCAGTTCATCCTTGCCCTAATTTGTCTGCAGGCAGTTTCATTTCTAATCGAGCAGCACGAGAGGTGAACGATGGCAGTGAGGAGAGCGATAAACACCTGACCTCTAGTGGCAGCTGTCCGGGCTCGGTGGAAAGGGAGAGAGCTGGAACTGTGAGGAAAAAGGGGATTATCGAGTAAACTGGAACAGTGTAGTGGAGCCTGAACTTCCATTAGTTGCTTTGTCAATTTTTGTTTAATTATCTTTTCTACTGAAATCTCAGTTCAGAATCCAGGATGTTTCCCTTTCTGAAACTTTTCTTCATGTTTATCACTATGTTTAAGAAGTGTGTGCACAGTCTTCGAAAAGACTTACAGCAATATCCTAACAGGTGTTATATCTTCATATAGAAAGCTTTTGGTATATTTGTCACTTTGGTTCTTTCTCCTCCATGCACACACAATTATTCAAGAAGCCCATTTGAGTCCTCATTAAACTTCAATCCCGCTCCTCACTGACACAGAAGATTTCCCCAGTGAAAATACATACTTCACTATCAGCACTCTGGACATCAAAGCTTTCTTCCCATTGAGCTAAAAATACAGCAGCTATTCCATAAACAAAGGTCACAACCTTGCTAATCAAGTGGTTAACCCAAATATTAAATCCCCTCATGGAGGAAAAAACAGTCTTGTTTTTATCCTCTGTAGGATTAAATTTCAAAGTGCTGGTTTACACAAAATTTCTCCTAAGCAAACACCATTGTCTGGAAGCTGTGGTCAAACCTACTTTTCATTACAGCTGTGTGAGGCCTTCAGACCACCAATACAGTCTGTTAATGTGACAGTGGCAAAGCTGCAGGAGGACTGGAGCAATGGCACTATTATTTTCCAGTTGGAATTAGAGTAACTCATGCTTATTTCCTGAAGTCAGAATGAAAATGAAGCTACGTATGACTCAAAGAATTCCGTACATGTAAACAAGTGGATACAGAGATCATTTAAAAAAAAAAAAAAGCTGTGCAAACACTTTAGCCCATTTAAATAATCACATTAATTGGGGCATGGTGAGGTAAATTTGGGATTTCCTTATGGCAGAGAAGTGCTGACTTGAGAAGGGCATAGAAACAATGCTATGCTGTTTAATTTTAATGTTTCTTATGAAAACATTAAATCATCATAGTTATGTCCAAAAATCTTATCATATTTGAGTAAGTTCCATGTTTTCTATTTAATAAAAAAAATTTTTTTCTATGTTTTTCATCTAGTAGCCTCTGACAATCTGATATTTTTGCTCTCTGTAGGGACAAGTTCAAAATCTCCTTCCTTACCTTCAAGGTTCTCTGGCACAAGCCCAAGATACCCAATGGCTTGTCCTGCACAAGAAGTCAATGTGAATTAACAAAAAAAAGATGTGAATTTAAAGTGAGTATAACTCCAGCATATATAATTTCTCTACGGACACTCATTTAGGAGTCAGCCAGCAATAATTACCTTAACTTAATTCACGCTCAAAATGAATTAAACTGAAGTGAACTAATGGTTTATCAACATGGGAGAGACACTGTACAATGAGCTTGGTGTGAATTCACAGTTCACCAGCTGCTGTGCTCTGACTTCCCTTGTGGAAATGCAACGTGCCCTCAAGGTGCCTTTGTATGAGGTAACTTAAATTTTTAAGGGGGAAAAAAAGGCTATATATGGACGTGTGGGCTGATTGATGGCAGGTGCAGAAGTGATTGGATTTCAGTGGTGCCATGCTAGAGAGAAGGTCAGCATACATCATCTGTGCAGTTGAAGTTTCTCTGCCATTTTGGAACCCCCTTCTATGCTATGGGGTCTGTTTTGAACTGCAGAAAGCCAAACAGCATTTTTTGATGTTTCCATAGCAGGGGAACAGCCAATTAGTACCAAGTACCTGGTGTACCATAGACTGATATTTTTATTCACTATTCAGAAAATCACCATGGAGGAGTGCAGAGAAGCCCTAGCCATTTCTGAATGAAAACAGCCAAAAGCAGTTACATACTAAAATTTACACTGTTACCCAGCTTGGTTTAACTTTATTGAGTATCTCAGTATTAATTTCCCCCTAAATGATTTCCCACCTTTCTTTATTCATTAGATTTAACAGCATTTCCTGTTAGCATAAGCAAAGCAGTAAAAAATACGGAGAAATACCCCTCCTTGCAGTACTCCTTTAAATGTAAGCAGCATCGTCAGGCAGTCTGTGACATTATTATCCAGTTAGGAAAACATCCCTGGCCTCATTCACTCAGCCGTTCCTGCTCATTTTTCCAGGCACAGAACGTTTGTGCCGTAGCAGGCCTTGTCAGATTTGGAGCCCTTCCAGTACCTGATGAGCATATTAACAGTGCTCCCATTCATGGCCCAGAGCCTGCCAGTCCCATCTAATTTTAGGGAAGTTGCTATTTATAGTCGGATGGCTGTGCTCGCTCTGGTGAAAGCCCCGCCACTGCTGGGTGTGGGGGGGAATTTTATATTTCTGTGCTGTTTTAGTTGGCACACTCAAAGTTCATGGTTGTAACTTACCCAGGTCCAAAATACTCTGCCATCCTCCCCAGGGAGCAGCGATGCTCTGCCTAAGGTTTACACCAGGAACACTGTGGCACTGTCGGCTGCCTGGTTCTCATCCAGCCACGTGCTGGCTGTGCCCAGGCACAGGTGACCCAGACAACAGTACAGAATCACGACCTTTGCTAAATTACTCCATGCAGAAAGGTTTCAAGGTCCAAAGGATGGGGGAGAGAGGGAGAATGTGGGCCCAAGTCTCTCTGTGCTGTAACTCCTGTAGTAGAGGTCGACCGATGTGAATTCCTTTGGCCCTGTTTCCAACGAGTACATTAATAGCAGTAGTAACAATACCTGCCTTTGCACCACAGGATTTTGTCAGAATTTATTCACTAACTTGGCAGGTAGTGTTAAATGCCAAGAAGAGTTATGGGGAAGAGATTCCCCAATGTAGACTTAGTGGTCAAATTTACTAAAATAGGCTGTTACAACTTAGGCATTTCATTAACGTACCAAGAACTAACACTACACAGAGTATATATGTACAGGTGTGTGTGTGTATGGAAAACTGAGAGAGCTGAGAGGAAATCAGCATTACAGTTCATTTTTCTCTTGCAGAAAAACAGCCACATAAAATGTGAGAACTCCAAAACTATTTCATTTAGAAATACAGTGTTCAAATCATATATAGTCTGGTGCTGAAATTAGTATAATGATCCTTGGGAAAACATAAGTTTACCTCTTCCTGTTCAAAAGGTACTTCATTTTGTGTTTCAGTAATTGATAATTTGTTCCCAGTTTTATTGGTGTGACAGGATGATGGTTGAAAAACTAAATTCACGTTTTGTAAATTGAAATTGGGGTTCAGCTCATGTTAGATGTCCAAAACAAATCCTGTACTTGGTAGAGGAAGATTTGAGTCATAGAGTTTCAGTCAGATTGTAGCATTTTGGCTTTAAAACACCCAAAGTTGATCGTATCTACTCTTGTTTGTCTCTGCACAGGCCTCTGGTATGGGTAATATCCATTTCCTAGATTTGTAGGAGGTGCTTGCAGGGGCTGTTTACTCTATTTCTGATGTTGTAACTTGCTTACATAGAATACATGTTCTGCTCATCCCTCATTCTTGCTGCTATAGACAGGAAGACTTAGAAGCTGGAACAAATACAACTGTGAGAGTAAAAAAATAATCCTTTTACTCATCAATCTTAATTGCATTCTAGTTCCTAGTTAATTTGTGTATCACAACAAGAAAGGAACATTCAACCAGCAGAGATTCTGGTTCAGCTGAAATTCATATTCAGCCTGGCTGGGATTCTGCTGAGGCAGAGCTGAACTGGAACTGAACCAGAAAAGCATTTGAAGAAAGAAATAATGGCGTAATTCTGTGGCTAATGTGGTTCACAGGACAAAAAGTATTCTTTTCTCTATTATTTTGTAGCTGAATGCTGCATGTGATAAAGCCCATGCCCCATGCTCCAGAGGCCATGGGCTGGCAGAGGACTGTCATTTCTCCAACAGAAATGACAGAAGTGCCAGAGCCAGAAGTGTGTTTTAGCTGCAGAGTAATGTCAGTAAGTGCTCTTCTCCTGCCCTCCTCTCCATCCAAGCTGATGTTCCAGAAAAATGAGGGGTTCAGATGTTACTGCAGATACAAACTGCAGTGCTGCCTAATGAGAGTCACAGGTAAAGCTGTAACACAGCTCGTAAATGGCCCTGGATTTACAAATATTTATATTGGTTAGAGCATGGGTTTAAGTCAATGCGGATGCGCCTCGTGTGTTACTGGCAAGGTAACACTGAGCCATCCTTGCAGCTGCAGGAGTATTTGGGGGTTTTAGTGGAGTACAAAGAGGTAGTGTGAGTCCAGAGGGGTTCGAGCTTCCTGTCACCAGCTGCCCCAAACCCTGCAGGGTGGGTAGAGCACACACACGTGTCCCACTGAAAGACAAAGCAATGATGACATCTCAAAACACTGCGTGGGGCCAGGGGAGGCAGCCCTTGAGCCAGGTGCCCACACCACAGGTTTGCCCTTGTGCACTCAGACCAAAGGGGCATCCCCTCACAGAAAAATTTCCAAATGCTTTGATTCAGCCACTTCTGAGAACCTCCTCCATGCACAGCTTGTCACAAAAAACCCCACCACAATTTGAGAGACTCCTTCTTCCTGCACAGGCTGTCAAATCTCCATCCTTGCACTAAATGAGTCTTTCTGGGTAGCCTTTCTTTTGTGGCTTTATGTTGTCTATTAAGCAAGTTAATTATAGTGTCCTCATTGTTTGCATTTTACATATCTTTGCAGCCTTCCCAGAAAAAGCTGACATGTTATTGCACTTCGGTAAATTGTACTTTTTTCCACGTGTTCTTGTGACCCATGGAGACATTGTGCTGTTTTTCATTGTTATATTCAGGCCCAGTGTGGTTTCTCTCCATAAATGTCTCCATCCTTCTTCCTGGGTTTTTTCTGGCGCTGGTACTCCTACTCATCCCAGCCATTTTAGAGCATTGATGAGTTAAATGACAGTGACTTTGCAGAACGATTTTGAATTAATCTGCCAGTATAAAATTATTGGCTTTTCATATACCTCTGGTACTTGAGGAGTTGGTGAATTTTCCTTTATGGAGAACATCTGGCTGGTAGCAAGGCCGGGATTATAACTTCAAGAAAGGCTTCTGCTTATGTGCTGAAATAAGACATTTTCCTCTACAGCTAATATTTGGCTTTTTTAGCTATTCTGAGGTAAAGCAATTGCTGCAATTGCTTCCATCTTTCCTATCCCTAATCCAACTCTTTATGTTTGAAGTGTATTGTAGTTTATTGTTCCCAAAGCAAGAGCAGCAAGATTATTCTTCAGTCTCAACTGATGCTGTGCCCCTAGAAAATTTAGACTTTTATAGTAATGGCCTTCCACTCTTTCTTATGACAGTAATTTTGGTATCTATAATCAATGACATCTGTATCCAAAGTAAAAGAAAATTTGAAATACTGGATGGATCTGTGTCTCCACGTCAAGGAATCTTGACAGCTTTTAATTTCCTTTTGCAAGTTCCTTGCTGCTGCAGTTTCTCTCTGTTGGTATGAGCCAAAGCAGTCAAGTTTTTTGCACTTCCTTGCTTTTTAGGACATTTCTGATCAGCAGCAGCCAGCTGGCCAGTGGCTTTACCGATCCATGTCATATTTCTGAACATTACAGCTAGGCTTCCTAATTTGTCCAGGCACTGTAGCTGCCCCAGAAGTTTCATCTCCTCAAGTCTGCATCACCAGTAATTACTTATTGGGAAGCCACCTGATGTTAATTTTAATATTTTTAGAGAGTATCCAGCTCTTATTTAAGACTATTTTGGTCTTTTTGATTTTTGTGTGACTGTCAGAGTTCAGTTTCTTTAGCTGCAGCAGTTAATCAGCTTTTAAAATCTTGCCTATTATTTCCATTGCGGAGTCTGACAAAGATACCACCTGTACTTTCCTTTTTTTAGACATGAGGAACATCAGTTCTGTAACATTTTTCCCCAACCAGACCTGTTATGCATTTTTTTCCATGAGCATCTCACTCTGCCTTTTAAGATTTCATGCTGTGTAATTAATTTTAAATAAACCCTCCCCTTGAAAGGTTAAAATTAAACCAAGCAGTTAAACTGCTCACATCAAAGCCAACACAAATAAGCCTCCACTGGGGACTGAAGAAAGTAGTTTTGTAACTCAGATTTTGGGGGGGAAGGAGCATAAAGTCGAAGCAGAAATATTTAGAAGTGCTGAAAGGGAAAGTAACTTCTTTCAAAAAGCAGCTTTATATTAAGTCAGTAACACTTGCTGCAAAAGAATTGAAACTTTGTAGAAAGGCACTATTGTACACGGAAAACTTCTTAAATAAGAAGGAAGTGAGGAAGGAAGATGTTAAGGCAGAATCACACTGGGGGTTTGTAAGTCACAGCTAATGTTTCAATGCTGTTCTTTGTAATTTATATTGCTTCTTTAGGGACTTTCTTAAACAGAATTTTCTCATATTTTAGATGCCTCAGTTTCCACTTTTTGCCAGGGAGCTTCATGTGCATCTCCCAGATTCTCAGACAAGTCTGACAGCTGAAGCTCTACCCCAGATGCCCAATGTCTGGAAGCTGAAGTCTTTGTTTTGTAGTTGGGATGCATCTGTAGATGTAACATTCCCACATCCATCCATCCATCCATCCATCCATCCATCCATCCATCCATCCATCCATCCCTGCTGTGGTCGTGGATGCCCCAACCTGATCATTCTTCAGCTTCTCTTCAGATCCCATTTATTTCAGCTTGATATGTTATATTAATCTAGTATTCAATTTTTCATTCTTGCCATCTTTAATAGACACACTGACAGTCCTGGCAGTGCTGAAACAATCTTCTGAGCAGCCTCCTCATGTCTCTCCCAAGGCCTCCCTGCCAGTTCCCCAGTACCTCTATCTCCTGTGGATGTTTTCACCTACAAGTCAGTCACAGTGTTTCTGAAACCTCTTTTTCCCCCTGACTGTTTTCCATGACTGCCTCTTTCACATGAGGAACTGAAAAGCTTTGACAGCTGCTGAATATTGAATTGCAGGAGATCTTTCTGCTTGGTTTGCAGAATCTCACACTCTCAAGAGTTCAGATACTGCTTGAGACAAACTTTCACTTTGAAGACCAATTCAGGTGGAGTTATTTTAAGCCAATGTATACTCTGCTCACTAGAAGATGTCCCACTGAGCAGGAGGAATTTGTATTTTGAAAAACTCAATCAGATTGATCAGGCTCAGCTTCAGACTCTCTCCAGCATCAGATTTCTATCTCCTGACTAAGCCAACTTCTTCCACTAGGAGTTCATTTTGCTCCCAGCTCAACTAATTATTTTTCCAACCTGATCATGTTGCACATATGCAATCTCAGTGGAGTTTCCATGACCTGTTGTCCTCCCTTCCTCCTGCTTATGATTTTCTATTCTCAGGATTCCCTTCTCCTTTAGGAGAGAATGGACAAGTATCATCATAAGGGTTTGATTCTTAGCTTGGCTGGCAGCACCTTTAGCCCACTAAAAATTTGCTTTAGACTCAAGCTGGACACAGTTCAGCATTCAGGGCATTAATTACAAACACCAAGTCATTAGTGCACATCCAGGCCTCACTCTGCCTCCAGGAATTCCTGCATGTTAGGCAATGCAAAATAGGTAAACAAATAAATACTTTAGCACACTGACTCTATCATTCAACCAGAAGGAATGTAAGAAGAGATGGGTAGAATTTTCTCCTCAGAATGTCCATTAAATTTTGTCCTTTACAGAATTTTACTATGCTTTGAGTTTGAGATTTCTTATATAATTTGAGCTCATTTCTCACTGCTTTACTCTCCTTTTCTTTTTTTTTTTTTTGTCTCATCTTTGTATAAGAACCTTGCAATAGGGGAGAGTTAATCTCTGTTTCTGAACTTGTTTTGGTATGGAAATAAATTAATTCTGTATATTGAAGCTGAATTTTAGATTTTTTTATCCTTTTATTCCAGCATCTGCATGAAAATATTGATTAGGCCACAGCTACTCAGGACTTGTTGGGATGAACCTGGAATTTAATGCCAACTTTTGGCCCCCAGCTCAAGAAAATGGAAGACATTGGAAGACAGCAAAGAATTGGAGAGGGTCCATTGGAGAAAGCGCTGGAGAACCTGACATATGAAGAAAGGCTAAAGGATTCCCCAGGCTGGGTTTGTTCAGCCTGGGGAAGGAAAGGCTCAGGACGTGTCTAGTCAGTGTCTCAACACCCAAAGAAGATGGTTCTAGAGGAGATGGAGACACCTTTTTTTTTTTTTTTTTTTGTAAAGGATTCCTGGTGCCAGGACAAAAGGCTGTGGGTACAAGACAGTTTAGGGGAAATTCCTTCTGGATATAGGAAAAAAATAATTCTTCAGACAGAAAATAATTGAGCTACCCAGAGAAGAGGTGGGACCTTTGTTAGTGGAAATATTAAAGATTTTGCTTGACAATGCCCTGGATAATCTCATTTAAGGAAGAAGAGGCAAGTTCAAGCTGCAGCGTGCTGTGCTAGGAGAGACTTAGGGCACAAATCAACAAAAAGCTGCATTTCATTAAATGATTATAAAAGAGCAGAGCTTGTCTGGTGCTAGAGCATTAGCAAGACATTTCCTCCAAGTCACCAACTCTCCTGAAAGCCAAAATATCATCCACTGCACCAGTGCTGCCATAGCCATGAACTGCCAAACACAGTCCCTCCTAAAATTCCAGCGATGCCTGGCTACTCAGAGCACAGAAAGTGTTGCTGAGTCTCTCAAATGAGGCAAATAACTCATAAGCTGCTAATGCCAGGCATGCAAAGCAATGGGAGATCAATGCCCTTGGTTATCAGAAAGTCTTTACACAGAATGTGCAAGGCACTCGCTGGAACTGACAGTTGAGAGGCTTCTTCAGGGAGACTGAAATCTAAATAATCCAGTGCCTCCAGAAGGTGTCTCTGTATTTCAGAGTGAAATTTCAGAGTGAGCTATTACATCAGCAGATATCTATCTATCTATCTGCTTTTAGTTAAACTTCTTGCTTGGCTCTGGAGCCTGCAGCATTTATTGCAGCCAGGGAATTGAGGGGAGCCATCAAAACACAGTGAGGAAAAAAGGAGGTAAAATGTTCATATTGTACCAGGTCTTGCTGTATGTCAAATTATCAGTGATACAGCTTATTCAAAATACACAGGAACTGACTGATTTAGGTGTTACACTTAAACATGTGCAGTAGTGTTAGTGTCTCCAAGAGGTATTGGTTTTGATGTCATGATAAACAGCACATACCGTCAGGATATAAGCATGGGAAATTCAGTAATCAGTCCAAAAATAGAGAGCTGGGGAACACGAGGATTCCAAGGTCAGTGGGAGGCCACACATCTCCCCTTTTGGCAAAGTGACATCACCCACCCTTCAGGGATGCCCTTTGGAAGAGACCTGGCATCTCAGGAGAACACTCAGAGCTGAGGGCTTCTCAGCAAAGCCCAGGCTCTGAGGAACTGCACTCAGGAAAGAAATGACAACAGCAATGGATGTTAAAGCACCAAATCTCCTGCAAATTACTTCCAGCAACTAGTTTATTTGTTTTACCCATGTTCTGTGTTGAAAACTAAAGGGGTGCCACTTATTTTATAAATGTAAGTCACTGGTGTAATTGGTTGAGGAGGCAGTTTTAAGAGGAGGCGGTTTTGTGGTGACTGTCAATGCTGATACCTGCCTTACATCTCAAAAGAGCCCAGGATTCTAAAAAAAGATGCCTCAGATGCTCATGGCCTGTGAAATTCCCAGAGAACGTCTGGGAATCAGCCTGGTTCAGCTCTCCTTGCTCTAGAAAGGGCTCGCAACGTGAGCAGCAACAAGCAGCTGGAGAGCCAGAGAGGATGTTGCTCTAGAAGCTTAGAAGAGCAGGTGAACTATTATGCAAACTGCTGTGTGCCTTCCAAAAAGAAACAGACCACCAGCATCCCCCCTGAATAAACCCAACAAAACCCCCACAGCATGGGAACCTTGCTACAGCCCTAGGCTAGAAGAGAGATAAATTCCTTTCCTAAGGTGGAGAAATAATGATAATAAATCTGAATGAAAGGGAGCACACCAGACCTTGTTTTCTTAATGGAATGATACTGTAGCTGGAGGGGATTACAGCCCTCACCCAAGAAAGAAAAACCTCCTGCTCTTCACTTCTGGTTCAAGACCAGGCTCTCAGTAGCAGTCACTGGCTCAGGAGTCAATTGTGGGCTGTAATTACAGCTTCCCTCCCCCTTGCCAGCTGTTTCACTTTGCAGTTTGAGGCAGGCCATGGTCCTGCAGGTGACTCCCTGCAGCTCTGCCCCTGTGCTTGAGACACCTTGCACCTGCTGCAGGTCTCATTATCCATCTGCAGGCTAAGGGCAAGGTCTCTCTTCTTCTTATGTGTTACAGTTTAGGAATAATTGATGAATATCTGTAAATAAAGCTATAAAGCAGAACTGCTTACAGCATTACTTGCCTTGTCCTGCAGTCCTAGCCTTGGAATAGGGCACAGCTTTTGCTCCATGTCTCCATGAAGGACTCTCACAAATGATTCTCCTTCATCACTGAAAACAGAGGAGCTGTGCAGGACACCACTGACCTGGAAAACCCTCAGCTGCTGCCACAGCAAGAGATGTCAGGAGACAGGAAGCCTGCCTGGATGAATGTGGGGTTCCTACCTACCCTGATGCTGTGTGTCTTTCTGGCACTCTGTCTAAAATTCATTTAATTCACCAGCGGCATTTTGGGATTTCCTACATGTGCTAAATCGTAATGAAAGACATCCGCTGATGGCAAAGTCTCTGGGCTCAGAGGATTACGTGGGGTAGGGCTGCCTGAGACAGCCCAAATCCACTTGAGACTGAAAAGGTGTGAGCAGCAAATAAAAGGAAATCCTGGATCACCATATAGCGTTCAGCTCCCACACTTTGACCTCCTTTGGTCCCTTCTATATTTTGTTAAGATCATATTTCTTTACGTGCTGCCTGGCTTAAAAGCCGTCATAAATCTGTGCCGTGCAGCAAGAGTAACAGGGAAGGCACCGTGTAACACAAGGCGCTCCAATTGCATCCCAGGCACTCAGAGGGAGCTGTAAATCAGCCAGGGGAGGCCTCAGACGGGGGAACTGGGGGTGGCTGGAACGGGAAGGTGGCCACAGCCTGGCCCTGGCCATTGGAGCCCGTCTGCCCTTCAGTCGAGGTGAGCACTGAGGTGAGCACACCTGCCTCCCCAACAAAGGCTTCTGATATCTCCAGGCTTGAGCAGAGATCAAACAAAAATGATCAGACAGCTTCACACGCTCTTCGGGGAGAGGCGCACGCACCTGCCTTCGGCGGGAATGCCCGGTGGGATGTGCCACACGCCGCAGGCGGCAGCGAGGCCCGGCCGCTGCTCGCGTCTGTGTCCAGGTTTGCCTCCACCTGGCATCCCCCGGGAAAGCAAACACCACACCTGGCTGGGCTCACCTGCGGCCAGGCTCGCTGGTGGCCCGGCTGCAGACACGGCTCTGGGGCAGGGAAAGCTCCACCGTGTCGGGGGCCCTTCACAGCTGGGCGTGAGCGATGGCTGCCTTGGGGTCTGTGCCCACACACTCACCCGAACCAACGGAGATGTCGCTCCTCCACTGGGAATTTGGGACGAGCCGGAGCTAGGGTTATGCTACCATATTCTAGACAGCAAAACCTCTTTTTCTTTGGAAAAAACTTTTTCTAGTGGGAAAAAACTTCCAAGTGTGGAAGTTTTCTGAGGGAGACTTTCCTAATAATAATTTTGCTCAAGTTAAAAATTGTGAATAAATTTTTTCCTTTTTTATCTGCCAGCAAATATAATATGATGGATATAACATTTTTATAAGGTTTCTTTCTGCTACAGTTAAAACTTACTAAATTTTGGAAAAGATTAATTGCGAAGGGGAATGAAATGAAAACATATTTGTCCATTTGAACCTCCACACTCAGACTCTAAGTTTTGCTAAGATGCAGGAATAAGAGGTAAATAATTGAATCCTAGGCCATCAGTCATTTTATTCTACCCACGGTAAAAAGCAAAAAAGAGAGAAAAAGGTAATACAACTGAAGTTGTGGCCATGTTGCAACTTTGAAGGAAAAAGTTGAATAAAAAGGAGGGAAAAAGTTGAATAAAAAGGAGGAAAAAAGTATGTTGCAACCATGGGTATCCTATACCAAACCTCAGCAGAGGTCACTGGAACGAGCAAGCAAGCCAAGCCTAAATAAAAATAGGACCAGTGGGATTCCCCATCTGATTTTCAAATAGTCACTGCTACACTATCATTTGTCAAGCTTGCAGGGTAGTTTTTACCAGATGTGAGAAACACAGTACCGATCCAGGCTGAAGTCAGAGAGAAGAGTGTATGTGTCCACACAGGAATAATCTGCTCAGGAAGAACTGTAAAGTCTGAGAGTGGACTGAAACCTCCCAGATCCCTGGGTGCTATTAAGTGTGTTCTAATAATTTCACCACAAGTGAGACATTTTCATCATCAAAAGTGAGATGTTCAAAGGACCTGTCTTACTGTGTAAAGGAAGGGTTAAACTGCCTTTTTCCACAAAAGAGAAATGCCAATTTACCGTATCAGGAACAATTTTATTTTCAGTTTAAATGTTTACATTAAGAACCATCTAAGAGTGGTACTTTTATTTGTTTTACTTCAAAATGCATCAAGTGTTTCTCACTCTCTTCCAACTGTTAATTAATACCAGATATTAATGAGTAAACAGCTGCTCACTTTCAGCTGATTGAGAAACCTTCTTAACACGCTTTGCTTTATAAAATCTCACTTGGGCTCTTTGAGGATAGAAATATTATTGTTTACATTTGTATAAGCAAGTGGACAGGGAAAACCCAGAGCAAGAACGTCATGAACATAAGACATATCAGGGAAACTAACTGCAACTGTCTCTTAACCTGGTTCCTCGTTGGGTTTTGATTTGTGTTGGAGACTAGGCATGAAGAGTATCCTACGACTAAAAAGTCTTCATACCATCAAATTCTTAGCATGTCTGGTGCTCATTACTTTTAATTGTAGAACAGTTGAAAGTGTCCATGTGACTTAGGAACACAGATTTCTTTGAAAACCAGTGGATATTTTGGCCTAGGTTTTTTTGATACCTGTCTTGCTTTGTTAAGCTAATTTTTTTTTGTGGAATCTGAGCATGCACATCACTGAATCCCAGATCCTCACAGACATCTTCCCAGGCTCTCATCTTCCAGTTTTTGTAATGGAATACCTGGACGCCTCCTTCATGGATAACCATCCATGAGTCACATGGATCAGAGCAATGCCAATACAGCTTTAAAATATTTTATTATGTTCCTGTCATTCAAGATTAGTGTGCCACTCTAAGGGCTGGGTAGTTTTGGCCACCACAATAAGAAAGACCTAAAGCTCTTAAAGAGCATCCAAAACAGGGACATGAGGATGGTGAAGGATCTGGAGGGGCCATATGAGGACTGGCTGAGGGCACTTGGTCAGTTCAGTTGGAGAAAAGGGGATTAGGGGGGACCTTGTTGCAGTCTGAGGCTTCCTTCTGAAGGGCAACTCCAGTCTCTGCTCTCTGGGACCAGGGACAGAGCCGAGGGAAGGGCTGGAGCTGTGTCACAGGAGGGTCAGACTGGATATCAGGGAAAGGTTCTTCCCCCAGAGGGTGTCGGGCACTGCCCAGGCTCCCCAGGGAATGGTCACAGCCCCAAGGCTCAAGGTTTGGACAACGCTCTCAGGGATGCACAGGGTGGGATTGTTGGGGTGTCTGTGCAGGGCCAGGGGGTTGGACTCAATGATCCTTGTGGGTCCCTCCCAACTCAGGATATTCTGTGATTCTGTGAGTCTACCGTTTACCTCCCAGTAAGAGCACAATGCTGGGACCAGGCCCCATGTGGGAACCCTTTCCGAGCCCAAGTCTGGGTTTTCTGAATTTCCCAACAAGCACCAGCTCTCCCCCTGCAACCACAACTGCCCGTCCTGTTCAGCAAGATGGGGTGTGCCATGTCACCCCTGTACCAGCAGACTGGCACACCAGTTACAGTCTTACTGGGCTTTTGGGTCCTCCCCTAGTATAAACACTCCTGTGCAATTTGCCCTTTCAGCAGAGTGCCCAGGAACCACTCCTGTGTTCTATGGTTTTGCCTCTGCTGCAGCCATGGAGGAGGAGCCCCAGCAGCTGCACTCACACATGGGGGCAAGGCTGGATGTTCACAGGTGGGGCTGGCAGCACACATCATTAGGGTAGTTACTGGGGTTGTCTGTAAATGTCTACCTTTGCTTTGGTGTTTTGCCAAATGGGAGTAAAATTTTTTATACCCAGTATCTGGTTTCAGAGAATAAGGAGGTTTGCTCACGTTTAAAAACCCAACAAAACTGTAAGAGCCTTGAAAAGGTGGAAGAGGCAGAACACTTCACACATCCACACAGTGAAGATCCAAAGTTCAGTGGTGGCTTCCATGTCAGAGAGCGGCTTAATGGCTTCTCCGTGCTTCCTCTCAAAACACCACACACTTTCTCCAGGGAAGCTAATAACTTCCTCACAGAAGGGAAGCTTATAACTGAAATCCTGGCCTCACAGAAAATCTCACCCCCCTCATTTTTACCTGGCCTGTTATAAGCAAATGTACAAGCTTTGTTCCAGCAAGATGTATTAAGCTTCTGCTCACCAATGAATACTTGCTGGCACACTAAATTGAAGAGCGATGTTGAAGCAGACACACACTATATAAAAGTGCATGCCATGATACACATTCCTCATGTGATGTTATGTGTACTCATGATTAAGCTCTTTCCTCACACATGATGTGTGCAACAAAAAGCATGACACCTCAAAAAGCGGTAATGCTGACTGGAGTTTTAAAAAAATCCAGCTGTTCCTCCCTTGTGATTCCAGCAGCCCAAGCTGCTGCTTACATTTGGATACAAACATTTCCAGTAAGCAGTTCGGGGAAATACTCAGTGCCCCTGAGCTGTGCATTCAAGTTTCTGGTGGAGTGTCATTAGCTGTAATGACAGCCACTGCTAAGGACAGGCCTGATTATCCGTAGGCTCACACCCTGCCAAGTACAGCCACGTGGGCTTGCATTTACAGTCGATCCTGGAGAGGAGAACACTGTGGATATTTTTGGCCCTTTATTTTAATGGGATTGCCAGGATGACTAGAATCTGAAAACTCACAGCTCATTACCAAGAGCAAAATGCTGACCCAGGCAGACCCAGAAGATTTGAAAACGACTTCAGAGTTGAGATCTAACAGGCTGCTGTAGAACATGAACAGAGTTTTCCCTCTGTTAACCCCACTGTGCCAGAGAGAACATTCTCTCTGTATTTACAGAATGCAAGACTGTGTTATCCAGCCTGTTCTGCACCCTGGAGAGCAACAGATTGCTTTAGGCTCCACACAATGCAATCACTGCCCCAGCTTGTCTCATGTTCACATTGCAGCCCTGAGGCTGCAAGAAAAGAGCTCAGGACCTGCAGTGCTGCATTGAGATATGCACAGCCAGAGGAATGGAGAAGATTAAAACCAGACACATTACTGCCTGTTCTCCTATGGGTGTTTCAGACATGGACCAACTTTTCTTCCTGTACCAACAGCCTTCATCTGTCTCTGTGAACCCAACTCAAAGAGCTTTCCAAACCTTTGGTAAAGGTATGAACCAAAGTCCCTGTTTCGAGGTACTGAATGACCTCAAATACCACGTGACTCCAGATATGTGTGGTATTTTTGGACCAGAGAGGCAATAAAATACCCTCTTTTGCCGCTGACTGAACCAAGAGTTATTCCATTTGCTCTCACTGTGCATGTCACAGCTCTCCCAGCTACAGAGAGGAGGGGAAAGCTCAGGGAAGGCAGGCTTGCCTCTGCATAGCATGGCAGACACAGGATTACATCTACCTTCAATTTTGACTCCAGTCTACAGTAACAGGTTGCTGTATAATCAAAATATATCCTAATGGTTATACAAAACCAGTCTGATACCTCTGGTCTCAAGGTAACCTTAAGGTTTACAGGACTCCTATTTTGGGGTGTATTTTGCACGTGGGAGAATGACTTCTATGCCTACAACAAAACTCAGCACCTTGTTGTTATATTCCCTTTCTTCCACAGATTTTTCTTTTAAGACTCCAAAGTTCATATTCTCAAAATATCTTTAATGACCAAACATTTTTTGTCCATCATTTTCCATATGCAATTTGTGGTTTTTAGATATATGTGATTAAATGAGCCTGTTATGAGAAACTGAGGGACTAAATAGATGTCTGGTTTTGGTTTTTAAATTCTCATTCTTGATTTTCATCGTTACAGCTTTTCCCTTGCAATGTAAACCTTACCTGCTGAAGAATGTTGTGTGACTTAACCTAATACTATTTGTAAAACACTGCAAGATTCCTGAGGGGGAGGTAAGGTTGAACTAAACCAGGACATTGTGAGTAAAATTTGTTGCACTCACACTTAGATGTCAAGGAAATATAAACTTCCTGAATGCAAGTTTGCAGCATTTTTGGAGTAATTTCCCCCAGTCACTTCATCCCACTCAAAGGAACCAAAAATGAAACATATCAAGAGCAGGCAAACTTTGAAATAAATAGAACTTCTTTAATTCAATTTTTCATGATAAAGACTTAAAAAAGGGTAATTATTTTGCAGGTAGTTATCTAAAATCTACACTTAAAATCTAAATTTAGACCTATTAGGGACAGGATAGCAACAATTGTATCTAGACTTACTTTGCTGGTCTCAGAAGTGTACCTCAGCAGTGTAATTTAGCTCTTGTTTCTCTGTGAATTAAGACACTGATGTTGTTATGCTGCCTATCAGGGAAGGCAGTAGGTTGTATAGTTATCTCCTGATTGGGGCAAAATCACTACCCTGAAACCACACAACCTACTACCTCATCCTGTTAGAGCATCACGTGCATCCTCTGAAGGAAACATTTCACCACTGGTAAGTAAATTACCTTATCACTCCCCAGCCCACACATTTCTCAGCCTTAGAATGGCCATGTGTGCCCTCTCAGCCCTTCCCACAGCTCCACCTGGGAGTCAGGCAGAACTGGTGGAGGGACCCCAGAGAGGAGAACTGCAGTGGCAAACACTGTCCCTCCCAAATGAGCAATAAGTAATAAAAAAGCATCCAAAACTGACTGAAGAGACCTCTTACTTAGGGTTCAAGAATTTACCAGTTCCAGGGCAGAGCATGACTGACTGGAAGACATCCTCTTAGGGTTTTGTCCAGCTCATTCCTCTGTAGTTTCTCAAACGGCCTACACCAAGTGGTTTAAACAGCTGCTGAATCAAAAGTACTTTATATTTAAAAGTATTTTATGTTTAATATGAACACAAATGCCAGAAAACAAGGGAGAAATGGATCAGCTGTTTCCAAGTGGCCACTCCCACGTCAGTCCCAGGCAGCTGTGTGTGAGCGAATCCACTGCAGACTGGGTTGGACCTCTGTGTCCTGGAACTCACACCCCACCTGCTCTCACAAAATGCCAGAAGGAAATGGCTTTTGAGCCTGAATGGGAAATACAGGAATCTAAACACTCTAAGGACATTTGCGTACAAGAACCAAACACGTAGACAGAGCCCAGAGAACGGTACAGTAAAAAAATGTCTGTGTTGTCTTTTGGAGACATCCAGCGCTGACATCACAGCCACTTCAGGAAAGACAGTAGATTGTATAGTTATATGACAGGCAGGGCATAGCCCTAAAACTATACAACCTACTACCTCACCCCAAAGGACAGTCACACTCTGATCACAGGAAGCACAGGCTGTATTCCCAGACAGCTGGATTGCTTGGTGACAACCTAGAAGATAAAAAAAATCTGCAGACAAATGTTAACAGTCTTGAATTTGAAACAGTTTGCTATATACCAGTCAACATTCTGCTTAATGAGCTCCAGTTCCATGTTTGAAATGTTTAATAGATTTGGAACTTGTGAAGTCATGTCAGTGACAAGATACACAAGGGAAACAGGATAGAGCATTCATTTTTAATAACTGCACTTGTGTACTTCCAGCTCCTACATGACTGTACCTTATCAAACCAGTTTGTCACTTAGAGAAAGGCATCACTATGACTTAGAATGGATGCTGACTTAGAGGGATTGTTTAACATGCTTCCAGATACTCCTCCATTATCCTAACGGGGAAGATCTGAGGTTCTCTAAGTGAATTTCCCAAGTTCTGCACAGGTAAACCCCAAAGACTGAGGAACGAATTTGTCAAGACTGCGAGGAGTTGTGGCCTGCTCAGCAATACTCCCAACTGAGCAGTAACCCAGCTCTGAATTGATGAGCAGATTAAACACACCCCACTGTACCACACAGGCTTTGGTTAGGGGGATTAGCAGAACTGCCACTACAGCATCAGCTCTGTAGCCTCAAACTTATACTCGAGTTTGAGGGGGTTGTTATTCCCTGCCACCTGCTGAGATACACAATAACACTTCCCATTCAGGGCAGACTTAAAGAAGTGGGAATAACTGAGATATCAGTCTGTGTTCTAATATAAAAACTGCTTTAATAAATAAGAAAAAATTTAAAACAAACACCCTACCTTAATCAATGAATGAACCTTTTGCTAGTTAAAGAACACAATGAATGCTGCATCCATCAGCCCACAGGGATCAAGGAAAGTTGTTTCACTTGGCAAATCCCACCCTGAGGGAAGTTGGTCACACTGCAGGGGGATGAAGCCATCTGCCCTGGCTTTCAGCATCACTAATGTGGGGATCTGAAAAGAGAGGAGCAAGACAAAACACACATATCTCAATTACATTCCACTGCACACTGAAACAATTATAACGGGGGGTGAGAGCACGTGCAAAAGCAGAGAGCAGCTTCTCTCTCCAGGAGAACCACGCACAGCACCAGCTTTCCCATTCACCTATTGCTACCACAATTACACCACGGCCCATGGGGATCCTGACAAAAAGAGATGGGCAAGAGAAAAGTATAGTGAACAGAGTATAATTTATTAGATTGACTTGAAGGTTAGGAGCATTGCAGAAACAGGCAGAGAGAGGTATCAGGTACTTCACCTTCAAGGAACAAATGCTTTTAAACAAAGCAGAGAAGGAAGGAGAATGCAGATACCTGACCAAATTGGATATCAATGTGTTAATCTATAAAAGACAATGTTATGCCATCAATGTCAACACGCGGGCTGTGACCACGTAGAAAGAGGTCATTGGTTGCTCTTAGCTGCAAATGGTGCCACTTTTTGGACAAAACAGGACAGGCGCAACTCTGACCATGCTGAGATCACTGCAAGGAAGGAAACACTGTCCAGCCCTGACTATCATCTCTTGGAACCTCAAAGCCCTTGCAGGACAAAAAGGGCGACATTCTTGCAATACCATACTGAAGGTATACCTTGAGAGACTTCAACATTTCATCAGTGCAAAAACCCCCCAGAACTGGTACCAGAAGCCACTCTTAACCTCTATAAAGATTCCCTTGGGAAAGCTCTCCAGTGGAAAGCTGGATAGTCTTCTCTATGTACTTAAGGGTTTTAAATCTCAGAATTTTCTGAGTACCAGCTTTTAGGCATGGTCAATTACTCTCCCAATAATCCTCTGAAAAAACCCCTTGCCCTGTAACTCTGTTTTTTTTAGATAAAATATTTTAAAATAAACAAGTTCTTTATGTATGCAATCAGAGATAGCAGTATTTTTCCTAAGAGCCAAGAATGTGAGGTGGAGCAAAACTTCTGTGCAGTTTCAGCAAGGCTGGATGTGCTGCACAGTGGAACTCTCAGAAAGTGTTTTCTGTGTAAAATAATCCCTGTGCTTATATCAGTAGAACAGTGTTACATAATATAATTGGAGGAAAGCAGAGTATTGTGTGACTTCGAAGTGTGACTTTTTCTAACCATCTCCTTTATAGTGGAAGGATAAAAACCAATGTAACCTTTTAGAATCACAACTCTTTATGCTGGATGGTCCTGTGAAACCAGTTCAAAGAGCCAGTATGGCTCTAAAAGGATGCATTCACAGTAGTGAAAAGCCCAAACTACCCCACAGACCCATCCAACTCCAATGAGACAGGGAATTTCAAATGAAGAACCTACATTTACAGGTGATTTCAGCGACTCGAAGAGACAGAAACGTAGATGTAAAGAAAAGCTACATTCTGGACGATGTTCTAGGGATTTACACTGCTTGTCTTTAATATATCTGGACTTCACTTACACTTTTGGGGGCAACGCTAGGTGGGATACTGGAAAATGTTCATCCCTGTTGAAAAAATGGTGA
Source organism: Donacobius atricapilla (assembly GCA_013397315.1). Taxonomy (NCBI): domain Eukaryota; kingdom Metazoa; phylum Chordata; class Aves; order Passeriformes; family Mimidae; genus Donacobius; species Donacobius atricapilla. The sequence goes on from WBMY01008777.1 coordinate 304,054, forward strand.
ACTTTAATAAATCATTTCTATAGGATGCTCTTATTTTCTATGATAATGATATTAGAGATTCTTTCCTCTAGGTGCTGTGCTGATACAGTGTTGCCTAATATATATTTTCCCACAAAAGTAGTAGTTTGTAAATTCATAATGATATTGAGATGATTACTTGTAAAGTACCATTAACTCTGTGTAACACTATTTTCTATAGGATCTGTTATGGATATTTGTAATACTCATTAGCAGACAAAAATGGAGAAGAATTGCTTTATCCAACACCTAGAATTAATTAGTCTTCTACTCTCACAAGCTGCCCATAAACTTATTTTAATTGACTAAACCACCAAACAAGGATGAACTTTAAAATACTTAATGAAAGAAAAATGCATGTTCATTTTCCTTCTATGAAGACGACAGGCACAAGAAATAGCTATCTGGCAGGAGTTATGTTTCTAGTTTAACAACTGTTTAATACTAGGAAAAATATGACATTTCCATATTCCAACTCTCATCGAAAAATGTCTTGGAACTGTTGTTAATAAGCACCTCAGCAGTCACTTTTCAAAAGGCAGGGGGCCAAGTCTGCTATTTCTGTGATGTTACAAGAAAGCAGTCTTAAAGTGGGGTTGTTGTATAACTAAAAGCCTTACTAATGAACAGACTGGGACAGCACAGAACAAGCACTCTGCGATTTCAAGGTACCTTCCCCCCAAAACCTCATGAGGATTTATAAAGGCTAAGCCTCCCTGGCTCCCAGGAAAAAGGAAATGCCCTGGCTGTGTGCTCTTGGAGTGCATTGTGATTACCAGGGAAGAAGAGGGCTTGGAGGCTCTCCCAGGCAGGGACATTCCCCAGCAAGGTCTGGGGTCTGGATGCAGGCCAGACCAGCAGTTTCCAATCTCTCTGCATGCAATGATTGTCTTCTGGCTTCCCAAGGGATGCACACTCTGCTCCTACAGACTATTTATTCACGATTAGGAATGCCACCAACATTTTTGGGAAGAGCATTGTGGGAGAAATGGCTGAGGCTATGCTAGGATGGACACTGCAGCCAAGGGAAGCCTCTGACCAAATTCAGCAGGGCTTGGATCAGGCAGGAGAACTGCCACATCCTTCTTCTGGGGCAGGATTGTGCCACAGCAGTAGCATGGCAGGTAACTTTCCTAGAGATTTCAGGTAGAGATTAATTGGAGGAGGGAAGGATTCAGTTTCCTTGGATTTATTATGATAAACTCCACACAACGTATTTTAACATATATATTAAATGAAACATAATGAAAATAACACACTGCCTTCATGTAGCATGCAAACTTCAAAAGAAAAAACACTCTACAAACACAGATGCTGTGACTCCTGTGAAATACATGTACTGCAATCTCACTCATTACTTTGCTTCTAAAATGGCAAACAACAGCTCTTTCCCCAGTCGTGAAACTTTCCTGTAATTTAATAATACAGGACAGATTCTGCCAGAACTTCAGGCAGCCACAGTGGGAAAAACTCACAGGACCAGACCTCCACAGCCTCCTCCACTCAGAGGAGATGCACAGGATTTTCTAAAGTTCATTGCAGGAGGGCTCCTCCTCTGCATAAATGTCTGTCTGTGTCAGCTGCAGAGCATTTGCTGTGTCCAGCAGCTTGCTCTCATCTTCACCTGGGCATTAGTGAGGCCAGGCTGTAACTAGGGGAGCAAATTTATCACTCTGTTGTGATAAAGCACAGAAGGGGGATGAACTTTGGCCATGATGTTTGCTCACCCATGGTGTTCCTCACTGCTGGAGCAGTCAGGTGTGCTGTCCTGCTCTGTACAAACCACAGGCACAGTTCTGCAGGGAAGCATTTTCCTCAGATTCATCAGGGAGACTTCTTTTAAGAAGGGGAGCAATTCACACACAATTGAGATTACCACTACACCCTCACTTGGTCTCAGTGGCTTTGAAGGAGGTCCTGATTATCCAATATAGCACAAATTATGAGATACAGAAGTTCAAAATGAACTTTTGGATGTGTAGCAAGCTTGCACATCCAAAAGAATTTAGGGGCCAATGACTATTTTAATTAACTGTTAAAATCAGTTATGCAAATTTTGTCAACCCTTTCTTTATTACATAGACCATCATAGGCAGTGCAACATGGCTCTTTATAATAAACAGTTTTACGTATTCAGTGAAGGCATTGTTATTATCAAACTGTTTGCAAGTATTTGGGAAAAAGGAGCAGCTGTGAAATGAGTCAGAACTCTCTGGCTACATGTCTGAGCTCTGCAATAATTTTTGTATGTTTCTGAAGTCTGAACATTTCATATATGGGAAAAAAAAAAAAGGCAACAGAATGGAAAAAAGCATTTAAATACATCAGCTTAAACAAGTCAATCTCCCATACCATAGCGTAACTTCCAGCCAGACCTACACAGGACTTTCCTCACTCTTGTGGGGAACCATGCTAAAGTCAAGGAAATTCCTCCACAGAAACGACCTTCCAGAAAAGATTTACAATGATTATCAGAAAATGGGACGTGGTTAATGTCAGCTGCTCTGACTCCTTGACTGGGTGTAGGGAGATCTGACAAGCAGCAGATCCATGGAGCTGGGGCTGGGTGCACACCAAAGGTGTTCTGCATCACCACAGCCATGTTCTACAGGTGTTATGTTAGCACTTCATACACCTGTTCACCTGTGAAATGCTGGAATGTTAAACCTACTTCAAAGTATGTCTTTAGGGAAAAGATCGTTTTCCATCAAAAATACACCTCATTTTTCTTGGAACTGGGATCATGTCTTCTGCTTAGGAAAACTGCAGTACCTACACTGACAAAATAGTTATTTTTCTATTGCATTTATCTCTGCGTTTTGCTTATGTACCACTCTGAATGCTAAAAAGCCAAAAAAGCTGGTATTCCAGAGAATGATGAAACATTTCATGTCTCAAAGCCTCCACAAATACAGAAATTGAACCAGGGCTGAGCACTGGCAGCTCTGTATGTTTGTCCTGGTTTAGGGCAAATTTAGAAGGAAACTTCTGAATGGGACTTTTTTGGAAAAGTAAATTTAAATGTTTTTTTTTTTAATAATAGGTCCGGGAAAAAAATCTTTGGAGAAAAGCGGAAAAAACTATTTATTTAATAAACAAAGTGCCCATGAGCTTAGAGAATTAATAATATGAAACAGTAAAACCTTTCATTCTGAAGTGAGGTGGCAAATTGAGGAATCCTTGCCATGGAAGCAGCTTGTCTCTCAGTCTCTTATCAATTCCTCCAGAGCTGGAGAAAAATGCCGTCCTGGGCCCCAGAGGGCACAGGTGTGATCTCTTCGTTCTCTTTTGGGCTTTCAGTCTGGAGCAGGTTTAAACAGTCCCAAGAAAAAGGAAATAAAACCGTCTAGGGAACTTCTCTGCCCTAGCTAGCCAAAACTAACTAAAAAGCACAGGACATCTCTGTCCCATAGCAGTCTGTCCAAGCCTCAGCTGAACACACTGTCCAGGAAAAGAATGCAGAGGAGGGAGACAGTTTTCTCAAAACAACCTGTGCACTTCTTCTTTCCCTGTTTTGCTCTCAGAATCAGTCTTAAAGGTATAGAACATAATATATAGAACAGACAATTAGGACTAAAAGCATCATAAAGTCACCCTAAGATAATGTTGCACTTGTGATCTTAAGCAAATAAACATTTAAGGAGATATAATTAAAAAAAAAATAAACTGTGAAAGACACTACAGAACTGTTCAGTGTATTACAAGGTATTAGTTTTGAAGGACTTAAAGATCAATCTCCCATTTTCCGGGCATAATCTTTCCATCTCCTGGCTACCCAGCGGAGCTGCTGTGCTTGCCCCACTGTATCCCTGAGCTTTCTATGGCAGAGGTGAGGACCACCACATCCTACTCCTCAGAAATCAGGGCAAGTCCAGAGTCCAGGGGAGGTGAAATCTGTGTGGAAATGGCAAATCCATCAGATAAGTGAGGGACACCTAATGAAAAACAAATGTTACACGTATTCTTGCTATCTTACCATGTGTAAAAGCAAAAGTGCAAGGGCTGGATTCTCTGGGAAATGAATCCAGCAAGAGGAGATGAAGCTGTGATAAATTAGGGATTGTTTTTTATTAGGAAAAGAGCAAAGAGAATGTGTCAGGTTTATTTTCTCTTGGCAGATGGAGATAGCAAAAGGGGCATAGAACACTTCTCTTATGGTATTCCCTAAACATTCCTCACTTACCTCCACTCTCCTGGGAGGATTGTATTCATGCAAATAACACAAAAATGGAATGTTAATGACAGCCTCAATACTCACTAATTTTAGGATGTTGAGCAATGGACCTTATATTTGAAAGAGCTGAGTTCACCTAACCCAGCTGACATCACCTGGATTTGCCTTAACATCTCTGAGCACAAAACTGGACACTTAAACCGATCACCCTCATCTTTGACTTGATAAGTGATGTCCAGCTCTCCAAAACTTCATCTTTCCCACTCCCCATAAAGCCCTGTGAAAATAAAAACTGGGCACAGTCAGTGATGCAGAGAACAGTCAGAATCAGCCTTCCAGTCTCTCCAGTTAAATTCTCAGCCATCTCACAAGCCATTTTTTGAGTGATATTTTTAATTATTTTTGGATGGAAAATGCCTTTACTACACAGAGAATCTTAAATAAGCCATCTGAATTTCAAGTCAAGTGGATTTGGCTTTTTAGTAGCTGCAATTCATAGTGTCACACCTAGCCTATGTGACACCACTGAGAAAGTGCTATTTTTTTTCAGTTCCTTATAGAGGCTAGGAAAATTGAATAGAGTCACTCTTCTTAAAAAATGCCATTCACAATCTCAATCCACTAATTCCTTTTTGAGAAAACTGAATTTTCACTCTGAAATTGATTCAGGCCCTTGAAAACTGTTTTTCAGTTGCAATAAACTAGTATGTGCAAATCCTAACTTAATTAAGCAACAAGAGGAAATGTCTGTCAGGGTAAGCCTCAACAAGAAACTAAAATTCATTTTGAATGCAGCCATGCCAATAATTATAGTTGGTAGAAAAATGACTTCTGGCCTTTCTCCCATAAGGCCTTCATTTTGAATTTCAGCCCTTAGTGAGATCAAGCAGCTACAAGTAGGAGTGAATGAATCAGTGGTCTGGGAGCCAGGAGTAGGTCAAAGCTTCAAATAAGGTAGTGTTAAATGGATTTAGTCTAAAATTCTGTATTTACATCAATGCACCCTTACATTTGCCATCACCACAAACAGGATAAAATTACTTGAGTGCTCATGAAGAAGGAGCTTTATACGATGGCAGACAAGCAAAATCCATCCTTTACAAACTGTTCCATTTGAGATGATCACTTTAGAGCCTTCAGCATTTGAAATTGCGGATAACATTATACGGAAAGCTGGCATGAAATCACTGTTCTGTGTAGCATGTGTGTTTTAAAATATTGTTAAAAGCCTAAAATTCATTTCTATTGCAGAACAATGTTCTGGAGTCTGGACTGCATTGGGGTTGAGCCAGTTTGCTTGGTTCAACCTGACAGTAAGCCAGCAGAGGCCTGGAAGTACACATGCATTAACCCAGAGAAAGCATTTGTACAGGCATTGCAAACCCCAGCAGCAGTTTGTTTCTGGTTACTTCTGGGGCTTGGGGAGGGTGTGAGGCTACAGACCTGATCAGACAAGCCCATTTGCAAGAGCAAGTGTTGTCCCTGCCCCTGTTAGGAGTTTTTGTGTCCCTGTCAGGGGACCTCCAGGACTTTGCCACTAGCAAAGTTATCGAGCTGCCTTGTAGTCTCCTTTTAGTGACAGTTTTCCTTTGGTCACCAGCACAGATCCCTGTGCACCACAACAGCTTTGTTGTCACCCTGGGATGGGATGCTGTCTCAAATTGTGTCAGGATTTCAGAAGCACACACTTGTGCTCTGTCACGATGACTTTGACTCTGCTCTGACCAGTTATTTTCCATCCGGACCATTCCAATAACCGTGCCAAGAGGCTTACGCACACACTTGCCCAGCCCAGCTTTACACCTTTAAAAAGCAAGGGAGAACCAGTGAAAATTGCCATTTTCTCACAAGGGCCCTTCTGCCCACCTGTGCCTGCATGCTGAGGGCATGAAGGTTTTTGGAGCCTTGGGATGAGTGGGCAGTGCTGCTGACATGGCACTCGCTGGCACAAGAGAATTCCTCATGAATTCCAGGCTTGGGGCTCGGGGCTCAGACACACAGCACTGCCTGTGCTCAGCTCCACACACTCTTCTCTTTTCTCAGGTGGCTGGGGCTCTCCACAGGTGGAGACAGTGTCAGTTTTTGTACCTGAGACTAAACCTTTCACTGGTTAAACATTCATGAGCGGGCTGACGTGGTGGTAGAGAACGAGCAGATCTTTGCCAGAGCTTCGCGGTGTGTTCGACTCTCTGTGTCCATAATTCATGATGCTGTTGCTACAGGCCCTAATTTTACATAAATGGAAGTCACAAGAGAACTGTTACAAGGAGCAACCAAGGAAAGCACAGGGAAGGAGTGCCTTGTCAGTCGGCATTAGAAACAGTATTACATTTTCTGATTGTGAAGCCTCTTGGGAGTCAAAATATGCAACACATTTTCTCTGAAGAGTAAGAAGCTGAAACCTGAAATCTTGTAGATGGTCTTTACAATCAATTCCTTCATGTCCTGTGCACAGCTCCATTCCAATTCCCCATATATGAAAAATATATAACCTCTCAGCTCCAAATTCATCTGCCTTACAGTTCCTTTTAGCTTCTTTTAAAATCTACTAAATTCTATCTTGGCTATCATGTAAGTTATTGTTCTGTGCCTGCTCAGGGACGACAGACTTCTGAATTCAAGATCTGTCATCTCAGGAGCAGATTATACCTTCTCTGAAGACAGAAACATGCACATTACTAGTATCAACTCAGAAATACAGCAAGCAGACTTGGTGCAACTGAAATAATTGATTCCCTTCCCCTTATCAACACAAAAGACAAGAGCCATGTAAAAGTACCTGTTTTTCTATCTCACAGCATTTGTAGCAAACACATTGGACAGTATTCCAATAATTTCATGTTGTAGAAATAAGCTTTAGGCACAGAATCCATGACATGTAAATTAAGATATACTTCACAAGACATATCTTAGTTGTGAAAGTAGGTCATGCATTTAAGGCATTTCTAGACTCTTGATGTAAATATTCTGAAAATATTTTTGTGCGTATAGAAAAATATTTTAATTATTTATCAGACTTCATTCTCTAAGAACACTAAAGGAACAGATATTTCTAAGAGTCCTCATAGGGTAATAAGTACTTCTTTGCAACCTTTTACAACTTTCTGTAGTACACATTTTGTTCCTAATGAAACTGCATGTTTGAAGCACACCTCAAAAAAAGTTGACGCAGTAGAAAAAGTTATTGTGTGAAGATCCCAGACTGCACGGGTAGGGAACCTGACTAAACAATACCATGACATTTTCACCTTGTATTATTTTGGGACTCCTGGAATTTCCTCAAGACTAGTGTTGGGCATATGTTCACTTGCCTATGAGCAAATTATTCCGTGAGCAAAGTTAAAGAGGGAAAAAAAAAGGGAAGAAAGTTAGAAAGTAAGAGAGTGTATGTGTTTGTGATGTGAATTGAGTTTCCAGGCCAGAACTTTTATCAGGACAATAAAAAAACCAGAGGCAATTTACCTCAGCACCACTATCCATTTATCCACTAGGTGTCACAAAATAATCATGCAACCAGACGAAAAGCAATTATATGTAAAATGTGTCAGTGTACTACATCAATGAAGTGCTGCTTTGAAACGAAATCTGTGATAAGAGCAGATGCAGGAAAATGTCATGGATCTCATGAATATGCATAAACTGCCAGGAGTGTATGGGAACCTGAGCCATGACACACAAAAGCCGTTGCTAACCATGGTGTATGTCATGTAATGGATTCACATACAAGCATTTAAGTGTTCCATTAAAAAAAATGTCTTCCCAAATCCTAAAAGCAGTATTACCAGTCCTCAGAACTGCAAGATTTACGTTTCTTGCTTTTTAATGCTCCAGCTATTGGATAAATATATTGTGTCAGATTCCCTACAAATATGTAAAAATCCCTCATGGCTAAAGATAAAAAAATGCCAAGAAAACAAGTTATGAAGGCTAAAACATATGAGGAAGAAAAACATAAATATTTTATTAATATTAGTATAAGTTCATCACAAATGCCAAACACTGGAATTGGCAATAACATGTGACAGACACTCCTTAGATCCAGACTGTTCTTTTGGAAGGGCAGGGTAGAAAATTACCAAATGCTTCTGTGGCCATTATTTTCCAGAAATTAACCTCTACTGTATAGGCAGTATTTTTGTTCTTAAATATTTGTGGACCATTTAAAATCTGTAATTATGCATACACCTGCACTCATCCAAAACAGTGAGTCCCCGAAAGGATTAAGGCTGGGCTCTTGAACAGGCACCTCAGTTTCCAAAATGATTCTTTAATAACAGTAACGTTTCCTCAGAGTTGCATAAAATTTTTATGGGCCAAGTAGACTCCAGTGTGAATTTATCATTATCTGTACTCACAGATAATCCAGATAATTAAAAATGCTGTAATCACTAGCATAAACAACATTATGAAGTAGAACAGGCTGGTTAGATAAGAAGAGGAAACGTATCCGGGACATTTTTTTATCATCCAAACATAACAGTACCAGGGCTCTACATGCTCTGCTGCCAAGTGCCATTGCATAAAGCCAGCCTAAGCAATGTCACAACCCCTTCCCCCTTGTGAGAAATGCAGTAGAGGAACATATGCCCTACCAGGGCACTGTATATTTATACTGCAGTTTGTATGTTTTATCCTGGCTGTAAAAAACAGGCTTTTTCAGGGTGTAAGCAAGCTCATATGATAAAGTTCAGATTTTTTACATAGTCTTTCTGTGGAAGAGAAGCTGTCTAAATGTCAGAGCCGGCCAGCACTTTCCAAAGGTTGGAAATACTTTCTTACTTGGTGATCATAGGGAAGCTTTTCTTCCATGCAATTTTCTCTCTTTTTTGTCAGCAACTCAGTTAAATACTTGTGCTTCCAGGAACACAGGTACAGAGCTGAGAGAAATACCTTTTGTGTGTTTGTTCCCAAAACTAGCATAACTTAATGTGTATATGCTAAAGGAGTCTGATGTTGTGAAACACACTTTCAGAAAAACTCAGAACTATTCTCTGAAGTTCTCCCCACGTTAAAACCATTATCTGGCTTTAAGGAACCCTCCAGTGATGCCCATTCAAGCTGGCAGAATTCAGAGCCTCCTGCAGTCAGTAAGAGTTTTGTTATCATGTAGCAAAGCTGTGACTTCCCTTTAGGCAGGGCCATACAGAAAAATGCTGAGGGAACTTTCATTACATAAACTCCTGACTCTTTGATGCCAGAAGGTGAATGAGCAGATGTACAGTATTGTCATTTTGATTTTTTTAGCCTTCTCTTCTGTTTCACAGTTTAGTGAAATTGTTAGATGGTTCTCACGCTCAGGTGTGTAAACATTGTCAATGCTTTTCATAAATTTAAGGAAAGTTTTCATTCCTGTTCTTAGAGATATGGACAGCTGATGGACAGTTGTCTTGACCAATGGGATGGGGAGAGGTGTCAACCTTCTCCCCCAATCCCTGGCCTTTGTAGAAATACTATATAATGGAGTCAGATCTTTTTAAATAAATAGTTCTTGCCTTCTCACCAAAATGTGTGTGTCTATGTGTGTGTCTGTGTGACGAACAATGTCACAGTATTAATTGCACTTAAGGAACTTAAGTTGCTCCTTTTTGGTCTTTCAGTGGTCCAAGTATGCAATATTTTTTTTAGTCCTTGTCAAAGAATCAAAGAAAACCATAACAATCCAGGTTGGAAGGGGCCCCTGAAAGCATCCAGTCCAATCTCCTGTCAAAGCAAGTCTAATTAATGAGAGGCTGAGGCACACGCCCAATTCAGTCTTGGACACCTCTAAGGATGGAGAACCCACAACCTCTCTGGGCACCTGTTCCACTCTTTGGTTAGAAGATTTGCCTCATATCTGACTGGCATTTCCTTAGTTCCAGCTTGTGGCTGTGAGCCCGAGAAGAGCCAGGCTCTCAGTGTGATCAGGCGGGTGCTGGCAGCACAGAGGGCTCCCCTCTGCCGTGCCCTGCCAGGACAGACCCAGCTCTCCCAGCCTCCCTGTGCTCAGCACGGGGCAGCTCGGAGAGCCTGGTGGCACCGCCTGGGTCAGGGCACCTGAGGGGCCTCTCTTGCACAAGGGTGCTCCCAAACTGGACACACTGATCACAGGGAGGGAGCAGCTCTGCTAGGGAGAAAGGCTGAGAGAACTGGGATTGCTCAGCCTGGGGAAGAGAAGATTTGGGGTGACCTCGTTGTCCCAGTACCCGAAGGGAGCCCACAGGAAAGACAGGGAAAGACTACTTATAATAGCCTGGAGTGACAGGACAATGGGGAATGGCTTCAAACTGACAGAGGGCAGGGTTAGATGGGATATTGGCAAGAAATCCTTCCCTGTGAGGCTGGTGAGGCGCTGGCACAGGTTACCCAGAGCAGCTGTGGCTGCCCCATCCCTGGAAGTGCCCAAGGCCAGGCTGGATGGGGCTCTGAGCTTCACATCTCACACCATTCCAACCCCTTGCCATGGGCAGGGACACCTTCCACTTAACCCTCCCAGCCCAAACCATTCCAGGGTTCCAAGGCAGTCTCCCCAGTGCTGTGGAGAGGGAGGGTCACTGCTCTGAGCTGTGTTTTGCCCATGCAGTCCTGGATGCTGTGGGCACACGGCTGGGGTGCGTTAACCTGTGCTTCGGGACCCCCAGACCCTTTTCTGCAGAGCTGCCTCCTACACAGCCGCCCCCAGCCTGTTTCATTACGATCTTGCTGATGGCAGTATTTAGACCATTTCTCAAATTATCAATATTAAAAGGTTTTATCTATTTTTTTTTAATTTCACCTATCCTAGGCCTCACTTGGCCTTGAAGTGCCATGAGTTGAACAGCTTAGGAATGTGAATGTACAGCAAATGTGCTTCCCATTAGCTCTTAATGCCATAAATCTAAAATCCTTGATAGTACTGTTAGAGCAGTGCTTCCACTCAAATCTTAAAAGAAGCTTTAGACAGGATAGTAAGACTCAGCAGCTGCACAAGACCCTTACTGCTGCATAGGACAGGCTTGTAAATGCACGTGGATCAGAGGTGCTGCCCTTTTGCACCATTATTTCACTTACAATGGAATAATTTTAAATTACATTAAGAACTATAATCATATTCTACTATCATTTACTTTTTCATACCCTCTGCCAGTAGAAATATGCTTGAAGATAACCATCCAGCCCCAAGTGCACTATTCTGGGAAAGTTTCCATTTAGATGAGAACATTCATGCTCATAACTACATGATTTTTTTAAGCTTAATTCCATATGAATAACTGGTTCAACTTGGTGTCTGCTCATGAGTGAGCAGTTGGAAGGAACTGGTTAATCATTGTTTGCCATCTGCTTTGGAGAATCAGCACTGTACAGAACCTTTTCTGCAGCAAATAAAACCCCAATGCACAAAGAGCACTAAAGGAAAATCCTGTTTTCAGCTATGGGGTGTTTCTTAGCACTCCCCATCAGATTTCTTGGCCAAAAATGAAGGCAGCCCCTTTCAGGTATTTGTTGTTCTCTCAGAAAGGCTCCAAATTCTCTAATGTCTCCAGTCTGTTTTATTAAAACCAACTTTAAGTTCTTCTGAACAGACAAACCAGGACTTAAGAAGCTATATTGAGTCAAAAAGTGCATTTGCCTCCTCACAGAAAAACATCAACATGAAAAAGTAAATTGGTTGACTATCTATGCTGCTTTCTTGGCTCTTATTCCCCATCTGGTACAACTAACAAATGCTGTGTCATATTTGGAGAGGGAACAAAATTTCCATTTTTAGATTTTGGAATCCAGGAGTTCCTAAAAAAAAATCATTTGCTTCAAAGTGAGGAAAAATATAAATGAATGATGTAAAAATGTTCCATCTTAACACAGAAAAATTGCTGGGAAAAGGCACTTCCTAAACTGAGGTTTTCTTAAAATACACATTCCTAACAAGTGGCAGAAAATATCATAAGAAATGCTGAGCATGAGAAAATCACTACTGCTAGGCTCACTCTGCTATCAAAGATCTAGCACTGGGGGCCATAATTCAGGTTATTAAAGTCCTTTTTCAAAACTGATTAAAGTTCAATTTAGAAACATCAACAGGAAACCCAGGCTCCAATGTTCTTAATAGTGAGGGGGCCAAAGACTGCAGTCTTCCAGCAGAAAATCAAAATGTGTTCCTCCAGGCCTTGCAAATACTGAGCTCTCAGTGTATTCGGCCATTCAAAAAACCTGTCAGTGAAAAATATTTTTCCTTAAAAAAACTTCTTAAAACAAACAATGGGACATGGTCCCTCTGACTTCTTGCTCCAGCCATAAATTTCAGTCATCCTCCTTTTCTTTGCAGATCTCCTGGGGTATGGAATAATGGAATAACAGAATTATTTGAGTTGGAAGGGACCTCAAAGATCATCCAGTTCCTGCCAAGGGCAGGGACACCTTCCACTATCCCAGGTCACTTCAGGTTCTGTCCAACCTGGCCTTGGGCACTTCCAGGGATGGGGCAGCCACAGCTCTGGGCACCCTGTGCCAGGGCCTCACCACCCTCACAGGGAAGAATTTCTTCCTAATGTCCAATGTAAACCTACTCTCTAGCAGTTGGGAAGCCATTGCCCACTGTCCTGTCACTCCAGGCCCTTATCCAAAGTCCCTCTCCATCTCTCTTGGAGACCCTTTGGCACTGGAAAGGGCTCTAAGGTCTCCCCAGAGCCTTCTCCAAGTTGTTTTATCTAATGGCTGGGGAGACCTACTGTTGCAGATTCCTGAGACTTGACAGTTGTTTGCTATTTGAGATAACTGGTACCAACAGGGGTCTCAAAAAGAGATTATCCAGTAAGCCTTTGGAGACTTTAGGGTTCCAGACCCAGTATGGCCTAATGAGCACAACAGAACTCTCTGACAGTCCTACTGGGATTTTCCCTCTGTTACAGCTGGCAGTAAGAGAAAGAAAGATTTAATTAGCACCGAAGAGCTGCATTGCCTTCCAAGCACTCAGCAAAAAAATCTCTGGAACAGGAAAGTGAGCAAGGTGGGAGAGAGGAAGGTCCTTTGGGTATGCAGAAATTTGAGTGAGCTGGATTAATTTACCAACTGGACCACACATTTTTTCATAATCTTGAGCAAATACTTGGGGGAAATTTTCAGAATAAGCTCAGTTCTACTTCTGGCTTCTTTAGATGCTAAAACAACTCCTCAGACTTTTCAAAGGCAAACTGCAACTTGGCTGTCAGTCTCCCTAAAAACATTACTAGCTGACCCATACTGAAGGCTTTTAAAGATCTACCCCTATCTGATGAGGTTATACATCTTAAAGCATTCACAGCTGTGCTTGACTTCCACACCTGTAAAATACCTTGTTCCTCCTCTATACGTTGAGAACAAGTTTGTAATGCCCATGAACCAGCCCTGAGAATCTTTACTGCTAACATCATTTAAGTACCTGGACTGACACGGGGCACCTGTTTCACAGGGACCATCTCCTGCTTCTGGTTTTGACAAGAAGGGAACTGTGATTCTACAAACCCCAAAGACATGAGCACAAGATGCCACAGATGCCAGGGTAGGTTGCTCTAGACTCAGTGAGGAGTCTGGCCTTCAGTTATGGGAATGAGGAGGGTACTTTTCACTCCTCTTAACAGGAACTAGAGCCCCTTTCTAGCATGTATCTGTATTGAGTTGAACTGTCTGCTGTAAAGACTATTAGACAGTATCTCATTATAAAGCAGAGATGTTTAGATCAAGACCAGACTTGCCTTTCTAGACTCAGCAATGTTCTTTGACAGCCACAGGATACTTAACCAAACAATTCAGATGCTGGTTTTGAGAGATAAAAATTATATTAATACAGACATCTTGTGTATCTTCGGAGTCTGAAATGTGCCTTAAAATACCCTGCATTTACCATAAAGGTCTCTAGCTTGCTTAACATTTAACTAAAACATTGGACTTGGATGCAGTAGGATTAATGGGTCCAGTCAAGACCAAACTCCTGGCATTCCAGATCACCCTTATAGGATTCCCTCAGAAGGAACACAAGTGTTTCTTGAACTTATTATCCAGAATAATTTGCTTCTCATTAAGGTGAGATTAGTACAGTTGAAGACATGAAATACCTGCAAAAGTTCTCTCTTTGATCACTCAGCTGGATCCAGCAGAAGTTGAAGGTCAAAGGCCTTGCCAACAGGAATTTCACACAACTGATTCCACATTCTGCAGCTGTTTCTTCTGAGAAAGACCTGCCAGGAAGATGTATCAGTAGTTTTTTCTGCAGGCATGAAAGAGCAGAGGGAAAGCAAATTAATAATGCTAGAGTATCACCCTTAAGCTGGGCAGGAATCAGTACCATCCTTGAGCTGGGCACAGTAAAACATCTCATGTGGACATGTACTTTCAGCCTACATCTGTGTCAAGATACAGCTACATAGGGCTGCATTCTTGTAGACACAAACCAAGACAGACGTAAGAACTCCATACTTCGATTTTTCCTATGGATATCTCCATAAGAACGTCTTTGGTTGAGGATCATGTATTTTTTATATATATATTTTCCATAAAAATCAACAGCCTTTTTCTAGTATTCAACTCATTATCGACACTCCCCGCTTTGCCACATCAACATTTTATTTGAAGTATCAGTCATAGCATCCCATCAAAATTTAATAGCCACTTTCTATAATTGAAGCATATTAACTCTTGGTTTCACCTATGCTAATGTTTATCTTTCTCCTTCTTTTAAAATTCTAATGATATTAAAAATACAACACCTTTCTACACCATGACTCAGAGTTGCATAACATTTCTTTCTTCAGCTCATGGGTAAGGAAAGAGATACAAGCAAAGGCAGAAGAATTCTCTATCCAAGTCTATAGCTTTATACTGAATCCTGAGTGTCAAACCAACAGGGCTTTTAAGAAAAATGTCAACAACTGTAACAGTTACATAAGACAGAGTTAGAAAAATACTTTGCAAGGAAAAATGACAGTTTCTGTCACTTGAGAAGATGATTTATATTTCAGCTTTAGAATGTAAGCATGTGACCTGACATTTACTGAAGAAATCAAAGAGATGTTGAGCAAGATTACAAAAGGCAAAGCAATGATTGCCCTCTACCAGCAGCTCCTCTCTGTACTACAGAAAGATCTGCATAGTCTTCCTCTCAACATTATGCAAAAAAATAGAAGGGGAGGTCACAACAACAGCTCTCCCTGTTGTCACTTTGTGCTGACTTGCTCCAGTTACGAAGGCCATCTGGTGCTGCTTGTGCTGCCTTTGTGCCTTGTGTCTCATGTTGTTTTTTATGGATGAGAAGGATTCACAGGTCACATCAGCTGTGTTTTAAGTCTCTTAGCAAGAGAATTTGATGGTTGAAACTGTGCATGAAGAGTGTATTGCTGCTGATAACAGAACATGGTAAAACCAGGGGCTGGGGTGTCCCAAATAGGAAGGATGGCAGGTCAGGTGAGCTGGGCTTTCTTACTGGTTCTATTATACACTTCCTGTAGGACTTGAAGTGGTTACATAAGCCCTTTGGGGCTCAGTTTTATCACTTCTCAAACAGAGATCATAATTCCCTATCTCGCAGTGATACTGTGAGGTTTATTCATTAATGGGTTCAACTCAATGCTGGGCAGATGGTCAATACAAATTTTATGCATCACTGAAGTAACATTTAACCTCAGGACTTAAGTGGCATATAGCCTTGTGCTGGTCTCTGAGCAGTCACTGGATAAATATTAAGCATTCACTTTACTGAAAATATTTGAGAGGCAGGAGTTGTTAGTAGTGCTGATTTTGCATCCCTTCAGTTACAAATTTTCAGGATGACAAATGCAAAAGGACACATTCTTCAAATGCAGTGCAAAACAGGTACTAAGTGCATCTCCTTGTGATGGCAATAAATGAGGAAGGGAAAATGGTAACACTGCTGAACCAAGCATACAGTGATTTAAATGAGTCCATGAAACAAGCACTTTAAGTCTCAAGAATGACCACTGATAGTATCTGCTGGGATTTCAGTTTAGTGTTGAGAGAAGGGTTGTTTTTACTGGCCTCAGCCAAAAAACCAATTCATTGAATGTGATTGCCATTTACCTGCAGAAACACGGCTACAATTCAGCATAGTAATGAGTTAAAAGGTGCATCTCAAAGATATTTATAACCATATAAATATTTGCTTTGCTTACTGTGGCAATCACACAGAAGCAAAAAGTTCTTTTCCAAACATCTTCTTCAAGGTTTCTGAGGACTATTTTTAAACTTTATTGCCACAAGTAATGTACCATGAAGACCTAAGCACCAGCAAGAAATGAATCTCCAGTGTGATTACTATGCATACCTTGTAATTTCCTCTGCAGAGATGACCAATCTTCACTTCTTTCGTTTCTAACTCGATTCCCCAGTAAGTCATTCTTTCTGTTTCTAAAGAGAGAGAAAGGAAAAAAAAAATATGTGTTATCCTTACAACGGAAAAAGTGAGGAACAGAAATACAGATATGAAATACAGCCTTCCTAAGCCTTTTCTTCAGGTAAGGAATGTGTTTCAGAAGAAGGCCAATGTCCTACTGCAAACTTATTTTGGAAGCCTTAATTGAGGGTAAGTAGGGCATGAATGGCACTTTGTAGAGGGCTGACTTTACCCTCAGGGAAGCACTATGACAAGATTCCTGAGACCAGTCAATTTAATAGCTGCAAACCTTGAAAGCTTTGAGTAAAAAAAGTCTCCTCTACTTTCACAGCCAAGTGAGTTTAAAGAAAAGTTACCAGATAAAAATGTTTCAACCTTTACCCCATAATATCAGCTTTGTTTTAAGACATTCAAAATTACTATACCAATCACTAGTAGAAAGATTAATTGTGGTCAGATTAATTGACCAGTCATGGACATCAATACATCAGATATAAATCACTCCTAAAATGTCGCATTCAGCAGTTTAGTCTCAGTAGCCAGGGACACTAACATTTTTGGTAATCCATTTGTGTCAGTAATATCTTTACATATGCTTTGTAATCATAGTCAAGTACAGAAACCACTATCTCATATAAAAATACATACAGTACGGTGAAATAGTTCCTGGTTTCTTGCATTGTGATGGTGATAGAACTACGGGGAACATAAAAAAACCCTCAGTCATGTCCTCACTATGAGAAGGGGAGAGGAGCTGAGATTCACAGATCAGTGTGGATTAAGGTGAGATAACACTCAAAGTCCATAACAAGCAACTCTGATGGCACAGATATTATAAAAATGGTGTCCCTGTCAGAACTATATCACATATAGAAACACCACATTTAGTGGAACAAGTATTCAGTAAACGTCAGCCCTCTCAACAATTATATCCACTTAAACTGTGCAGAAATGCCACCTGTAATGGAACAAATATTCTGCAAATGTTAAACCCTCTCACAAGTGAGACTGACATTGAAATGGGCTTGGGGGCATGGTGCTGATAACACCAAGGTTGTGGGTTCCATCCCTGTCCCACCTCTGGAACTCTCCCTTAGGGTGCTCTCTGAACTCACAGCGTAATTACCTGGGCCTCATCCCTTGCACACTGCACATAAATGACTCTGGGTCATTCCAAAGAAGTGATGCTGTGATTGTTCTCTTTCTCATCACATGCTAAATCTATTCACTTCTTACTGCTTCTGGTTTTTTTTCTTGTAGTTTTTTTTTGTTGGTTTTTTTTTTGGTTTTGTTTTTGGTTTTTTTCTCCCCCCAGCTAATTCTGCTGCTGTTTCATGAAGAAAGGTTACTTTTCACCACAACATCCTCAAAATTTGTATATATGTAACAGCCCATTCCAAGTCAATCTTCTTGGAACACTGCTTTCCTCCAACAAAAGAAACCTCCCATTTTGGCATTTCTCAGTCTTTGACCACCATAAGATCCATCTGCTTCACAGCTCCTTTTGAATGTTACCCCCCAGCCTCACAGGAGAAAAAATATTGCCTTTGTTCACAGAACAGAAAGGTAAAGACAGGGAGAGGATACAGCTCACTTTTCCTGTCTCAGTTAAGAGACAGGATGGTCTACTGGATGGCAGAGAGTGTCCAGATAGAGACAGGGTCCTCCAGAGAGAAATCTGCAGTACATCTCTAACATACAAACCCTGAACCAACCTCTTAGGAGCCTCTCTTTTCTCTCTCCATAGCAGCAGCTTAGGAATAACAATTACCTACACATGCACCTAAATTAGATCTAAATGCAAGTGAATATTCTCTTCACTGCCAAGTCTGAGAGCAAAGTCCTATAAAGACTTAAGCATCCTAAAAATTAGCATTGGGTTACCCACTGTGAGATGATACCTGGCCTTGGAATGAAAGGCAGTAAGGCATCAGAGCTCCCCACACAATCTACAAGGAGAGGTAATGGTCTGGTTTATCTTTCTCAAAGCCACTGCTTTGTTTTGCTTCAGTGGTCAGAGACCACCTCCTTTTGCCCAGCTCTGTAGGTGATGTAATGCTTTGCTCTCTATTTAACTCACTCTGAAATATGCCAGTACATCTGTGTACCATTCTGAACAGCTGAAAGAATTTATTTTAAATTGTCACTCAGTTTATTAATAAAGAAGAAAAATGCATGTGTATATTTTTCCTTAAAATAGAATATAGGTACTGTACACTATACTACACGAAAAGAATCTTTAGCCTCAGTCAGACGTCTGGCCAATGGGAACCTACAGGCAGAAAAAAGTCCAGACACAAGATGGGATAGAAATGGCACAGATAAAGAAACTCTTCAAACTTGACAGCCTTAAGGCTGCATGAAGAGTATGTGTTGATACAGTGCCACATTGAGATTTTATAGACATGGTTTTCAGACTATTCCATTATTACAGTAGGCTACAATCCTGCAGATGTTTAGACATGAAGGACTTCATTCAGTCATGTCAGAGTTTTCATGACTGGGTCTTATTAAATTTCTTCTCCAGAGAGTTAATAAGAAAGCCCTCTCTCTTAGACTGGCTACAGAAGAGTAACAGTTGCCAGATATATTTGTTGAAATATGAGAATGCACAACAAGAAAGATCACATTAAACTTTCATCCTGAAATATACAATGCCTGCACTCCAGGGCCTTCAAGGGCTTACTGAAATATGGAACTCAAAGATATGTTTATGTATTAGTCTGAATGGGGACATTACTGAACATCAGGGATATTGTTCCCAAACAACAAACATGATCTTCTTGAGCAAGAACTATATTTTAACGTTGTGAACAAAAGCAGAAAGAGGGGAATAGCAGGAACATGTTAACTATGGTCTTCGAGACAGCCAAGTGACCCAGCCTGAGAGTCAGAGAACTAATGATAATGCTGGTCTAGAAAACAGAGTGAAATTTCCTTTGTACTCAATATCTACACACTGAGACAGTTACTCTTAAGTCTACATCTCGTTTTGTCCCAGAGCCACCAGAGCTGGTGGTTCCTCACTGATGCAGTGCACCCAGAAAGGGAGCTAATGATAAATGATAACCTCAGCCATTAATGGCTGGCACTGGAAATCAGTGTCCTTGGTTTAGCTTAACCTGGGTATGTACTTTTGAAGGCCAATGGCATAAGCCACCCTTTACCATGGCAGGTTGCGATACACCAGGATTGCTGTTTTAGCTCATGATTGTTGAAACTGTACTCTTGCACGTCGTGATGGTAGTGCAGCATTGAACACCAAATATAGGACTGACACTTGGTGTCTGCTGAAATGGAAAAGCCCCAGTTTACTGCAGAGCAATGCAAGATGTTCCTTTTGTGGGAAGAAAGGAGAAATTATCCTTCTGATTGATTAACCCCTCCCCATACCAACAACATGACTGAGTGGAACCCCAATGAACTAGGATCTCCACAAAATGGCACCACTGATATAATTTTAGGAAACTGTTGGCTATTAACCTTTTCTGGAATACTTCGTATTTGCAAAAGATATCCTAGGTGTAATAACTACAGTTATTTCCTGTCCCCATAATCTCTACAGCCTGACTGCAGCTTTACTAAAACACTTCTGTGCAAAATGCAGATTTTTGCGCTGTGTTGCCACTTCAGCTAACAACAGAAAATAACTTCTACAATCCAAGTCCTCAACAAAACACAGAATCACATAATATGCTGAGTTGGAAGTGACCCACAAGGATCATTGAGTCCAACACCTACAAAGACTAAAGAACTGGGGTTTATGCTGAAACAACGAAAACAACCCAGGCAAGTCAAATCCATTATTGAAAGAAGCAGGTTACTAAAGTTATTAAGAGTAAGTTAGTCATTAATTGCATTTGAACACTCTCGTACTTACTGTCACTGAAGATGAGTGCCCTTACAAATAGATTATTTGTAAATGGCTGGAACCCGTGGGCTTAGTCCCAGACTTGTCTGGTGTTTGTTCTGTGCCAGTGCCTATGCCCAATATGTGATTGTGGTTCCAACCAGACAAATCCAGGCTTTTCCCTAAGAATTCTCTGACCTGTTGCACCTACAGTCCTGGGGGATTTTCCACATGCGGTGACTGAGTTCATCTACCACAACACTTCTGCCTACTTATTGCATATACTTAGCACTTGCATTTTTTCCATAAGCACAGACTACTAATCATGGCTGGAAACATCACAGGAGGCGAGACAGACCCTTCTCTGGCCCAGAATTCTTATATTCTTAGGATTTTAAACTGAGGACACTGTTTATCTCAAAGTTTTGTTTAACATATATGCACAGTGAAACTGCCGCATGCTTCTCAGGCTACAACTCACCACCAAATGCTGCAACATGGTACGGGCAGGAAGAACATCACTGCAGACAGAGAAGTGCTGAAACTGAAGCAGAGCTAACGGAGTTCCTTCAGAGTCTCTGATTCCCTGCAGCTCATTGCCACTAGAACTGCAGCTTCCTCGTAGCCACCAATTCCTGGTGCTAGGATTCATACCTTACCGGAAATTTCCATGGAAAACTTCTAGAAACAAAACCAAAATGCAGACATTATCAACGAGGCCTTGTGAGAGCAGTGATGAAATCTGTGAATGCAACAGCAGATGTGCCTGCTTGCAGATATTTCAGCCCACTCCCAGTGTAACAGGAGCCACACAACTACTGGGAGGGTGTTCCCTGGAAACCACCTGTGCGCAGGTAAGAACACCTGAGCCTCCTCAGGACCTGTGTGGAGGAACAGAATATTCTCCTGAAGAGCTTACTGCCCTTTTACACAAAATATGGCATGGGCTAGAAGAAGTACTGGCAGGTAGTTCCCAATGGTTTTGTCAGGAAAACCAAGTGAGGTGGCCAGAAAATAAATGGCTTACTGGATACGTGAAGTTTTTGCGCCTCTGCTGAATCAGCAGTGGGGCCTGATAATGGTTTTCATCCTTCTTTTTTTTTTGTCCTTAACAAGGAAGACTTATAACTCTTGACATAACTATACTGTAGCATGTGCTGAACAAATATTTCATTAAAGGGGAGAAGTTTATCTTAGAGTCATTTTGCAGCCGAATGATTTATTAGAACTCAGAGCCAAAACAGGTAAAAGCCCTAAGGAAATCCTGTATCTTTCTAATAATTCAACTCTAAGAAGAGTTAAACTGCATACACGGGGGTTGGGGTTGGCTAGGAAGCAGAGTCTTGCAAAACAAATAAAGATTCCCTACACATATGTCAGCGAAATTCTCTGCATCAATACCTGAAAAAGGAGCAGGCGTTAGAGAAATGCACACTTAAAGCCATGACTAATGAGGATACTTCTGTACCACAAAGTCTGGATTAGCCAGCGAATCTTTCAGACAATCTAAGTTGAAAAATAGCATTTGGCAAGGCCCACTGACATCTGCCACCACTTTCTTTAGCCTCCTGCATTCCCCAAAGGTACCGCCTGCGAGCTGCCCTGCAGCAGCACAGCACAGCAACTGCAGACAGCAGGGAATGCAGACAGACATGCAAAGTGTTTAAAATAGGAAACACAGGCACTGTGCTGGGGGCTGGTACAACAGGTGTATATATATATATTGAGAGCTCATATTAATGAGGCTTCTGTTACACACGTTCGGGGCGGCCGGCAGCCTTTTCAGAAGTAGATGGGTATTTTGGTTAAAGTCAGACAGAGTAACCTCGTAGTAACCTCTAGTCTGGCTCACAGCCATAGGGAGGACTCTGAAGGACTGTCCCTTGGTGCTGCATTGATTAGATTTCTGCCCATAATACACCCAGTGTTTTTGCTCAGTAAACCTTACTAACAACTGAATCAAGAATAAAGACTGAGAGGGGAAATAAAAGCTGATCTCCATGTGAAAATGGGCCATAAAATTAACAAGGTTCTCAGCATCAAGTAATTCTGTCTGCTCTATTGTGGCCAGAAAGTCAGAGCCTGTAAAATACATACACAAGCAAGCACAAGAAGAAAAAAAACCCCTGCCCACCCAGCCAACCAAACCAAACCAAACCCAAAACCAACCCCCCCAAAAGCCGCAAACCTCCCTCAAAACCTGAAACAAACCCCCTCAAACCTAGAACAACCTCAAATAAACACCTCCCCCCGCCCAATATATACAGCAAGTCAAATATTTAAAGATATAACACTTAAGAAATCTAAAAGCTTAACTTCTCCCCCTACATTTAACTATTCCCTTGCACTTTAAATATTTTCCTTGTATTTCCATATATTGTACATGCATAAGTTTTGGATACCAGTTCTGCTGTCCAACACACATTTCCCCCAGTCTTACATCGTGCTGTGGAAGTGCTAATATACAATTCACCTAATTTCTGTGTCTTGCAGCATCAACAGTGCATAGAAAGCAGCTTTACAAGAGCAAACGAAAAAGGCCATATACTCATTAAAAAAAGTGGATGATAACCTGAGACATACGAAGTCTACAGGGTAGTAATTTTTCCTCTGAAAACATATTGGGGGTATGATAATCTCAGAACGCTTTCTAACTGAGACATTGGATACGAAGAGTGCCCTGTTGTGGACCACCAATATTTTTTGCTAGAATGATCCTTAGTTGCTGAAAGGGAAACCAAACCCCAAATCACTGTCACTGGAAAGACAACTGTAACACTGAACATTCCAAATGAACAGCCCATTCCTTTAAGAAAGGAACACCGCTTTCTATCAATAATGAATCATCTAGGCTCTGAATAACGATCACAGCATTTGCATACTTGATAATTCATGTAAGAAAAGCTATGATCTTTCTAACATAAACATAACCTACTATCAGGTATTAGCATTGAAAGGATGAACAGGATTGTCATGACTTCAGCTATCCACACTGCATGGCAACTGATGAAGTAAGCAGGCTAAGGATTTTGCGTCATCTAGAGTAAGATGGGAACATAATACATAGGGTTGCTTTAATAAGGCATGTGGGAACACACAAATAACTCATTTCTATCTTCTCTAATAGCACGCACTCTCAGTTAGGGCTGTCCCTCCAAAATGATCAATCTAGATATGAAGACAAGTATGGTGTGCAACATAATTTTTAAAGGTCTCTAGCTGGAGCAGGATACCAGACTAAATCTTAAGTAGATCTATTCGTGTTATTGCAACTGTGACCTAATAAATTAGAGGCAAAAAAATCCTTCTTGCTACATGAAAACAAGTGTCTAATATCAAAGGGAAACAATGGTATGGACCTTAAAATACTGTCACTTGTTTGAGGTTTTCTCCCTTAGATCTTTTAAACGAATGACTCTGGTAAAGTAATGTCAAGAAGCAATAATCAGACACAAAGTAGCCAAATAAAAAGTCAGCACCACAGGAAGCCTAACACAGCTGATGTTGAATGTCATCAAGCCTTTTTGCTTCTGGAAACACGGGCGCTGCAAGTTTTATAATTTCGTTTAAAAAGCTGGTATGACAACTTCTGAAGCTTTGCTGTTAACTGTGGTAAAGGAATGAAAGCTGTCATTCATCTGGCACTGCCTTGTGTTCCTACTGCCTTAGGGGCATCCAAACACTGGGCAAACTCCGTGCTCGAGAATTACTTGCAAAAACTTGCAATCCACGTGCAGAGGAGAAAGGCCTTCCTTCAACATAATAATAAAAAATTCAATTAGGAAAAAGAATCTCAAGAACTTCATGAAAAAATATGAGATTTTTTCTTGGAGGTTCTTAATGTGTTATATATATGGATATTTTGCACAAATGTACCACATATATTTTGCACCACGTTTGCACAAATATGGTGCTTCAAATACTGAAATACAACTGAAGTTTTTTCAGTGCCATGCCCTTCCTATATCCAACATCTCCTTTTCAGAAAAGGATAAGAAGAGAATCAGGTATTTGCTAATTCCCTGATGTGTCACTCTGTCCTCGACCACTCAAGCAAGCAATGCATGGATGAATTCAACATGCACTAACCACGAAGTCTTTAAGAGGATCTTTCATTTGTGCAATGTAAGTATAGTGAACTAAGCCCATATATACTTATAAATATATCTAACAAAAAATGTGCAATAATTTACAAAAGGATGTGTATCAACATCAAAATGAAATGTAATGGGAGGAGACCTAGTGGACCAGACAAACACAAAATACAAGCCCTCTTTACTGCTATTAAAAAAAAAAATCCTTTCAGATACTGCCTAAGATATCAAGGCAATTGATTTAAAGAAGTCTTGGCTCAAATATCTTGCTTGCTGGGACAGCTGTTCCTAGGAAGGATGCACTCACATCTGCAAATCACAAATTACAGTACTGCTGCTATGAATGCATAAGGTTAGGAGGGACTATCATAAGCTGCCTTGTACTTTCCAGGCAGTTATTTTGAATTATTGGAAAAACACTTATTAATCCCCTAAGGAAGCCAGATTTCAGACACCACATAAAAAAAGCTCTTCTGGAAGAGGAAAGCAAACCTTATTAACTCCTAGTTACACCTTCAGAGAATTGAATAGAAATCCAGATGTCTTAACTCTGTAACCTATGATCTGTTTCCAGATCATCTGTGCTTTTGGCTCCAATTTTACCTCAGCTAAACTTGCTTTCCTTGAGTTATTTTTTGTTATATAAATACCTATTTGTGGAGGCTACTGTTCAACTGAAACCAAAAGTATCTTTCAAAATTTCCCCTTTATTTATCTTGGGGCAACAAGAATGGTTCAAATTAATTCATAATTTTTGGCTCAATGTAGTGGTCCTACCAGTTTCATGACTGAAAACAGTGTTTCTGGCTGATTCTATGTAAAAAAGCAAAGCCTTTGATCAATACAAGATTGAGAGTCAGCCTCAGAAAATAAATGACCCACAAAAAAAACGCATTCATGAGAAAACCAATGTGGAAGTGAAAATAGAGGTGATGTAAAGGTATGCTCTTACTGTAGCTGGTTATTTTCTGGAATATGGGGCTGATACTTTTTGTATTCGAGTTGTGTTAAAAATCCTCCCAGTTAATATGCTGTTAACATGTCTGAGTTATGTATTTCACATTTTTATCACCAACAACAGTAATAGGCATATTTGCAGTACACTGGAGGAACTTCAAAGTAATTTATAAGCACTAATGATAAGGAAGCATTAATCCTATTCTGCAGATGAGGAACAGATGTACAAGACTCTCTTGTGCTTTTGTATGAATCACTGCAGCAGGGGCAGAAACTGAACTTGAATTACCTACAACCTCAATCACTTCTACATGGACAGCTTTCTGAAAAAGCGTGGTAGACATGGGACACCTTCCTGAGAAGTACACAGAAAGGCAGAATTCTCCTTGTTGTCCTCTTAAAATTTCCTTGTCGTCCACCTCAAAAGCCAAAACCAAACCCCAAGAACAAAACAGCACAAGCTGTAATTTTAGAGAGAACTTCAGTCAGGCAGGGCAGTTTCTCTGTCCCTCCTTGCTCAGTTCGTGATGGCAATCCCTGCCTCCCAATCAGTCTTGCTGGGAGGATTTACTCCTTGTTATGTAATTTCAGATATTTCTTGCAGCATTGAGCTTTTACTGCACTTAGACGGGTAAAAAAGACAGGAAGAATGACTCTACAGAAGGAGTTTCAGATGCTTTATTTTTACTGCCATACACATAGTTTTCTGAGATGTTTAGGTGTACTAAGGGTGCAATGTATTAAAATGATTGACTGATTGCCTTTTAAAAATAGAAGTACTGTTCTGATACTGGGATTAACTATTCTCATTAAGATATGGCAGAATTTTAAACAGCTTTGAATTTGCACCCTCCTGTGAATGTGAAGTGCCCTTCCCCATCCCCCTTGCATGTTACACACACAAACCAGAGCATTTCATAGAGAAACAGAGTAAATGCCACTAACTTTGCTCCTCACACAGGCAATATTGCATCCCTGGGACCACAGGAACAACTCTACAGAGTCTCTTCAATTCCTGTCACACACTTTTAGTTTGCTTTCAGCATATTTGTAGTCTACACTGCTGCCTTTTTCCCCTGAATGTTATGTGTTGCTCTATGCAAGAAGCTTAATTACAGCTATTTTGAAGGTTTTCATTTTAAAATATGCTATCTTTTCTTGATCAAATCTTGGTTATTGAAGGGGCTGCAAATAATATTTGGAATAAATGGCTGTGCTGGTTTTGGCTGGGGTAGAGTTAGGTTTCTTCCCAGCAGCTGGTAGTGGCTGTGTTTTGGATTGGTGCTGGAGCGGTGCTGATAACACAGGGATGTTTTAGTTACTGCTGAGCAGGGCACGCACAGGGCCAAGGCCTTTCCTGCTCCTCTCCCACCCCACCAGGGAGGGCCTGGGGGGCACAAGGAGTTGGGAGGATACACATCCAGGACAGCTGACCCCAGCTGGCCACAGGGACACCCTGGACCATAAGGTGTCACTCCAGTACACACTGCAGGTGGGAGAAGGAAGGGGAGACATTTGGAGTGATGGTGTTTGTTTTCCCAAGTCACTGTGAGCTGTGATGGAGCCCGGCTTTCCTGGGATGGCTGAGCACCTGCCTGAGCAAGGGAAGTGGGGAATGAATGCCTGGTTTTGCTTTGCTTGTGCACACACTTTTGCTTTATCTTTTAGTCTTTATCTCATCCCGTGAGTTTTCTCACTTTTACCCTTGCTATCCTCTGCCCAGACCCATAGGGGAGGGAGCAGGGCTGAGCTGCCACTAGGGTTAAACCACAACTGTGCTGTAATTTGGTGGCCCGGTACAGTGTAAGCAGGTTCTGACTCAGAGCTGGGAGAGAGACTGCAGCTACAGCGAGACCCTGCCAGCAGCATGTTCGTGCCAGTAGAAAAGAACAGTTGATGGCATCTACCCAAGGTCAGCTCCTCAAATTTGGGAGCCTGCTTTCTTCCAGACACTGTAAAGTCACTTGTTTAAACGCAGCCAGTCGGCAACAATTAAACGCCTAAACAAAACATGCAGATTTGGTGCTCCTTTTGAAATCTCCCCCACGCCATGCTGTTTATTTTCTACTTCTCACAGTCTTAATTATCCAACAATCAGGCTACAAAATGGCGGTGGGAGCGAGGCAGACATTTTGTAACTGTCTCATTGAACAGGACAATGGGAACGCGCCGAGGGAAAGGCAGTGACCCAAGGGGACCAAAGGAGCACGCAGCTCTATGATGGCCCGGCTTTTAAGCAAACCCTTCATTTTATTTTATAGCAGGGTTAAAGCCAAGCAGCACTGAGGAGCCACCTGACAGCATTTGGCCACTGAGCAGGCAAAAATCTAGTCCAGGGCAGCCCTTTCCCAGCCATTTCAGTGCGGCGAGCGCAGCTCATCACCCATCTGAGCACAGCCTCTTTTCTGGGAGCCACATGGACTCAGGACCACCCATTGACACTGACTCAGTCCCTGTAATCTTAACCACATTCTTCCCTTGAATGTCAAGACACCAATGTTTTCTATTACAGCCCCAGGAACTTCACAGTCTTCTGCACAGCTCTGAAAGCCCTGGCAACATAACCAGCAAATGAACACTTAAAGAATGGAGCCTACACCTCCATCTCTGCAAGTGACTTTTGAAAAATTTCACTGTCTTGTGTGTAATAAGCCAGGGGCACCTGAAGCTGAACAAAGTAACACCAGAGCTGATAAAAGCAAAAAGAGCCAAGAATGAATAAGCACAATTTTTCTTTAAGTGTATGTCCACCAGCCTCCTTGTAAAAGTATTAACACCTATAGATCCTAAGAAACAAATATGCAAATCTTCAGGAAAAACTGCAAAGCATATGCTACTCATTAAAGATTTAGGTACTGCGATTGCATTTTAGGTACCAGTTTAGAGATTTATATTTAGGTACTGGTTTAAAGATTTAGATATTTCACGGTTTCCTGAGAGGATAAGAAAGCACAAACCATCTAGAAAACAAAAACCAAGACCTACAACTTTCTAACACAGAAAAACTGTGGTATAAATAAAAAAATGGCTGAGGGGATTTTGCTTACTTTTTTTAATGACATAGAATAAGCAAAGCAGCAGAGCTACTGGTGTATTTTGAACACCTGATAGATGCAAAACCCCTCCCCCTTGACACCCTGGAATTATATAATGCAAAAAAAAGCATCACTATTAATTTTCATGCAGCTCTGATTTTGATGGACTTGTAATGTAGAAATGAAACCAACAAAACAGGTAAGAGAGATACATTTCTAAACAAAGGCAAGCTGAATACACAGGATTACACAGGTACACTGAGGCTAGAAGAGTTTAGGCAAAAGCATTTCTGTTCCCTCTATTCCACGCATGCTCCAGTGTGATGCTGCTCCTTGATATTCAAAGGACCAGGAGGAGGTGACTGAATGGGAGGGGCTGGCCCTCAAAAGCCAGGGATAAGTGACCCCTCCCAGAGTGCAGGTGGCAGAGTGAACCAGCTGAAGTTCAACAACAGTCAGAAGAAAGTGAAACTTTATCTCTTGGGAGAAATGGCAGAAAGCCTGACCATGTTAAAAGAAAAATACTCTGAGCCCCCAGGGAGAGCAGGGTAAAACGTTCTCAGAAAAGGGAAGAATTTAGCCTATAGCTGACATACAACACGTTTCCCAGTAACCCATCTCTAAAGCCGTGGATTTGAAATCAACCTGGATTACAGCTGTCCTTTGGCTTTGTTATAAACCCCCAAAATCGTGGAAAGAATTCTGAGTTTTGTTACAAACTTGAAAGCAGGTCAAAGTTTAGGAAGAAGTCCCCTATAGGTTGTGATCCTTCAGAGTTAAGATAACTCTAATCTGAGGTGGGAGAAAAGAGCTCTGAATTAACACAAAGCTTTACACTGCAAGTGTGGGAAACTTGTGGCTTGACAAAATTTCCTTGCAAACCCAGGTGAAGTTCAGTGCTTTCTGTGATATTTCACAAAGACTGTCTGGATGCCTTTGAACTTGAAACTCAAAGTGGAATCCAGCAGCTGCAAACTTAAACACAGCAAGACAAAGATTAAGAAAAAAATGTTTGCATGAGCTCCTGGGAAGAATATACTAGGTTTCACCTGCTGACATTGGAAAAGTAGAAGTCTACACACCCTCCAGTTCCACTGCAATTTAAATAAAGACAGTAGGGAGGGGCGGCAGAGGTACATTTGTTACATTTCTGACTTACCTAAGAGAGGCGGCATGAAGGAAACTAAAGAAAAGTAAAGAACTGTAAGCCGAAAAAAAGAAAGGTAAAATGAGATGATGTCAGACAGATAAGGATTAAAAACCAGCTCACAAATACTGGGAAAAGGGTTTAGAAATCATACTGAAAATCAGGGAATGGGAATAAAAAGACTAAGCATGTTACATACAGCACATTTCTTTGACATGTTTTTTTCTTTCTTCAGTATAGAAAACATTCTGAGCAGTAAAGAGTTTTGATTCTACTATTAAAACCCTACAGAAAGAGAAAAAAAATCCTAAATTTTATCAGTACATTTTTGTTCTCTGAGGTTCTACTTCTTTGGTGAATTACTCCTTAGTCACTTGGAAATGCTGGAAATCACAAATGCTGATTCTAGAATAATATCCCCTGCCCTCCTCAAGTCTCCAATTATCCTTTAACTGAGCAAAGCTGTAAGAAAAGTGGCCATTTGTATAAAATGGTCAGGCAGATCACCTTGGGGGCACAGCAGTATTCCCACTGTGCTGCCATTTCTGCCCATCTGACTGAGGGAAGTTTGGGAAAGGTGGAGCAGAAAAATATTTTGGGAAGAATCACGAAGTATCACATCTTATTTTTAATTATATAGTTCTCTGTCTGTTTTCAGCTAATAGATACACTAACAGAGGAACTTAATTACACAGACAAGAGAAACTGGGATTGATACTGCTGTGAATATACAAGGGCTGCAGTTTTTGCTTGCAAACCTGGAGAGTACGAAAGTAAAAAATCGCATGAATAAAATGATTTACAGCAACAAACCCCAGAATGCTTCCTTGTTAGTTTAAAAAATACTGGATTCACCATTATGACCTAATGTATCTCTTTACATACAATCCTTCTTTCTTCACCATTTATGTAAGACCAATTGCTGTGACAATTGAAAGAATTGCATTAATAAAGCAATGTCCCCCTACATTTTAAATACTTCTGGTTCTTGAGACAAAGAAATCCACCCCGCAACTCCAAAACCACTAAAAAAAATACAACACAAAAGAAGCCAAAGGTAAAAAAGAGAATCCTGCACACCAAAGGAATTTTGTGGGGAAGGTGGTATTTCTGGTTCACAACTCCAAGCACAAGCTTGCTGTCTTTTATAAGCTTTATTACCAATACCTCCTACACCTCTAACTTCATTCTCTGTCCCCACGGCAAACCAATCCAAACCTGTGTCTCCTGATTGGGCTCCAATAAAAGCATAATGATGCATAATGTCAGTATTGCAAGGATACAGCATTAAGTGCTGAGAGCTCTGCACCTGAGAGCAGGTGGAATGTACTGTGGGAGAGGCTCACACGGGACCCTCTGCACACCTGGGCAAACAGCCTCCGAGGAGGGATGTCTCTGCAGGACCAGGTGAGTAACAATCCTGAAGTTCTCTCTTAGTTACAGAGACATGGAGATGTACTGGCTGCAGATATAACCAGAGCCTGGTGGGAAATTCTGGGAAGGAAAATGTGAACTTCTTGTTTCACTGCAGTGGAATGCTAACTCTGTTTTCCCTGCACACTGCCATTCTTCAGGCAGGGACTTGACTACTGTGCACTTTGTGCTAGCCTGGAGGGATTTCTTCCTATGCCAAAGCATCACCCAGAGCACTAAGAGTTAACAGAAAATGTACAAAAGAGAACAATCACACATTGTCACGGGAGACGAAATTAAATATCCCAACAGACATTCCTGTTCATATGACATTCTGGCCAACAGCCTCCTCAGATACTACAGCGATAACAATGCAACTACTTTCATTACTAATGCTAATTCAACGGGAATTTTATGGAGTAAGTAGTTTAAATTAGCATTTTCTTTTAGGAATTCTGGGCTGGCAGCAGTAACATCTGTCTCTCTGAAGTGACAACAGAGAGCTTAAGCTTCAGGTCTGGCTGTTCTGCAACATGAGGCATTGCATTACTAACCCAGAACTAGGTAATCATTCTCCTGCCAGCATTAATGAGTTTCTAGCTACCCAAGGGTCCTTCGAACTAATGAGCACAGGTAGCATGAGTGGCAGCAGAGGAGGCTGGGCCCTAGACCTGATCTCCTGCGCTGCCACATCCAGGCAGTGCCCTGGGCCCCACTCTGGCTACATTCTAAGGGGCAATTCTGGTACGGACCTCGACCTGGCTCTTACTTGTGTGACAGTGACTGTCTCCAAACCCAGCCCTGAGCTCCCGGGGTAATTGATAGTGGCACAGCCTGGCTGGATCAGCAGCTGCTGTGCTGCACCAGCTCCAGTTCCTTCATTGCTTTGCCCATTTCAGCACTGGGAGCACTTGTCCTTCAAAACAGGCTCCCAGCGGGCTCTCTGCCTCCCAGGGAAAGCACGTTCCACAGATGGAGAGCCTTCTGTGAGAGGGTGAAGTTAAGGTCCCAGGAACCCTTGTGATGGGTCTGTAGTTAACACTTAATGCTCCCCCTTTTTCCCCCATAAAGTATTTATTTTCTGAAATCCTTTAAGAACTGTGTCATTAACACCGTGTTTCTGATTTTACACAGAAGCTTCTTTTTGAAGATATTTTGCAGCATAAATTCTGCACAACTTATTCCATATATGTTTTTTACTTTTAAAAGCATCCCTCTCAGCCACACTATGTATTTTTGAGTAGGAATTACCTACTTTAGAATAGATTACAGTTTGATGTTCAAAATTTCCATCTTTCATTCCTTTGCAACTGGGAAAGAGTTAATCTCACATCTTAATGGGAGTTTGCCCTTAATAAGAAAGCATTAAACAAGCCAACAATAATAAGCTAAATGAAGGCCATTCTTTTGCTTTTTGTCAATATTTTCATAGCAACAAATAGATCAAACACAAGATACTTTTTAAGGATTTCCCCCCCACCTTGTAAGTCATAAATGCTTTGGTATATTTAATTTCAAAATGAGTTCCCTGTGGATCAGGCTAACACAACGGATTGAGAAAACCTTCCCAAACCCTGCTGCATTTTAGATGGAAAAGTACAAAAATGTTCTTTTGCCGTTTTCCCCTGCCCCTTTTTCAACTGTTCCTCTTTCCCCTACACCAAAGGACCAAGCTGTCAATGCTAATCAAAGGTTTCTTAGTCCTATTCTGAGGCTTCAAAACACTGCAATACATTTTTTTTTCTAAATAAATGAAGGTTTTTAGACTGTATTCAGAGGAAAATATTCCAGTGACTATATATTTGCTACACCACAGTGATATAGCTGGCATATTTAGAGATAGAAAAATCCTCTCTGCAAGACAAAAAGCAAAGGGAATACCTGTGTTTTGTGACAGTCTGCACAAGTCCTACGTGGTGCCTGTTTGTGAGAGACCCAATGGACTGTTACTCTTGGATCTGTACCAGTTTTAAACCCTCCTAAGCAAGGTCAGGAGACAATTCTGCCCAGGGAAAGGTGTTTATAAGACCTGGCCAACTTTTCTCTGCAAGGGCATTGGCCAGACTCTGAAAATATTCCTTTGCAATACTTGCTTGTCGAAGGGATTTAATTTGCAGACTTGAATATCCTTTCTCCTGTCTTTCAGTCCTTACTGGTTACACAACACCAAGGGCTCCCCAGTGAAATGCAGAGCACAGCTGTTCACAGCTGCTTTGACACCAGCCTTGTTACTGGAACAGGTTGGGACTCGGTTCACTGCCCCACTAAATCTGTCTGATGGTAAGTCCTGTTCCTGGAAAACGCTTCTGCAGGAACTGCAAGCCCTGTCCAGCTGTGGGCAGATGTGAGGGCAGCCGAGGCAGGGGCGCCAGCAGGAGCCCTATGGATGTGTCTGCACTACAGCCCCAGTGCAGAGGGGTCCTGCCTCCCTCCTCCTGCAGCTGGACCAGCGAGTGGAGGCCCACGGCTAGAAGCAGAAGTGACAAAACAAGCTCTCTGTTCTACAATTCACCAACTCCTCCAGCTGGCCTAGGCAGCTGCGATGTCCTGCCCACCAGAACGCCACTGAAGCAGCCTGGGATCACCACTTCCAAAGGTGCTGGGTGCCACGCCTGGCCCTCAGCCAAACAGAAAGTGTCCCCTCTGAACATTTTGCAGGAGCGGTAAAGGTAGTGACAAATAACTTACAAATGGCACTGCAAGATCTACCAATGTCTTTGGAGACAGAGGCCAGGGTGCAGCGTGAGCACGCAGAGGCTCAGGGAAGCAAAAGCCCTGGTACAGCTCTAATAGACTGTGAATTTCAGCTTTAGCATGGACACGGTTTTGGTTACTTACCACATATTTGAAACAATTGAAGTGGGTTTTTTTCTGTGTTTACTTTGGAGCCAGCTATTTTCAAGGTCACAGTCCTTGCTAAAGGAGGAAACTGTGTCTCTGAGGTATTGGGAATTAAACAGAGGAAAGAAAAAGGCACAGAGAAAGTAGGTGCCTTACAGAGAGAACTCAAATATTTTGTTTCCTTCCTTGTTCACTCTGTAGTCAAAAAAGAACTTTACAGTAAACACTAACTCATGTTTTTTTAAAAAAATTACATAATTCCGAATTCACAGGAATTCGTTTTTTTAACTCCTGGAATCCCTTTCTGATAAACTGTAATACAAAGGAACATTCCCACTTGCAGATTTCCACTTGGCTTTTACAGTCTCAGAGCACACGCTGACCACCCCCCTGTCTGTGGTGACACACTGTGGCACCAATATCCAGTCAAGTGTTTTGTGCAGGCAGTTTTCAGACCTGGAGGTACAGATGAGGAGGAGGAGGGGAGGCAGCAAATGCTTTTAGAGCCTTGGAAAAGCCAATCAGGACAGAAATCAGACACTGCAGAGGGCACTTATTTTGCTGTGACCACAGACTTTTGTGGCAGGAACCAGAGGAAACCAGTGGCAAAGGGATGGTGCGGGAAAGGACAGGAATGAGCGGGCAGAGAGGCTGCAAAGGACAAGCAAGGAATTCCACCCCAGGGAAGAGCAGGACCCACTGCTGTCAGACTGCAGCCTGCCTGGCCCTGGTACAGGAGGTCACACATTTCACCACAGCAGAGCTCCACTCTGTATCTGACACCAGGAATTAACTCTGGAGCCTTAGGTCTTAACGCAGAGAAGGATCAAAGTCAGCAGCTATATGAAAAGAGGCTTCTTTCATAACTTAATTGCTCATTTGCAAAATACCAATGTTATTTATTGAAGTAACTATGACCTTTTTTGATGCACTTCTAATGTAAAAACTCATGTGTGGTTGTCAGAAAAAAATCGTGATAATAAAATACTAATACCTTAGATCAGGAGTTGCCCAATTAATTTTACTGGGATAGCATCCCTACAGAAATGGATCTGTACCTCTTTGAGGCAGGGGTTACAGCTGTTTCCAATTCTGTCCCAGGCTCTGCACTTGCAGAAGACAAATGCATTCGGGGCCATTTTGCAGACGCTTTTTTCTCATGCAAGTACCATGAGAACTACACCACGATTCTGGGAATCCCTCCTTCAGCTGGCCTCTGCCGTTCTTGCCATATCCCAGATGATGGTGGATGCCTGTTCCTCCAGCTGCAGTGCCAAGAAGTATTATTTTGAGGAGCAGAAGATGACTTCCATGGCTCTGCTTAAACAGATCAAACACATACAGGCACGGAACAGCATGTGCATACCACTCCAGAGCACATATAATGTCAACTAGAATTGGAAGTTTCACTGGAACAACATCAGGAAGGCCAGAAAGTGAAGGAAGACTCTTCCATGCCTTGACAGTGGTGCAACGCTGGACATCATCTGTTCCTTATGTAGATGTCAGCAGCAAGATACAATGATTAAAGGAATGTCATTGGAATCTGTTTATTACTTGGGCCAAACTGGGATAGAGAACAGCAGTTCTTGAATAGATGATAAACTCCGGGGTGAAAAATGGGGATAGGGAGGTATATACAAGAGTTCTATGAGTGGAAAAATAAGAATTTATACGAGTTACTCCTTTGAAAAGGACATGCTCTGTCTCACACCCAGGTATCACAGTAAGGGTACAGCTTCTGTTTCAGCTGTTTCTCAAATCTGGGATATTAAGAATGTCACCCTGATTTTTTCAGCCTTCTCTTCTGTTTCACAGTTTCATGTTTTAGGTTCTTTCTCATGCTCTAGTCTCTAAACACTGGCCAATGTTATTGTAGTTTCAAGGAAAGTTTTCATTCCTGTTCTTAGAGATATGGACAGCTGATGGACAGTTGTCTTGACCAGTGGGATGGGGAGAGGTGTCAACCTTCTCTCCCAATCCCTGGCCTTTGTAGAAATACTATATAATGGAGTCAGACTCTTTTAAATAAACTTAGTTTTAGTTCATGCCTTCTGATCAAAGGGTGAGTGTGTGTTTGTGTGTGTGTGACGAACTGCGTCACTAAGAAAAATGGGACAGGAGCCCATGACAATATAAGGTAATTTTCTTTTCAGAAATTGTCTTTTACATGCACATGCATTTACTACCTTTAGGGGATACCTACACATTCATATGGAGTAGGATACAGACCTGTATTTACTTTCCAGTGACACCAAAGAGCCATGCAACCCTTTTTTTTTTTTTAATCACCTGCATTGATACTCTGCAACACAGGTGTAAATGCAAGAAAGCAAAAATACACATCAGAGCTGACAGCTACTGGTGGGAAGGGAAAATGCATGGCTTCTCAACCCCAAGTAAACATGTTAGCAGCCTTTAATAAAGTCAAGCAGTTTTGTTAGCTGTATTAGCAGCACTGAAGAGTCCTCTAGGTACAAAAGAACATGCATGCATCAGTACATTTAAGAACTAACAGTGTTACAGTCATATGGTTACCAATTTAAAAACCAAGCTTTCGGGGGTTCAAGAAAGAGATTAAAACCCTGTAAATCATATTTACATAGTGCATACACAAGAGTTATATTTTGTTTTGGGACTTGTTTTATTTAAATTCTGCTGCAATCAACACATATTTTGGAAAGCAATGTCAAACTCCTCAAGCAGATGATATTCTTCAGTGTTGTTTGAACATGAGAATATTCCTCTTGATGTGCTGAGGGTAATGCAGGCTTACCCAGAAAGATGTTCTAACT
Source organism: Donacobius atricapilla (assembly GCA_013397315.1). Classification (NCBI taxonomy): domain Eukaryota; kingdom Metazoa; phylum Chordata; class Aves; order Passeriformes; family Mimidae; genus Donacobius; species Donacobius atricapilla. The sequence continues at coordinate 340,712 of WBMY01008777.1, forward strand.
GGAATAGGTGAATTAATAACTCTGAAAGAAGGTAGAAGTTGCACAGATAGGAAGAGCACTGTGCTGTATTTGACCAAAACCAGTATGCCACGCTGAGGCACTGTGGAGTTTTCCACAAGTTTAGGCTGTGGCAGGATGTTCAAAGCCTTCCTTTTATGGAGGTTTGGTCTTCTAGGCCTCTGAAGGAAGAAACACTTTGCAAAATGTGAACAGCCTACTGTGCTTTTTAGCAATGTTTCTTGAAAGTATACTTTAGGTACAAAGAGCAGAAAAACTATCTGTTGCCATGAACGATCACTTTCTCCACTTCTTAAAGCACGTGATGTGACTTACCAAAACACTTCTGGTCTTGAGTCATACTACATCAAGTCCTCCTTATTGGCTTTGACATCACATCTGGACCAGCCAGTGGTTAACAGCTTCTGATTTGCATGCTATCAGCGTAACTGAAATAAAGAAGAGAATTTTGTTCAGAATTACTTTTCTTCTCCACGCCTCAAGGAACACAAGCAGTTGTCCAACTTCAGTACTGATGTATTTGAAAATCTCAGTGAGCTGTTAAAGACAGCACCCTGCTCATCAGAAGCCAGTACCAAATGATCCCACACATGATGGACCTAAGTGAAGGCAGTTTTAAAATAAGGTCTTATCTATGAAATCTTCTAACTGGTAACACTTGGTGCTCAGCTGATGTCCAAGAGTAAGTCTGAAGCCTGGTTTTAGTGGCATACCATTCAAAATATGATCATTGCTTAAAAAAATTGGAAAATATTCTATTTATGATTCTCAAGATTTTCACTGTGACCATTTAAAAAACTTATGAAAGAATGCCACACTTGTATTTATGAACAGCATGGCTTATGCATCTTCATACTGACTGCAACCTGTTACTAAAAGCAAAAATCTTCAGCTTGTTGTAGCTCAACCTTGTCAGAATGCAATGCAGCAACCCAAAGTACCCATCTCATTTAGCTCCTTGGCTTTGATTTTATGCATTAATATACCTTATAATTAATAACATAATACCTTTAATACATAATATAATAATTATTAATTAATTAATTATTAATTAATACATTTATACATTAATTAATAACATCACTATTTTTACTGAAATCACAGGAGTCCATATGAGCGAATATTGGAATAATGAATCTCTATCACGGCATGGCAATGTCAGAGACAGAAAACAACATTCTGGTGGGCACTGAGACAGTTGTATAACTTACACCTTGGGGCTTTCTCAGCTGCCATAAGGTCCAACAAATTATGTGATGCAAAAAAATCCTTTTGCATTGAATGCAAGAGACTAACCGGTGAGAAAAAAATCATCTATGCTTTATTATCTGGGAACAATCCCCAATTTCCCCTCAGGACAGTTCAAAGATCATAACAGACTTTTTCAGAGCATTTGAGATTACATCCTTTAGCTGTAAAATCCCATTTTGGATGCCATAATGTATGCTATATCTGGAATTACTGCAAGCATCCTGGTAATAAAAAAAAGAACACAACATCTTCCTCGGCTAGAAAGTTGCTGGGAAGGTAGTTTTACCTTCAAGTGACCATGACTGCTCTTACTAAGCAGGACATATTATAATGATTGTCTTTTCTGTCATCCTCAGGTCTTTTATCACGAGTATCCAACCTGGAAATTGTCACAGGCAAAATATCTTTTAATTCAGAAGGAAAGCACACCCATAACTGAATCTGAATTGTGCTTTACTGCCTCTAAAACTTCCCAATTTACTGATTCCAAGATGAGATGGGCTTCCATTTTGGTAAGCAAGTACCAGCTTTTTAACTTATTGTCGGCTTGCAGCAGCTGCTGCATTATTCACGTGCTCTTTTACCTTGCCCAAGGTGAAACTCGTTATTCTTTAAGGATTAAAGGAGTTTTTATGAGGCTTGCTAGTAGCCAGGTAGGCATCAGTGTCTTCTCTCAAGTAACAAGACAAGAAGATACAACATCAAGTTGTGCCAGGGGAGGTTTAGGTTGGATAACAGGAAAAATTTCTTCATGGAAAGGACTGTTAAGCATTGGCACATGTTGCTTGGGGTAGTGGTGAAGTCACCATTCCTGGAGGGATTTAAAAGGTGTGTGGATGGGGACATATTTTAGTGGTTACCTTGGTTAATGGTTGGACTTGGTATGAGAGGTCTTTTCCAACTGAAAGGATTCTATGATTCTGTAACCCTATGGCAACAAAATATAACTTTTCTTATATTCCTGAATTTCTAATAACATAAAGTGGTATTAATAAAATAGTCGTAGGACAAGCTAGGGCAAGTACTCACCAAAACACCATTAAAAAAACATGTTCTGACACAGCTTAAAATGCATTAAAACCATTCAAAATTCACCTGATTCTATCCACCAACCCGAAGGGAGCAAACCAGGAGGAAAGGTTCTCAGGTGTAATTCATGATGCAGCTTTCAGTGAGCACCTGTGACGGCGGACACTGGCCAGGCACAACCCTCGTTACCCCCCAAAAGCACTGCACAGAGAATGCACGGGTGATTGAAGACTCACACCCCAGGATGCCCGTGTGCCTAGGCAGGCTTGCCCCATGCCCAGGGAGATGAGGAGAACCCTTGCCCGGGCTGTGGCAGTTGTGATAACACTCATGGCCTGGCTATGAAGAGCAAAACACTCCACAGGGTGCTTTATTGTGATTTCATCTTTAAGGGAGGAGAAGTCTTTAATCTTGCTGATGACATTTTCTAGGAACGGCTTCAGAGACAGAGACTGAAATGGTAAGGGTTAATGACTCAAATGATGGGGCATTTGCCAAAGCTGCAGGTGCTTTGCTGAGCCCCCCCAGCCAGAGCACAGGAGAGCTTCTGGGTGTGAGGTGGGGAAAGCTCTGGTCTGCAGAAGCACTGCCCAGGGGCACAGGAGGTGAGCACCCACCACCGGAAGGTGACCACGAGGAAACGACCTTTGTTCAGCAAAGCAGGTTTGGAGCCAGATGAGAGAAGAGGTTGATAAGAAGCAGATCCTGGGAAGTGGAATAGTGCTTTTGATCATGGCAATGTCCTCCCTTACACAAGGGCTCAGGTGTAAAACTCCACCTGACCCTGAGGAAGACATTCACATGGAGGCCTCAGAGTTTTCATCCCTTCTGATGGGGGCCATAACCGGCTCACTGATCTGAGAGGCAGGGTCATGTCCTAGAGGGTGTCATAAACCACCAAAGATCCCTGGAATGCCCCCAGACCTATTTTAGGGCCTTCCACCAGGGAACTGTTCATGATCCACAGTGTTGTATCAGGCAGTGTAACGCTACCCACGCCCCCAGGCAAGGTACCTGGGCATTCCCACCTGGACACTGAACCCACTTGTGTTCATGGATCAGGGCTGAGACCATCACCCCAACCAACAGACACTGAAATTGCCACGACCAGCTCTTGCCACTGGATCCATGGGTGACAATATATTTCCACTACCTACTCCTATCCTACCTTCTTCTTTCTTTCTTTTTCTTACATGTTTTCTGAAGTGATATCTTCATACTTTTATATTGCTGTTTTTCTGTAGATACTAACCAAAACAGCTACATATCTCCTTTCTATTTCAACCAAATGATTCTAAAATAAACCTGCTGTCTATGTCTCTATTTCTCTAAAAAGTGTCATTTCACTCTAATTCACCCCAAGGGATCTATTAACAAGAACCTCAGTTACTCGGCCTTCAGGGGTGGGTCATAACATTTCCCTCACCAAAATTATTTTTATTGTCATCAGTCATCAAATTAGGCTCCCACGTCTTCTTACACACACAACATCAAACGGAACTGATCTAAATCTATTTTCTTTTTTTCATAGATTTTTCTTCTACAATGGATATATACGTATTTGTGTAAATCCATATTCTAAACCTTATTCTATTATTTAAAATTATAACTAGTAGTTTTAAAGACAAGGTAAAATAAAACATAATAAATTATAACAACTTCTTAAATTATAAATAATAAATTAAAAAGAAAACCAATATTCAGCTTCCACTGTCAAACCTATCACTTCAAACTGCTGTGCTTCTATAAGGAAATTAAAGTTTTATGCCCCCAGTACTGGGAATCCAATAGAAGCCTGATCCTTTGCACATGAAATGCCTTCCTTTGCCTCAAATCTCAAAGCCAGCTTCGTTCTGGTTCTCTCCTTCCCATTCCATCTGTGCACTAAGAATTCCTTTACGCTTTCCTTGGCCCATTATAACTGATATACATTTAACTATGCACATACATATCCATAAAATAAATAATATGTTCCTCGTTTTTATCCTCTGAAATATGAATTAAGGAACTGTCTTTGGTGACAGTCTCCTCTTTTGTCTGTGCATTACCAGCAAAAGAATAACAGTGCTCAATGGATTTCAATCAAGAATTAACAAGAGGAATGAAAAATATTTTATGCAGTTCCTTTTCTTCATATGCACAACTAAACCAAGCGTGTCTTCTCATATTCATGCAGACAGACACAGTTTTCATACAATTGTAAATAATCACTGAGAGTATCAGCACAGTAAAAAGTTAGTGGGGAAGAAACACATAAAAAACCTTTCTAGTTTTGTTTATTTATCACTATTTCACAGTACTTTTTCCTATCATAATTCAACAAGTTTGACATTGCTGAAAGAACCCTTGTCCAACAACAGCAGGACAAAAAAAAAGAAGCCTTGGAATTATCTTCATTATTTTTTAATAATTTATTATTTTCCAATAAACTAAAACCAAACCCAAAAGGGCTCAATATTTACACAACATTTGAAATTTTACTTCCCAGATTTTACTGAGGGAAAAAAGGGCAAGCTAAGCACCCCCCTTTGGCTCTCCCATTTTGGTAATTCCTCGCTAGTGTATTTGCCTACAAAAGACTTCATCTGAATTCCAGTTTAATCTCTCCCTTGACTATCGTGGAGACATTCCATTTAAACACATTCTCATTTTCTTCACGTCATGTTATGTGTTTCTTTCCTGGAGTGCAATGTGTTGTCCTGAGAGGGTAATACAGGTAACATTTAATACCTAATTGTAAAATAATCCTAGCATTTATCAACCCTAAGTTCCATTGGCAGTACGAATTCTCACAACATATACCCACATAACTGAGGCCACAAGCTCTGGTACTCCAAAATCCATTTTTGGGTCCAGCAGCAAGGAAGGACGGAAAGAGAAGTCCTTTTGCACGGAGGCTAGTGACTAACCCAAACCTCTCTCCCGGTTCTGACAGCTGCCCTTAGGATTTGCTCTCACTCTCCCTAAAATACAGTGTTGGTGCAATCACAAGGAAGCAAGAAAAACAAAGGACCCATAAAACACATGTGAATTTCCCTTTCCAAGGCTGCTCATTTTCCATTTGTAGTTTTGCACTGAACATTCATTAATTCAACAACAAAACAGTGGATGATCCACAAAGTCTATGGGGATGTCTTTAATTTCACTTTCCTTTGTGTAATCATTGATAAAAATATCTTCAGAGTAGACACTTATTAGACACAAACAGCTCTGCATCTGGCTACAAGGATGGTGGTAAAATATGTAAACTGAACAATATATGAACTAATACACACCACTAATGCAGGTGTAACCTTAAAAATCACAACTTCTGTCTAAAATACCCAGAATTTCATTTTACAAAGAGATCACCACCTTTGCTAGTGAAACACACTGCTTTCACCTGAATTATTGCTGTATTTTTCAGACACCTGGAATCAAGGGGCTGCTTTGCCACATGCATTCCAACAAATACTGTTTCAGCAAGTGTCGCTTGAGGAACCCTCAGGTTACACAGCTTACTGGAGGTCTGACATCCAAAAAAAAAAGACCTAAGAAAGCCTTCCTATAGTTGAATGCATATTTGTTTCAAATATTAATATGACACACCAAAACAGTGAGACATTTACGAACATCTGAATGTTCTGGCAGTGTGAAAACACTATGTCTGCATTCTACACTTTTAAATTTTATTTTGCTCCTAATTTTAATTATCAAAGCAGATAGAAGTTTAAATATTGAAGAAACTAAGCATAAATTCATTAAACTTGTAAGTTTATTTATGTAAGCAGAGAAAAGCAGGAAACTAAAAACAACTGCAAAATATTGTCAGTAATTGAAATGAAGTAACTGACATTAAGTAGGGAAGGGAAATCTGTATTTTGTTTTAATATGCAATTTTAATATAACACCTACTTAGGGTGGCATTTGAGAGCTCACATAAATATTTTAACATTCTAAATTGCACCTTTACTGAACTGTACATAATCACATTTATTATTGCAATTTTCACCAAAACAGAAACCTGGTAAACATTCATTTAATCTCAGTACCTTCAAGCAGAGCTGTACCATTGCCTGCACTCTATGTCCATCTTCGCTGTGCCCAGGACTGTTTCCAAGTGGAAATGACTCCTTAAGCTATAAATGCACAGTAAGATACATAACTGGCTGCGTGACTGAAATGGCTTCCGGAAGGAGGAGGCAAAATCTGAACTGTCACCTCCAACTCTGTTTCTCAGTGACACGGAGGCAGACTCCCACAAATAGCTGAAAGTTATATTAAGAGGTTCTGTGATGTCCTGCCAGGGTCTTTACTAGGCTTCTAGCGTACAAAGGTCATATATTGTTTATTTATAGATAAGGAGGATACTGCACAAACCAGGAGGCTTAGGGAAGCTTGTGTTTCTAAGCTAAATAATTCTGTGAAATAGTGCAATATATGCCACATTTTGAGAAATTAATTAAAAGGTGTCCCCTTTGACTAATATACACTTTTGATGTGAGAAGAAAAGACATGTCTGAATCTTGCTCGGATAGGGCAAGATAACCTTGACTTACTATTAAAAAGAAATTTACAGGAGATTCCTCCTCCTTTAGATAGACTGAGCAGTGCTGTGATGAGGATTCCTCTTACTATGTATTTGTAGAGCATTTAGCACAGCTGTATCTTTTGCTTCTACACATAAAACTACTTTCTCCTCTGCACTTGATGGTTGGACTCGCTGATCATAGAGGTCTTTTCCAACCTAAACAATTCCATGATTTGTGTAGCAACTGTAGATGCAAGTACAACGCTGGGTGCTCACCCTCGCTGCAGGGCTTGGTTAAGGGTGGATTCTCACCCCAGTCCTGCCAATCACTTGGTCAAATCACTCCTGCCTTGCCTCTGCTCCTCTGGGACCAGGTAGTAGAGCTCTAATGTTTGCCAGACAGCTGTTGTGTGCCTTAATTATCTCCACAAAGGGAAACAGAATTACTGCAAATCCTCATCCAAGGACATTAAATGCATGCAGTGTCTGTCGTTAACATCAGCAAATCAGTCAGGATTTTGAGTGCATACAAACACAGGCTGTTCTCTAACAAATAAACATTTTTTTCCTCTTTTCGGTTAAGAAAGGACTAAAGTCGCCCCTAGTCCTGTAGTGAACCCTGCTTTACTTCCCACCCCTCACTTCTTAACAGGCTGGAAAAAGAAAGCATATTGTGCCTCTCTCTCCAGACACTGTTTTTATTTGAACATTTCTGATTTTCAAATATGACAGAGCCTTTAATAAGACATAATAGGCAAGCTGAATGTCACTCCCAAGAGTCAGAAAAACACTCCATTTTAACCTGTCTGTAATGCTGCAAACAGCTTCAAGAAAGAAAATGAACAGACAGAATTACTTCAGCGTTCTGTGTTAAGACACTTTTACTGTATCAGTCTGAAAAACGTGTGTACACTTGACATATATGGTCTCTGGAAGATGTGTAAAGTCACTGATTTTAGAAGTTTATATTCAAGCTTTTTGCTTAGGCTGCATTCAGTTTGATTAAAACCAGTATTTTCCCAATTCAATCCAGATATTAACTGATTTCTTACCTTATCTGAAAAATACAGCTAATGGGGATGTTCCTAAGGCAGCAAAGCTGGTTGTTGCTGGTCACTCCTGTCCCACAGTGCTGAGGTTTATGGTTTCCTGTGATGACGGGCAGGATCATTTTCTCAATCTATTGACCCTCACAGTTTCCTTCCAATTTTTACTCAAGAGCAACACCTGCGGCAAAATAATCCCCATTTTTTTACTGCTTCCAGCATCTCAAGCCACTTTTGACATAGCTTTTGACAGGTTGCATCTTTCACTGCCATTAATGTACTGTCCGTGGCATTTTCTTCCTACACCTGCTATCTTGCTGCCCTCATTCCTCTCCATCCTAATGATGACTTTTCAGTCATTCTGTTTCCTTCCCCTTTATCCTCTGTCTATCGAGAATACTTACAAAAACCCAGAAAGATGTTTTGCTTAGACACTGGGTTAAATGCCAGCATCCACGTTTATTTCCTGCAGTGAAACAGATTTTCAAAACAGCTTCTCTATTTTCCACTGCTAGTGACACCACTGGTGACAGGTTTTCAAGTGAGCACAGCATCAACCTGTTCCTGCTCCAATTCTTATGATCAGATATTTGAAATAGCTCAGGGCCAATACAGCTGAGCACTTTTCAAAGTCCAGTCTTCTGTCCTGCACTCTAAATATCTTCAGAATTTTTGACAGTGTGACGCTAATCTTTCAGTACCCCATAATGTCACATAAAAAAGAAGGTATTTTGTTTTCTCCCAAGCTTTATCTTTTCCTAAGGAATTTAGGATATAAATGGATCAAATATTTTTATTATTCGCAGCTTGTCTTGAATTTTAACCTGGAACTCTACCGATTTAGAAATACCACTTTTATGTTATGAAATGTAATGTAATGTCATACATTATATTTATTACATTTTGCCAAAAGAGAAGATTTGAGTTTTAAGACAGCTCAGTTTCAGTGGATGAGGATTTGCAAAGGCCATTTGCATTAGGAAACCTTCTCAAAATGCATTCTAGTAAGGAAAAACTCCCACAGACAACAAGACTCTACTGTGATTTAGTTAAAATCAGTCTCTCAATTATTATGATTTTGTATGTTTGTTTGGCTAGTCATTTGGTTTTGCAGGAATAATCTTATTAGTCTACAAAATCTGGTGAGCAAATTGTGATTTTTATACTTTTGTCTTTCCATTGTTTTCCGTTTGAAGCTCTTCCTGTGTTCTTATTTCATAGAAGGTTCAAGGAAAGGGAAACCATGTCTGCAGACACAGTGGCTCAGGCAGCTGAAGTTACTGAAGTATTTATTGGCCCATCCCGAGGAGCTCTTGTGCCTCAATATGTAACAGACTGATGATCCATGTTCTTCCTACCTTCTTCAGATTTCAGGGTTCCTCATGCACCTTTACCTCTCTTCCCATTACTTCTCTCTACCATTCATCCCTCTTATCGCTGGCAAGCAGAAACATCCTGAAACACCTTGATCTCAGTGAGCTCTCAATTAGAATCTGGGCTCTACACAAAATTAACACTATCCAACACAGGATAGCAAAGTCAAAAGATGGTGCTTATCCAGCAAACAAAAAAACCCCCACCATAAGTGTTATAACAGGATTAAATTTACAAACAGAGAGGTACCTCCAGAGTAACACCCAGACCCAGTACCCCAGCACAACTCAGTCTGAAATGCGCAGAAGAGTTAAATGCCTGCTCAAATTATCCATTAACTGGAACCCATCAGGAGTTTTTCTGCTGTTACCAAATATGCCCATGCTTAAAACTGATATGGCTGCTAAGACTTAACTTCTCTTGAAGCACAGACCCTTTTTAGGTTATAGTTATTTCACTCACAAGGCAATCCAGTCCTGGATTACTTAACTGCTATATCCACCTCACTAACCTAATGCCTTAACACGAATTACATTTAAGAACACAATCTTTAAAACCCTTTTCTAGTTTCACTGTAAGATTCTATAAGGCATCCTTTCATCTCCAACTAGCACAAGGTGGCTTCAAAACAAACAAAAAACCGAAGTGGCTCTTCACAACAGGTGTGTTATGCTGCAGGGCTCCTTGTGAGGGAGGCTGCAAGGCTCGGAGGGAGGTCGGGCAAGTTCACAGCACAGAAATCCACTTCAGTTGCTAATGAGAAAAACTATGCCTGGCTGCATGTTTCTCTGGGGTGGGGGAGCAGCAAGAGATCACTTAACTGAAATATGATCTACAATTTCCTTGTCCTTACACACTTCCTTAGGCATTTGGGGTTGGTCAGGGCTGAGGACAGGTGCCAGTCTGAGCAGCTGGACAGTCCCCCTGCTGCAAGATGAGTCCCAGCACTAAGCTCAGATGTTCCAGCCCCTCCTGAAGGGAACTCTGACTCCATGCGAACTGCTGTGGAGCAAATGATCAACAATAAATAAATAAAATGCAGTGTTACACACTGAGGCTTAACCAAATCCTGTTTCAGCCCACTGACTCAAATTGAGCAAAAAAGTTTCACAATTTTTTAACTTTATTGTTCTATGGAAAAAGCTACCCATTTTTTCAGTCTCACCCAAAACGAAATAGCTCCAGATGTAGTTAAAGAATAATAGAGGTTTTGTGAATTCTTAATGCAGTTCACTTTTATATTCCAAATGAAATTTCACACACCCAGGCAAATCAAAACTGCTCTACTGATCACCTCAAGTTCCACCGACCCGTTACCAAGTTTAATAACTTTTAATTCAACTTGTCCACATGCACAGATGAGTCCTTAGTATTCTTAGCTAAATCATGGAGCAAAAATTATTGAATCTGTGAGAAACACACATTTGCCTCCTCCGCACTCCTATCAGAATCAGATGTAAGAAGAAATTCCACCAGAAAAGTCTTTTTCAATAGGCTGACAACTGATTTTACAGATTCAGCTAAAGTGCAGAATTCAGTGTATTTCTATGAACAGATTCTTCTCATCTCTCTGCAGAGGATACAAGAACAAAATCAGAAAAGGGGCAGGGGCCCTGGCTACAGTAACACAGCAACTTCACAGATTTGTACAGGCCTTTGTGAGCAACCAGGGTCTTATTTTCATCTTTTAGGTGAGAATTTTAAGGTACTGAATCTTGAAATGGATTATAATGTTGCCAACTGAAATTTCACCCAAACACACTTGGCAATCAATTCCACCAATTATAATCCATTCACAGTGCCTTGGCTGCAGCCTAGCATGAAGGATGTAGTTACTTAGAAACATGCTTTCAGTTTCAGGGATGAAAAGCAAATCTTAATGTTTTAAGAAAACTGTTGAAATGTTTAGATTGAAGGCAAAAATTCTGCCTCCTGTCTTTATTCTAAGCAATACTGCAGTTTTCTTAAACTGCTGAAAAGAGCTTGCATTACCAACACTGAAAGCAGGCTGATCTGATTTAACTAGCTGTGACTACCCTTGGAGTATGTGGTGTGCATGTACAGGCTCAGGGTCATCTTAACTGTTGTGTCTTTGTTTTTCTAAGTGTAGGGAGAGAAAAATCTAGCCTCTCTGAGGTTTGGGATCTAACCCATCTTTGTATCATTCTTAACACTGATTTTCCCATGGCTTAAATCAATCCTCCCACTATGCACAGGAGGCTACTGGGATGTGTCCTGTGAACCCCCTCCTTTTCCCCTAGCAGACTTCTGCCTGATGATCTCATTCTCCACTCATATCTTCTCATCCCATCTGTAGGCCAGTAAGTCATAAATCTGACCCTTCATTGCTTGTCTCATCTCATCTCATCCTGTCTCACGTCTCTTCTTGGGTGTTTGTTGTCAGTTATGAGTCACTATAACTCAGACTTTATTCATATCTGAAACTCTCTTTCCTCCCCACATTACTGTTCAATAAATGCAACTCAGGTCCAATTAATGTCCTGCCTTCAGGGAAAAA
>WBMY01008777.1:352481-394299 GCA_013397315.1 Donacobius atricapilla
AAAAAAAAAAAAAAAAGGGAGGGAAAAACCCCCCAACACATCATGTTTTTGAACATCATCAAAGAAACTAAACTTAGAGACCACAAGTTCAGGAACTTTAAAAATTAAGGTTGTCCTTATTCTTTTTTCCCTCCTCGGTGTCATCATTGCATTTAGATTTTACAGCTGACACTCAACTAACCACTCCTCCCTAGTCTTCATTTTGCATCAGGAACGGCTCATGTCTGGGCTGTGTAGTAGGTGCAAAGCCACAGTTTTGAAACAAAGGCATCCAAACTTCCCCACCAGCTTAACAGCACCCTGACATCATGGTCACCACTCAGTGCAGAACCAAAACTCAAAACACAGAACTAATTCTCCTTGCACTGTCTGGAACCACTGCCTTGGTTACCAGACCCAGCAAACATCACATTCTCTCTTAGTTATTTGATACTAATTCTTCTTGTGCTCAATGCAGGGTGTTTTGGAATGAGAAGGACCAGGGTTTTGAGGGTTTTGTGAAGTTTTATAATTAGGAAAAGTTCCTTTTAAAGCGCCATCATCTTCTAGAAACACTGACTGTGATAAAAAACTAATTGCAAGTTTTTCAGGTCCCAAAATTACACAAAATTTGTGAAATGGAAGCATTCCTTCTGCGAAAACAGAACTAAATTAAAAGCTGTATCTCTCAAATACAGCAACACCTGTAAGTAGCTTTGTTATACCTGTAATTTGTTGAGAAAATAGTGTATCAGGCTAGAGTTAGAAACATGAAATGTTTGCAAAAAGCATTAAGAAAAAAAAAGAAAAAAAAAAACGAAATACTGAAAGGAAAAGTACCAATAATACTAAATACTATACCATCATTCACTGCTCCCATGTGCTATATCTGCATTATGTGCAGCAAAACCTGGTACTCTGGGATTTACAATCAATTTTCCATATAAGTTATCTGAGGTTCTCCCAGATGAAGCAAACTGCATGAAGTCCCAGAAGCAGTTTGATAGCAGAATCTGAAACAGTACATCAACAGTGTCTAGGAACACGCTGCCAAAACCACGGGAATGCACACACATAAAAATACCGATGTGAATAAATATCTGGGAGCTGATAAGACTGTGTAGTTCAGGAATTAAAATAATACCCACAGTGACTTGGCTGTTTACTTGTGTCTGCTTTTCAGACAGTCACATATGTATAACATTCAACAAGAGTGATTTTTCACATATCAGTGATATAACCATTAAATATATACCCTTAGGAGATACCTTTGCTTTTGTGGATTTGTTTAAAATACTTAATTATGAGCAACAGTTAATTATAACAGCTTGATCATTGCAATGAGATAAACTACGACTGCAATAACTGTACAAATAAAATGTTTTCTTTGAATGCACCTTGGTATTGGTGCACTCTGCAAGCACAACTCTTACCTTTACTCCCATTAGCAGCTCATTTGCCTCCGCCAATTAATCAGCCAAGAGGTTGTGTACAGGCAACCTCTGCACTTACATCATCATACAAACATGCATGTAATCATGTGCTGCCATTAAGTTGTCACATTGCACATCCATAGCATGTCTGTCATCACCTGCTCACACAGAGCATGGAAAAGGAATCACACAAGCATTCTCCCTGCTTCAGAGACATGGAAAATAGACTCAACAGAGCTGTGCTACTTTCTCCTATATGTATTCATAAAACAAAAATCTATTTTCCTATTATCTAGAAAATGACAACATTTCTCTAGATTGTTCTTGGTTTCCAACTAGAAAGTTGGAAATAAACTTTCGTTCTTTCAAGAAACTTCTCAGTGCAGAAACTTCTCCTTTCCACACTGAGAAGAACTGTAAAAGCCTTATTTTCTTTCAGCTGTATACAGGGCATATACACAATCTAAAGCTCACAAGTATCCTCAAGGCCTGGCAAGGGACACAGGAGCTCCGGCATCTTTGGGAACCAAAATGAATTTCTTCTTCACTGTAGGCCTAGCCCAGGACCTAATTCCTGAGGTCACTGGGAGTGTCAGGGCGCCTTAGCCCATCAGCAGAGGAGAGGCTGCTCACTCTGCTCCAGTGGATGTCAGAGAAGGATCCTCTTTCTCCAGCACTTCTCAGATGGCCATCAGTGCTCTGGGCAGTAACAGATGGTAAAATCTGACCTGGCTAACAGATGTGATCGACAGCAGCACCAACGTGTCTTGAACTTGGAGCTGCAACTCTACCTTTTCAAACCTGGCTCCATCTTTAAGTTGCATGGGGGCATTCTGACCAAACAACTTTCATCTTTCACATGACTTTTTGTTTATTCATGTAATTTCCTCAAGAACAAGAACTGCAGAGCATACCGTGTGTGTGCACCAATTACTGGTGTAGGATATGAAAGTGCAAATACCTGAATACCTTGCAGATTAGTCTCCAGTGGCTCCTCTTTGTGTGTTCTCAGTTCATTTTGCTGGATTACTGCTTTTTCTTTTAGGGGCAGCCTGAGACAGATATGCTGGAACAGCAGAAGAGAAAGCCATCTGAGTATGAATTTAGTTAGAAAACACAGAATAAACACAGCAAAAGTCAAAACATCATCATTAAAGTACCATTACCTCCTACAGTCTATTTGACTGATAAATGCAACAGCACAACAGGTAAACAAGCAACAGCAAACAAACCATGCCATTCCATAGGAAAGGATGGAAAATATTTGAACTGTTCCTTTAGCAATTGTTTTGAACCTCCTGAACTGAACCACCCTCAAGACTACTGGCAGTGCTTGAAGCTTTGCTGGATTTAGGGGCTACTTTGCCAACCCCTTGCTCCCCTTCTTCAGCTGAACCAGAAATGTGTTTTAGCTGGGTAAAACATCTGCATACAGAGATATCTCACTGCCTTAGGCCAACTCACCTGGAGTGTGCACATTGTAGGAAAGCTACAATCCAAACCTAACAAAAACTTTCCATCTCCTGGTTACTCAGGAACTGGGGACAAATGATTTGTCATCAAGGCCATATCACCTGCTACAAAAACTGGCATAAGCTTGCATTGAGTAAACTGCTGCTGCACCAGTTTGTATAAGCAGAGAACTGGGGAAAATGCCCTGTGAAATTCCTCTAAATTCATCAGAATAAACACCAGAGAATTGTTCTCTCGCGAGGCCAGTAAGGAAATGTGTGTTCTACCTTTGTGGAAGATTTGGTTAACTGACACTAACACAAAGATAAATCAACATAAGTACATATATATTGCAACTTCACATAGAGCTGGGTGAGAACAGAAATGCTACAGAATGCCCAGAATACACTTCATTTCTCCTTTGGTATTTTCCTTGGTTCTGCTCATCTTTCAAAACTCCAGGCAGCCACATCAACCAGACACTGCCGTGGGCCATGTCAGGCATGAGTCCAAGTCTCCTCAAACCCCTGGTTCTCCAGGTCTCTGCCTCTCCTCACCATTCTGTCCTGATGACTGCATGGCAGATCAATGTGTCACCTCATCACAGGTCAGACAGCAGCACAGAGCGCTAATTAAAACCCAGATCCAGTAGCAAAAGACCCACAGGCTTGTTTCCAGTTTCAAATGCTTCTGTTTGCTAAGTTTTTGCCTTCCTGTGAGCATAAGCCTCTACACATCCATTTCAAACAGGTTCTGAAATGCATCAACTGTGCATGTAAAGTACTTTCCACAAAGGTATTCTTTCATTAAATATCACTGAGCTTGGGTCTCTCAGGAATACTGATGCAAGCCTGAGATTTTCAAAACTTGGGGCAATGTGATTTTAGAAGGCATAATCTTCCCTAACAGCAATTTTTTTAAGGTTTTGGGTCCCTCTGAAGATTGCTGAACCTGATCACCCAAAATCACTCATTGTTTTCCAATATTAAGGCAAGGTAGAGTCTGAAAAAGGATGGAGTGGCCACTGTTTGGATGAGATGAAATGATTTACATATCAGTAACCTCCTATGGAGTTTAAAACCATGTCCTTTCCTGGTGGGCAAATTCTGCCAGTAGCTGCAAGTATATAAACTCCCTATAGTAAACTGTAATACTAGGGTGGAAACAATAAACTCTGTGCACTAACTGCAGAGAGTCTAAAGCTAAGGATCTAATAATTAGTCTTACCTCTATCAAGGTGCAACAAGAATAACCTGAGAAGTGCAAGAATGCCTGACAAGGCCCCAGGCTCTCCACAGCTGCAGAGGTGCCTCATTGCTCTGGAGCATGTTAAGGCTGGAGGGAACAGGAGATATTTCCTTTTGCTGCCATGCTGCTGATGCAGGTGTCTGGAAGGTACATTTACACATACATTTCCCTTCACACGTGGCCCAGTGCTGGGTTCCCCTCTTCATTCAGGGCTGCTCAGGCACGGTGAGCAGCAGGTGCACAGGGGACAGCTCTGGGGCAGCCCAACTTCTGCCGGCTTGTGGCAGAGAAAGCCCAGGGAAAAACTCCCTTTTACAAAAGAGATATCTGCCTTGGAGTTCTTCCATTTCAAGCTCTGCTTTGCACAAGCAAGTATTCTAGACTTTATTATTTACTGGTGATTGTTACACGTTCAAGCAGGGACTGGCACTTCACCTTGCAGATTGAAGGGAACACCCAGGACAAGGTGGTGGTCACTCCTTCCCCATGCTCTAACACTCACTCAAACAAAACACTACCAGGCTGCAGGGCAGTTGCACACTTCTTTCTCTGGACTCTTTCTGTGGATTTCTCTGGATGTGAGTGCCTGAGTATCAAGTTTATGGGACTCTTCTGCCTAAGAGGAAGACAGTTTCTCTCTGAAATGTGCAAATGATACGGCACCAAATTCTTTCATTTTACATTTGCATGATACTATGGACTCTCAGCTTTCTCCTGCTCTGACACAAACTGCATCATGGGTTGTTTGCAAATTCCCACTGAAAGCAAGTAGAATGTTCTCACTGGCTTCAAGGAGAGCCGGAATGGCTTTTGTGTTATTTTAAAGTATAGCAAATGATATACATTTCCTTGGGCAGCATAAAATACTGTACTTGGCACATAAAAACCTGTTTGACTAAGAAAAAGGACAAAACTTCTCTTTTTAGTGCTTTAAGCCTTTTCAATGCCTATGGCCCTCCAGGCAGCTGCACTACTTATACAGAGCCGTGGAGGAAGAGAAACTGGAAAAAATGTAACTGAAATATGAGTAAACGACCTAATCTGCAACACAGATCTGTGGTTTCACTGCCAGTGAAGTCCAAGACAAGTTTCATCTTCACAGCAAGTAGCAGAACATTTTTACTCAGTAATTAAAAGTATGAGCACTTTAGAAGTTCAAATACTTAAAACATGTAGCCCATAATTGGGTCAAGTGAACGCTTATGCCACATAATTTTTTCTCACCAAGTTTCATAAAGCTCTCGCAAAGTCCAGAGACTTCTTTTTGCATTTTCTGAGAGAGACAAAACAGTAGGGAAGTCTGGGTTGCCCTACACCTTCCTTTCTCAAGCAGAAGACAAACGTGTCATTCTTACTTCAAGATTAAGTTTTATTACCTGGGATATTGTTGTGGCTTTCAAGTCTAATTTAATTCATCCCAATGTCAACTGACAAAGCAAAATCTGACCTTTCTTTACACAACCTGCAAGAAAATATCCCTGGCAGGCTGAAGCACACAGACAGGAGCAAATACCTTTATCTTTTCCATGGTTTGCACAAACACATTCTTCGCAGCCTGCGATGCCCACATGGCAATTCTGAAAATCCAAGCCCTGCATGGTACCACTGCTATTTGTACTGGGGGATGAGATCCACAAGGAATACCACTTAAAAAAGAAATTCTGACCCATAAAGTCACTATCCTACTCCGTAGGTCTGTTCTCTGCCAAATGCAACTGGTCCAAGTCTGTCATCATATGTCCCATCTGCCTTTCCAGTGACCCCGTACCGGCAACCTTATGCAGGTAAATCCCCGAGGAGCTTGTTCCAGGAAGGGCCTCTAATGCAGCATGTGGAGAGGGCAGATGGGATTTGCAGCAAGCCACAGCTTGATTGTCCTGAGAAAATGCCACTCCTTAGCCAGCCCCTCTCCTTTAACACAGGTATGTGGGGCCCAAAAAGCCCCTGAAGCAGAGGAGCAGCCCTGCTTGGCCTCACAGGGGCTTTAAAGGCTGTGAAAAAATCAAATGCTACATGAATAACATCCAAGAGTCACAGGCACATCCTTTGTTAGTGCTGAATGCAATGATGATGATGATTTGACAAAGCCAAACTTTACATTAAGAATCTGACTGAAGGGATTTGGACTTGATTAGAGGGTTTAAGCTAGGAGATGATTGTTACAGTAACCCAATCTAACTCAATGAGACTATCTATATCAAATCCATATTGCTATTTTTATTTCCATAGTGGAACTGCACTACCAAACATATTGACTTGAGCCGGCCACAAAGGAAAGTGCTGGCAAAACCGATTCTGAAATAATTTTAGTTACACAAAATGCCTATGCTGCTCTGGCAACTTCCATTAAGAAACAGTTCACAAGGCTCAGCCTTGAAGGTTACACTTATTACTTACATGTACAGAAACCAGCACTTAGGATGAACCATCTGTATTTTAAATACAGGGGGCTGAGGCATAGAAAAAGAATAATGTCAATCGTCTCCTAAGAAACTGTGCAAAAAAACTATCCAATGTAAATACATGATTTGTGAACTATTACAGATTGGACTTTTATTTTCAGTTAGATGTTTCTTTCCTGATCCTTTCAGGACTAGAATATCATTAGTCTAATTGAAGACTATGTGCCTTTATTTCCTCCTTCCCCTCGGAGCAAGGCCACTCCAATCAGCGAGTGTTCATCCTGCAAATCAGTCTCTGGGAGCAGCGTGTTTTCCTCAGCAGCTGGATGCTGGCTTCATTGCTGAGCTCCACTCAGCGGCTCTGCTACTTGCCACTAAAATGCAGCACGTCAATCACTTGCACTGCTCATGAGAATTAGCACTACACAAGTCTAATTAGAAACTAAACACTGTGTTATCTGCAATGATTTGGAGATGGAGTAAGCTGATACGTGTTTTAGGAACCTGTCTTGCTGCACAGTAGTTCATGATAACACCCACCTCACAGCCCATTAGCGAATCAAAATATTACACTGTATAAATACTACTTTGCTCTTTTCCTTTTTACAGAAGCCCCAGGTCTCAGAAGCCTCCATTACTGAGCACATGTGACTTGGTTATATTGGAACATTGTAGGAAATGGAAAGCAGCCCCGACTGTCCAAAAACAGCAAAATGAAAGCCAGTGTACTGTATACTTTGGCCCTGTCTCTAGAGAAGTAGCCCCAGCTAGCCTCCAGACATTTTTCACTGCAATACCTATTGGCAGAACCAAAGAAACTCTACACTGCATGATGCTGTGCATGGACTGTCAGTCCCTCTGCACCGGGCTGGTCCCTTTTGCTCCCTCTTTCCTGGAGAAAACAATGTAACCCACTAGAAATCCAGATAGCACTACTTCAAGCTTCAACCCTGGAATCCAAACGTGAGCAGGGGGAAACCTGGCAAAGAGCTGAAGCCAGAGATGTGCATGTTTAACAGCAAGAGAAGGATGGGAAGGGGTATACAGCTGTTTTGCTGCATGGCTTCTCCAAGGGGGAACTGGACAGTACAGACACAGACCACGTTCCCACTTCTAGCTGAGATAAACATTTACAAGCCATTCATTTTAAACAGGAAGGCATAACATTAGGACACGACCTTTATTTCAGTGTGAAGGCAAGCCGCCCCAGCTCACTGCACTGCAGACATCCAGGAGAGACCCGTACTGTTCCACTGCTCTGTTATTACAGGTGGGCTGGATTTTAGATTCAATGAGGAAGGTGCAATTTTATGGCTCTGTGGAAAAATCTTTAAAATGCTGGCGGGTAGATGTCTAATGATGCCAGACTGGTGCTGCAAAACATCGTATGTAG
Organism: Donacobius atricapilla; assembly: GCA_013397315.1. Classification (NCBI taxonomy): domain Eukaryota; kingdom Metazoa; phylum Chordata; class Aves; order Passeriformes; family Mimidae; genus Donacobius; species Donacobius atricapilla. The sequence goes on from WBMY01008777.1 coordinate 360,389, forward strand.
ATAAAGCACTGAACAAAACACTGGTGTGCCAATGAATGAGCATTTAGCCAAATAATTCTAAACTGTACATGCAGATCTGGTGTCATTACACTACTATTACAGATGCCTACCCTGCTTTTCTTCTTTTAAAAGGGTGCAATTCTGATGCTTCATCATTACCTTTCTAGCTGGAGGTCGATAGAACTTGAAAGACAGCAACAAAAGACACTGGAAGATTAATTTACAGAGAAAATCTGCAGATTTTGAAAAGCCACAATCTAATTGTAGCTTGAAAGATGAAACACAGTTCTTGCTTGTATCACATCCCTCATGATTCCCATATGGATATATATGTGCAGACAATTTTTTACTGTGGGAAACTATCAGATATTGCTTTGTATTAACTGGGAAGTAGATATTTATAGCAATTTCTTTTAAAAATTGAAGTAGGTCAAAGACTGAAAGGTGGTAAGTTTGGGCTTCTGTATCTCAGCCTGAGACAGTTTAATAGGTGGATCTCCTGCTCAAATCTGAACACTTACAAACCTTTGAAAGGCTATCAACAAGTTTTCTGGATTAGCTCTTCAAAACCCTCATTTCCAGAATGACCAGTGATTTTTAAACCTCGGCTCACAATTTTTTTAAAAAAAATCAAAATAGCCATACAAGCCACAATAGAATCTGGTAATTCTACAGGAAAAAAAAACAAACAACCAAAAAAACCCCAAAACTGTACAAGTATATTAAATGCAAAATTCTTCCCTGCTGTGAAACTGGCTTCTCAACATTAAAAGCCTGAAGTGGACCCTCAGCCTTAGCTTACAATTCCTCTCAGTCAGGAGGAGATAGAGAGACAGAGAAACCGGTTCCTTCAAGAGGTTTAGTTCAGGCTTAGAAAACAATTCATTCCAACACCAACTGCAGAGAACCAAAGCTCTGGAATGTGCAATTCTGAAAGCTTGAGAACATTTTTTTTGAAGAAGCATCAGGCACAACCATGACTTGGAAATACATTCTGCATTATGTAATAACCTGGAAAAATGCTAATGCTGTATTTTATTTTTGAAAACTGCAAACACTCTTTAGTGAAAAGCAAGTATACTACTTCTGGTGAGACAGATATGCTGTGCTTTGTGAGGTTCTAGCATTTTCAGACAGGCTACTCACACAAACGTGATTTTTACTAGAAAGTTTTTTTCCCATTCTGTAATACTTTTATTGACAATGGATTTTCCTCAATAATAACGTGTGCAAAACAAATATCTCCCGTGACTCCAAGAACTGCTTCAGACATTGAGACTGGGACTGCAATCCATATCCATAGCACACTCCACTGATATCTCGGATCCGAGAGCATAGATGAACTTGAAAATCAAAACTAGTGCTACTCTCTCATCACATCAAAAGCAAATAACCAGGAACATGTTTTAGAGCACCTGGCTGGCACCTTATTGAAAATTGGGGTACAGGCTTTTAACTTCAAACAAAACTCAGTTTTGAACAATTCTAAGCAGGCACAGGAATTACCTGGGAGCTTCTGCTGGTTTTCAGTTGACTTCCAACTGAGAATATGCAAGAAGTGAAATGAACAGGCCTGTCATGTCCTACCCATGAACTTTTGAAGAGAGCATATTTTTATATACAGTTCTAGTAAGGAAAAAACAAAAGACACAAATCCAAAACAAAAGACAAAAATCCAAATTTAAAGCAATACTCAACTGCTGAGAACCTATTTGTAAGCATTATGTCAGCAGTTATATCAGCATTAACTTACAATTGAAAATTCAGGAAAAAGTAAGATGGAAAGAAGGAAAGAAAGACTTTGAGAAACACATTAAACTCACAAGGTTTTCCTTAATTAAAGAATGGTGCTGGCTGGCATTGCAAAGCTCTGCAGTGGCTCTGGCATGTCTGATTTTGCTGAAAAATTCTGATTTCAGTTTTCTTTCATGACATTTACTGTTCCCGTTTAAAGGGGTTTTCTTCCTAAGAGATTCATCTCCTGTTTATACGCAGATGAAAATGATCCAACTTGAGATGGCTGGAATCATGAACAGAGCCCAGAGACAGTTAAAAAAGGGGGTGCCTCTTTAGTGCAGAAAACTAGTGCAGTCCATTTACAGGTTAACAAACCAGTAGGATCTTACTGCAAGGTGTATAAAGCTGGATGTTCTTTTCATTCTAGGCTGGCTTTCAGATAATAAACATTATGAACTCATTTTTTTCTGAGAATTAATTGCCATAGATCTAGGCCAGGTGAAAAGCAGCACAGGGCAAGACTCAGAAATGAGAATTTCAGTTAAGAGTCAAAATATATTAATAAAGGTATGACCTTTATAAAAAAAATAAATGATCATACCTACATAATGTATATATGTATGTTTTAGATTGTCCTGTATTTCTGGTAATAACTGTGGTTATTGCACAGAGAACAGTAATTTGTCCAAACCAAACCATAAATAATTAAGGCCAGGATTTTGACATCGGATCTGTGTGGGTGGATTTTTGCACCCCCGCGGATTCAATGGCAGGATCAAAGATTAGGAAAGCCAGAAATACACTCCGAATGTGAATATTGCTCAAGTCCATCACCTGGCATTTCCAGTGCAGGGAAGGGTCTGCTTTCACTGCCACCCTCCCATCTGAGGGCCCGGGACAGACATTTGCAGAGTAGCAAACCATGGCATTCTTGTCCCACCCTGCCCATACCCCAATTCCTACCCCATTCACCTCTTCCAGTTATGAGTTAGAGCTAGAAAAACACAGAGCTGGCACTTGGAGTTTCACTTCTCCTGACTACTCTAATAAAATAAGTTAAAGCCTAAACCCCTCCTCTCAAGCTATATATCAAACTTATAATATAGGCTATTTTATTTTTTTATTTTAATGGGACTTCCTAAAAAATAGTGTTCATTTTTATTTCCGCTGTTCTGAAAGTACTCAGAGAAAAACGACACCGATTGCTGGTGTTTATGGTGTGGGGCAGGGGCAGATCTGCTGCTCCTGCTGAGGAAGTCGTGGACGGCTGTCACACAAAAAGTAACTCGATGCTATCAAATACCCTCGTTTCCCTGGACAGAAGAGAACTTGTTCCAGTAACATTTGGGAATTTTGACTTAAATCATCATCAAAATACAGCTCCCATTCGTATGGAATAAAAGGGAAAATACTATGGCTGACATTAAGGACAGAATCAGCCCAGATGATGTTCCCCAGTTGCCTTAATTTGTGGGAGAAATTCAAAGCTTATCAAAAATTCAGCTGATTTCCATGGAAACAGGGTTTTAACTTGTGAATCAAAACTGCATGAGGGCCAAAATGCCAAACACAAATTATAAAAATATTTTTCCACATTGGGATTCTCAAAATAAGAGGCAAATAGTTAAACAGAATAGAAATAATGAATTCACAAGGGACTAGTTTTTCATCATCCATACTATCTTTTTCTCTATAGTGCATATCTACCTACATATGCCTATGTTTTGAATATTTCATTAAATGCCCTAATATTAACATATTAACCTATTTTTTATGGTTTTAATATCTCTAATAACTTAAAAGCAGAAAGCATGTGGAGAAGACACGTCAGCATTTAATTCAGCATCTCACCACGGGTCAGTCACAATCTGGACTTAAACTTTGCTAAAACTCTGTTCATGGAAACAGCGAAATGCATTTTTACTGAGTATCCCAGTGGAAACATTATCAATACCAGTGTCTGCTTCAGAATTATCACTTCACCTGAATACCCACAAAAAATGGATGATTTTTCCCCTGGAACACATTGGGAGTATATGATTTCTCTAAGCAAACAAGGCTCACTGTTGTACTTTTGTCTTTGCAGTACCTCAGGCTCTTGCAATAAATACTTGCAGTAACATTTAACATTGGCAGTGACAAAGCTATGTAAGAGCCAGATTATTTTGTATTTTTCAGTATTTCAGAGTAGGAGGTTTTACAGTCCTCTTTCAGTTTACACAATTTTTCATAATCTACAAAACAAACACAAAAGTGCAGATATCCAGTTCAGCCCAAGCATACAGAGCAGCATGTGGTGTTCTGCATTATACCCAAAATGCTGAATTTTTTAACATCTCTCTGTCGAGGAAGAGCTTTTTCAGAACACGTAACTTGGAGAAATTTTAAGTTCTGTATAAAGATTGTGCAGTGTTAAGGCTCTGACACAGCTCAGATTTTAAATTTACAAAAATAAGAGAAGTTTACCAACATTGTTTTTCAGCTCTTAAAACTCTTTGCTTTCCATGCAAACATTAAAGTAGTGAACAGATTTCCTTTGAAACTGAAGAGTAGCAAAAAAAGAATGCAGTTTAATTTAAATTACTGTGAGGGAGTCCTTCCATTTCATCCTATTTTATCTGGCACATAGGTGATGGTTTGTTAATTTGTTTTTCTCTTCCAAATATCTTTATTATTTGATCAGATCTTTAGGATGGTTGAATATTTATCCACTAATTTTTCAGTTTTATGCCCAATTTTGTTTTTTAATAAATAGCATGCACTGCAGATATATACTGAAATACAGAAGAATACTTCAGAATTGTGTATTTGTTCTGCTGGGGTTTATTTATTCTCTCTACATCATCCTGTGTTTAAGAAACCTTCAAAGCACTCCCAAAATAAAACAGCGATGTTACATGTAACTTTTTAAGTCAAGGAATCATGATTTCCTAAAGATAGCTTCTAATGAAAGCCAGGGGGTTTTTACACCACCTTTACTGATGCAATTATATTTAATCACTGTTAAGAGTCAAGATTTTTAGCAGCTAGATGAAGTATACTGGATTAGCTTAATAGCCATATCTTTCTCAGACTTTTTAAAACCTGTTTTTCTTTCCATTGAAGCAGAGAGCGAGGGGATTGGAAACTTCCAGTGATTCTTTTGTAGACTAAAGTGGTTTAACTCTGTCTGCTCATATAAGAAGACAACTCTAATTCTCACGGGTCAAGAAAGTGAACAAACAAAAACTACATTCTCTCTCTACATTAGCCAGAAGCACATATTGTCAGAAAGGAAATGGTACAGAAAACATTAGCTGCTGTACCAAAATATACAGGCATAAAATAAAATCCTTCAGGAAATTTGAGACCCAAATCTCTTCAAAGTTTTATGAAAAAGAGCCTGTGCATTTAGAGCTAAACTGGTTGAATCCATCACTTGACTCAATACCCCAAGGAAAATGTGGCACGTAGTATATTAAGTTAACAAAAAACAAACAAATGTACAGCTAATAAGTCTGAAAATTCAAACCTTAAGTTCCTCATTATAAAAGCCACAAGTGACTTTCTAAGCAGGACTACCCAAACCACTATGCTGCGTCCCTAGGGACAATCAGTTTTCCTTCCCATCTTCTTTGCTGCTTTTGTACTGATGTATAAAAGTTTAGTTGTCTGGGGCTCAACCACTTTCAGGCAGCTTTGAGCAGTCACCAGCCTAGCGATGAGATGACCATACGTGATGAAAGGACAAGGTTAACTCACAGGTTCGGAGTTAGTGTTGGTGTTTCATGTGCCACATGATGAATAACAACATGAGAGGCCCCTATTCTTCTGAAATATAATTGGCTTTTCTTTAGAGAACAGTGTAGAGAAACACAAAAAACCGGGGTAACATTCAGGTCACACTCAGACAGATTGACTTCCTGGTGCCTCTCTCAAATCTTATCTTCCTCCTTCTCCTCTCTCGGAAATGCAAATGCATCACCCCAACTTTCCTTTTGACAGTTGTGCTTTCCATGCAAACATTTGGTGACTGACTGGAGATTGCTAACCCAGAGATCCCTAAAGGCTGGCTCTTTGATTCCATTTTCCTTCAGACATGATGAGCTCCAGAACAGCCTGTTGCTTCGTCCACCTGACTGATGCCCCGTGGTTTCCTTCTGCCTCCTGCATCCCTGCCGAGGAGGGGAGAGCCAGCTCAGCCAGACACAGTGCCACTGCCCACTGCTGAACTAAACCCTGGTAGCTCCCTTCCCACCAGCCCCAAATCTTACTTTATTTTGTGCATTGCTTACAGGTTCATCCCTCTCTTCCCTCTCTCCTGGCCTCTGCTGTGTCCTGCAAAAGTGGCTCCTATTTTGCTCCTTTGCCTGGACAGTTCAGCTGCTCTTGTTCTTTGATTCATTCCTTTAGGGTTAGATGTTTTTTTCTCAGCAATTCCTCCTGTAAACTGGAATCACATGTCCCACAAATGATCCTGTCTCTAATTAGGAGATCTTTTATGTCTCTAACGTACATGTGCATGCCAGAATTTTCCACCACACAATGCAAGCATCTATCCTCTTCTCTGCTTCTCGCTTTTGGGATTTAGAGAAAAGTATCCCTCTGCTACCTCCTGTACATTTTCCTCAAATATTTTTCCCAGCTGTTTCAGGGTTTCTGTATTCATTCCTGGCAATTTTATTTCACTCTTTCATTTTGTCTGGTGAAAGCGTAAGAAAGCTCTACCTTCATCTTGTCATTTTTATCCCCTTTGTCAGGCTCATGAACAGACACAGCTCTTCCACATGGGCCTGAAATCTTGGTCTGTCAGTTTTGCATTCTGAGGGGTCTGGTTCCTGGCAGGGGGTTACTCTGCCCTCTTCTAGGTGCCATTAATCAGATTTTTTTTTCTCTCTGTGTATCTCTCAGCCTGCCTGATGCTAACCATGCTTCCATGCACACCATGCTAGGTAAATAACACGAGGGCACCATATTTTTGCAGCAAACTTTAATATGGGTATTCAGAGAGCTTTAATACCCATAACGTGGATCTCTCAGTAGGGTACGATGACAGTAAAATATCAGTGTTTCAAACTATGCTCCTCTTTCTAAGTTCCAGTTGGGCTCCCATAGTCACTGTGACAGGAGTTTGCTCTCACAAGTTTGGCAGACACTTCCGAATCGCCTCACCTCCATCCTGCCTCAGTAGTGAATTTCTTTTCCTAGACTTCTAGCAGCCATGTTTAGGAAAACTACAACATTCTCTAATGGCAAGCGTCCTATGAAGAAGTGATGGTGTCAGTCAGACCCACCTGCAGATAAACATTCTTGAAAAATTCTGGAGGCAATGCTTGATGCAAACAAATCACCTGGCAGAACAACTTCTCTCTTCTGCAGCACAGCTCCTCGACTCTGCAGCAGACACAGCCTTTTCTCCACTGATTTGTGCCTCAAAGAGTTTCAAAGCTCCATAAGCTGAAGGGAAGTTACGTTTTAATCATGTACAACAGCTCTGATAAATTGCCAGAGGCTGTGCTCTGGGAAGACGCTCAACCCCACAGGAGCAGAGCACCCCCATGTCCTTGGTGCTGGGAGGGGGCTTGGAAGGTGGGAGCTCCTCACTGTCCCAGCCTGAGAACCTCCACTGAGTGTCCAGCACAGATGCACCTGCCTGAGGCACCCTGGTGCTCTCTCAGCCTGGGCTGGAGGAGGCCAGAAAGGATTCACAGGACAGGAGCACGTCCAGGAGGGTCCGGGGCCGCCACACCCGAAGGGGCACAGCACCCTCCGTCACCAGCACAACGGGGCTACACTTCAAAGGAGTAAAAACTCATTTAAAGTGCTTTATCAGAGCAAGTGGAAATTCTGCAAATGAGGATGTCAGGATTTAAATTGTTCTGCGGGGTCACCGTACGCTTCATTTGGCCACAAATACCACCTAGCCACACCACCAAATGACACTGACATCCAGGAGAGCCAAGGGCTGGGATTCAATCTGCTGCTGCCCCTCTTGGAAGCCTCAGTGAGAGCAAATTCTAAGAGCTGAGTTCTAAGATTTGGGACTGGTGCAAGTCTTTCTTTTTGCAAATGCAATTTTAAGGCTTGATTTAATTGTTGCTAAAAATAAGGTAATAGAAGGGTTCCGGTCTTGCACTATAATGAACTGCAGGCTCAATTGTTTGAAGAAGGAAAATTGCATTGATGAGACTGGATCAAAGACAAACAAAAAAATCAGTTATTTCCTCTTGAGGGTAAAAAATTTGGGAGGCTCACGCTTTTTCAAGCAGCCCTTACTGTGGTTTAGAGGCAGAAAGATCTTGTAGTCAGATTTGATTTATTAACAAAACAACAAGAAAAAAAATGAGAAGTGGGCACGTGAAGACTCCAGTGTCAGAGAAGACTCAAAGAAAACCAAATGTAGCAGTTCCTATGACAAAGAGGAACATGTGCCCAAGCTTGCTTTGTTTCAGAAACGAGCTGCAGCGCAGACAAGGGAATGGCATTTGTAACAGCTACAACTGCCTGCCATCCCCAGGCAGGAAACCTCCTGCTAAACTTCAGAGGCACCACCATTTTTAATTCCTTGCCAACATATACACTTGTCATGACTGTTGGGATGCCAACCATTTCATGACAGAATTCAAACAGCAAGAATTTTTAATCCAGGAAACACTCAGAGCAAGTTATGTCAGACCCTGTGCCTCATTCCAGAGTCTGAGAATAATACATGGCATAGCCATTACAATTAAATCTACATACACTTAAAATTATTTAGTCTTTCATGCCATTTTTTAGCTATTGTCTATTGTAACCAGTCTACTAAATCTGAATTTTGTGGACACACTATTTCCTTGTCCAATAATACTGAAATAGTAAGAAAAAAGGAGCAGAGAGGCCAGGTAATTGCTTGAATCTAGGTTGCATGAAAGCAGTTTTATAGATGCGTGCACTGATTACATCAACCAGCTCAGGAGCCCTAAACTCGCCTGTGATTTGTGAAGCTCTTCCAAAGACAGCTGAGTGGTCACATGGTATTGACTGATCATGTCAGGCCGCAAACCATACCTAGAAATGGGAGAATGATACACTGCACTTCCTTTAAACTACTATCCTATAAGCAGTATTTGTAGTAGTGCTGAATGAACTTAGGAATTCAGGGCAGTCTGTGTGCCTGCAACCAGCAGCTCCACATTTACACTGAAAGCGTGTCCTTAAAACTTACTTTTCAACAACAGGGTGCACTATGGAGTTTTCACAGAGCAGTAGCAGTTCCCTCCCATCAAAAAACAAACAAAACAAATTTTAAAAACCTTCAATAAAATATAAGAATCATATCTGGAGTATCGCATGCCTAGGTTTCATCAAAGAATACCAGATGCACCTGCAAAAGGGCTCCACCACCTTCCTTCAGCATTCCACCTTTTCCTACCGTGCTACCCATCTCAAGGATTGCTACAATCCCCTGACAGACACATTGGGCTGGAAGTGCCTGAAGTCTTTGAAAATGTGAGACATGGGAGACAGTGACCTCAGAACTGGTGGGGATTTACTCAGCATCTGAACTGGGTTTCTTAAAAGCCAATGTCCCTCATCTCAGGCCACCTGAAGACAGAGAAGTGACAGGAAAAGAGGGAATGGCTTCAAACTGACAGAGGGGAGGGTTAGATGGGATACTGAGGAGAGATTCTTCCCTGTGAGGGTGGGGAGGCCCTGGCACAGGGTGCCCAGAGAAGCTGTGGCTGCCCCATCCCTGGAAGTGTCCAAGGCCAGGCTGGATGGGGCTTTGGAGGAATCTGGGCTAGTGGAAGGTGTCCCTGTCCATGGCGGGGAGCGGAACTGGATGGTCTTTAAGGCTGTTTCCAACCTAACCCATTCCATGGTTCTGTGATTCAATGTAAAGGAAAAATTGAAGACTGACCAGAGGTGTCCTGAAATTGTTCTAGTAAAAGCAGCACACCTGTTCCCAGCTGGTTTAACAGGCACTGGTTCCAGTTCCAAGCAATGTGGGTGTGTGTGTCATCTCCTGGGACTTCAATCTACTGGCCATGGGATGCCCAGGAGCAGACACTCACCACACCTGATGAGGAAGGATAGAGGCATTTCCAGAAATCCCCCTTCCATCCTGAGAAGGTTTGTAAAGTAGGTGGGGAAACCCACTCATCTCATTTCATCACATACAGAGAAGTGATGCCTCTGGGCGCTTTAAATACAGGAATATCAACTCATTTGATGTCTACCTATCTCACATTTTGCTATAGTTGGGTATGGAGCTTCCAGGGATAAGAATTCACTTATGCTAATCGTTGTTTATTTAAAAATTTGGTTTAACTGATTACTAATATAAGCAAGTTATTGGAAATAACTTAATGAAAGTACTTGGTAACCCGCTTGGTAATTTTAAAAAATACAGTATTTAAGAAAATTAAGAACATGACTTATACCAAAATCTTCAAGAAAGATCATGACTTGCCCAAATACTCTAAATTAACATTACTCCTGTTCTACCTTTTCCCTGGTTACCTAGAGAGTTTAAGCATCCTCTTATGCTGTTTCTTGAGAGATCTTTTTGTTCCTTAAAATCTTAAAATAAAATTTCTTTTTTTTTCCAATGTTTGATAGAGCTTTTTCTCACAGGACCTCCTGCACAGAGACAAAGAGCCACATACTGAAAACCACTGCGGTGTTTAACCAAAGCTGTCGGCGCTTTTTAAAACCCATCAGAAACAGGATGAATTCTAAGGAACATACACTCATCTCATGATCATTTTTCAGCTGGAGATTGAATCAGCCAGCTGACTGCACAAATGAAGATTTCTTTGGAGAAGAAAAAGGTTATAGTTAAAGCACAAAGTTCTCAGAATTTAAAAGATGCCAAAGGAAGGGCTGCCCTCTGCTCAGGAAAAGTGAGGTGTTCTGACTGAACTTGCCTATGGCAGCAAATCTGAATTATATACTCAGCACTGAAAGTTCACCCCAAATATTTTAAGTTTGGCAATATTCTAAGGGACAGATAACAATGACATTAAGAGGCAACCAGGCTCTCCCACAATTAACTTCTCATTTTACTACTCTCATTCCAGTAGGAGAGAGTCAATACCTTTACGATTATTTAACTTTAGGATATCTATTAATCTTTAGGTTACATACTGTATTTCTACTCCAGCACATTCCTTCTCTGGAAAAAAAAAAAAAAGAAAAAAGGATTATCAGTCATTTCCTGTGGGCTGGAAAGAAATCCAGCTTGAAAGGCTTGCAAGAGCAATTTAATATTGGAGCAACTGCACTGTCCATTCTCTGTATTCATTGCTCACCAGCTGAGTGAAGATCAGTTGTGTACAAGGGCATCTGCTTTTCACAGGTAGGTCTGACAAGCCCAAATTATTCCATTTCTTGTGAAATTACAAAGAAAACTGCAGCTGGGAAGAAAAAAAATCCCCCACAACCAAACCTCTTTCTTCACCTGAACACATCCAAATTAACTTTCAAGCAATTTAACAAGCATGAGGTCAGCCTTTCCTCTCAGTTATTATTTATTGTACACACTGATAATATTCTGACTACAAATTTATTTTAATTATTTGTGACAATATCATTGGGCATTACCTGATTTTATTGTTAACTGGGTTTCTTCCTCAAAAAATGAACTTCAGCCTCCAGAGACTTTAGTCTTAACAAGATTTCATACATTGGAGTTCTTGGAATAGACCACTTCCTTACAAATACATGAGGATCGAGTTTTAGAAGATTTTAATTTAGTTTCTGATCTTGCAAGTTATTCTAAGGTCTAGTCCTAAAGAGATACATTAGGACTAGACTTAGAATAAATTGCAAGATTTATTTGCAAGATTTATTTACTAGACTTAGATACGTCAGAGGTAGCAATATTAACTCACCGTTTTCTTAATAAGAGCAACCACCTCTTAACCAGACTGATATTTTTTCTTTCTCTCCATTTTTAAAAAGAAGATTCTTATGATGAGATGTTTGTGTTTTAATTTCAGTGTAAAATACATGGACACAGAAATCTCAGGTTTTTAACACTGCTGGTACTAACAAAAGACATAAACCAAGAGAAAAATCATCAGACTGCTAACATTTCCTCAATAGAAGTTGTCCCTCTAGATAATTATTAAAGGCCTCAAGACTCCTGACCCCCAAGTACCTTATCATCAGATACACAGCCCCAAACTGGTGTCCAGGTGCTGCAAAGATAAATGGGCTTCCCAGCCAATATACACAAGCTGGTTTGGACCAAGCTGTGAGAGGAATCAAATCACAGGCTCTCTAAGGGCCCTTGGAGAAACTGTGTTGTGGCAACTCTCACACACCAGTGGCCCCCCAAGACTGACATTTCGGCTCATCTCCACTGCCTCAGAGCTGACATAAAAGATGTACAGCCCCTGAAGTTAAAAGGTCTGCCACATACAGCGCTCTGCCCTCAGACACAGGCAATCCGAACCATTTCACATATTTATACGCATGTATGCATGAACACACAGGTTTTTATGCAAAACAAAATAATACCATTCTGTGCCAGGATTCCTGGGCAGCTTTTTCATGTGCTTGATGTAATCCACAGTTGGGCCATGCAGGCTCCAGATCAGCACGATGGATTCCTCAGCCAAATGGTAATTTACAGTAGTCATTTCCAGAAATAGGACACTGATGTAATGGTTACACAAGTCTTTGCCTGTGTTCATTAATACCTCTGGTGTTCTGGGGTGCACAGTGTGGTGCTTGTGTCCAGCTATCATTCTTATCTACAGCATTTGGAGTGATAGCAAAGAGAAAAATAGGCAGGCTTTGCCTTTATTGCAGAGGCACAGACGATGGGAGGAGAGGGGCTAACCAGATTCGATAAATAAATAAAAAAATAAATCTGCATGCTGTTGATTCCCCCACACTTATTACTGTGCGTTCTACCACAAATATTCTCTTTGATGCTCACAAGAAAGATGAGCTACAAAGGCTGCAAGAATGCTTATGCCCATTACTGGCTTAATTATAAACTGGTCTGTCTATAAACAAATGAAAAATAATGTCTGTTTGTAGGCCCAGGCCAAACTCCTATGGCTATGAAGTGAGTATTCCATTATTTGTCATTTGTCATAAGCAGCATTTTATACATTTTATATTGCCCTGACTGTGAACACCTGCAACATTAACAACTGTGCCCAACACACATTTAGAAAACAAGGTTTCTGGATTTTTTTTAGTTATATATGTGACCTAAAACATTCCAGAGAAAAAAGTCATGTATAAGAGAACATACTGATAGCCTCTGGAAAATGCTCCTTATATAAAATCCTATGACTACAGCCATGGAGAAGGGATCCTGAAGACACCCCAGCTGCCTGCACTACATCGACAGAGAAATAAGGAAGTACACTGGAAGAGTTTTATTCACCAAATGTAAGGTAACGGGCACCACTAAACCAAAGGCACTAAGGACAAGCGATGGCATGAACTGTACACAATGCAAATATTGCAGCTATTTCTCAGGAGCTAAGCAAGACAAAATACATTGTCCTACTCAGTGGTTCCTACTTTCCCTGCTTACACTAACACTTCTTTTTCGTAGTTAAACACTTCTGTACTTTGACACATATTTTCAAAAGAGTAAAGAAAACATAATGTATCTTTTCATTTTTTTAATGCTAAGCAATTGCTTTATATACACATATATACATTTATATGTATTTAATTCTGGTAGTAAACTTGGGCTTATTGTTCTTTCTGCTTTATTATTTAAACAAATAATGCATTGACATCTTCTAACAATGCCTTTGCTCCTAAAGACAGAGGTCCATCCACAAACAGGATCCTCTCTGCCCTAGAATTATACCTTCACGCTTTGCACCAGCTTCTACTTTGCAACTAATTTGTTTGTTCTTTATTTTTAATCTTACCTTAAGCTTCAGAGGACCTGCAGGAGTCCTGCAGACAGTGGGATGGAAAACTTCTGCTTGGTGACTTTCATCATGCATTTTGAATGATGGTTCAGATGAGTAAGAGCTTTTTTCCAGTGTTAAAATAATTTCTGCTGTAAATTTTACACTCCTGACAGGGTGACTACATCCAGGCCGATATGCTGCAAACAATAATAAAAATAACAACTTTCACCACCCAGAAACAGGCAAATATATATCAACTGAAGCAGCAAATGTCTGTAAGGGTTTTCTTTTCTCTCCTTTTGTAACTCTAGGGCAGGATATCAATATTAGCTGTAAGAGAAAGGCTGCTTGCATACTGTTATTCGACACACAGACACACAGACACACACTTACTTTGGTGAGAAGGCATTAACTGCTTATTATCAAATCTGATTCCACTTCATAGTATTTCTACAAAGGCCAGGGATTGGGGGAGAAGGTTGACACCTCTCCCCATCCCACTGGTCAAGACAACTGTCCATCAGCTGTCCATCTCTCTAAGACAAAGAATGAAAACTACCTTGACTAACAAAAGCATTGCCTCTATTTATAACACCCGTGTGTGAGAAAAAACGTAAGAACTATGAAACTGTGAGATACAAACAGAAGGCCAAAAAATCAGGACAACAGCATACTGCATTTAGATCTTGAACACACAAAGAGGTACATAGACCAGTGAGAGTATAGAAGTCAGAATTTTGCAAAAACAACCGTTTTTTTTAAACTGGGTCCAATGTCAGAGTTGTAAGCAGGGAGGAACGAGACATTTTTTGTACACGCATTTTAAGTTTGCAAGGGCAGTGATTCTCAAACAATCCCCCGGACAACAATTTTGTTCTTTTTGTGTCCTCAACCCGCTGCTCCTCTGTCCCAATCCATGAGCTTCGTGACAGCACTGCACGGGGTTGTGCTCTTTATGGGGACACTGCCCTGTGCCTCCAGGAAAGGCAGCAGCTCTCCGGCTGCTCCCTACGCAGGCTGGGGAAGCAGAGCAGTTCCCTGCACTGGGAAAGGGGACAGAACCAGCGCTCTGAGCTGCACACCGCCTGCATTTCAGTGCTGGGGAAGGACCTCCACCCGCTGTCTGACTTACACCTCACGCAGCCCGTAAAACAACAGAGCCAACCTGACCCGGTGAATTGGCTGGTGTGGGGGTGACATCACGGCCTCTCCAGCCTCTTGTGGAATATTTATCACCAGGTTTTTCTGGCAGGCAGAGTAACCGTGGTACAGGCTGAGGTGGCACCTCACTTGGTAATTGCACGGGCTGTAAACTCACACTGGAGACTTCCTCAGGACAACTGTGCCCTATGTCCAGGAAGCCGGAGATGGAATCGACATTGTAAGCTTAAATCTAAGATAATAAAACTCATCAGTGCCTGCAGAATTATCACTCTCTCTCAGCAGCCAGGGGTCTCCTCCACACAGCCCATCCTGTACCCTGGTGCTCCACGAGGGAGCCGTTGTGGATGTGCCAGCCTGGCCCTGGGTGAGCCACACCTCACAAGGCAGGAATTCCTCCTGCCCTGCTCACACAGTGCCTGCAGACACCTCAAAGACTCCTTGAGCGGTATTTGAGCAGCTTGATGATTCCACCTTTAGTGGTTATTACAGTGCAAGTTTAACCTGTAAAAATGCTTGTCCCACACCGGATAAATATGTAAATAACTCTGCTCCATATCTTTAATAAAATTAAATGTATTTTTGTATTTACATTTAATACAACATATGAAATACTAAATGTAACTGTACCCATGTACAAGACACGAACTCACAGCTTTCTATAGCAACACATGCTGTTGGCCTCAGCAAGCAATTTCTATAGGGGCAGGGTGATTAATTTCAATCCATACTTCTAAACACGTGTCTCAGAGCATTAAAGTATACCTTAATTACTGTGCCAAGCAGATGAGCACATAATAGCAGCTATCATTTCAGAACTTTACAGACGTGGTTCACTCTTTGAAAAAACCCCTGCTAGATGAACATTTGCTTTACAAAAGCAGCAGACTCTTGGTCTTATCGATGTTGCTTTATTTTAAAATCACAATTTCATGATACTCGGTATTGTTCTTAAAGCCTCGGGCTCTGCAGTTATGCAATTACATGACACCTAACAATTTTTAAGACTAAGTATATCTCTAACCGCTGTGTTTTATGCTTAAAATCTGTATCTCAGCAACTCGAAAACCACTCCGCAAAGAAACTCTACAGTGCTTTAACATCTTCTAGCATTTAAACGATGACATGATTTTCGAATCCAAGCTAGTATTTTTCTATATTAATATCTGAAATTAGTAATGCCACACTATTAACCCAGGAATCTGCTGTGAAGGCCAAGGCCAGCCAACAGCATCAGCTCCTGGCACTGCTTCCAGCTGATGGGCAGCAAAAATACACACCCCCCTCCTAAGGGGGCTGGACAAGAGTGGTGCAGCTCACAGGGAGCCACCCCACCTGTCCTGGTGCCAGTATCCCATGGGACAGCATGGGCCAGCCCCAGCACTGTCCTGGGAGGCTCCTGTGCCACTCCTCAGCTGAGCCATACTGCAGTGCAGGCAGAACGAGCAGGACCCCCATGATGAGCACCAGCCCTGTGGGAAGGGGCTAAGGGACCTGAGGAGGCTTTGGTGACAGCCTCTCCACACCCAATGGGAGGCTTGGAGAAGCCAGAGCCAGGTTATTCACAGGGGGCTGTGGTGGGAGAACAAGGAACAACTGACAGAATTTGAAATACGAAAGGTTCAGGTTAGAACAATGGAAAACCTTTCTGCCATGAGGTCAGTCAAGCAATGGAAGGGGCTGCACAGAGAGGCCGTGCAGCCTCCATGCTTGAAGGCTTTTGTGACCTGACTGAACAAACCTTAAGCCAACTGGTCTCAGCGGGCCAAGCTTTGAGCAGGAGGCTGGACTAGATGCCTGCCAAGGTCCTTCCACTCTGAAGGATGAACCTATGACTACCCTGTGCTGCTGACCACTGCTGCCTAACTGGAGTGTTCTCTGGAGCTCATCTCAAAAGATTTTATTTGCTCTGTTCACTTCTCAGAGACCCTTACTCTTGACACCCTTCAGGCCCTGCAAAAGTGTCTTATCTGATACCCATGGGACTTTTTTCCCTTTAAGAGCCAAGAGCTTCAGACAACTGAACCCCAAAGTATTTCAGCAAATACTCTACAGTTCACAGGTTGGTTTTGAACTTAACTGTTCCTATACAATGAGTAACAACACACACACATAAACACACACAGAGATAAGAACAGCATTTAACATACACAACAGAGGAGTGAAATACCTGTCAAAAATGTTTTCCTCATCATCATGAAAAAAAATCCAATTTAGTTTAGGAGACTTTCCCCTTATCTTTTAAAAATATAATTCCATATCTCAGCTTGACATATCTTTTCAAACTGGGGTCAAAACCACTGCTGAAACTGTTGGTATAAATATATTTCCATTACTTTCCTCCCGTGTATGTTCTATATTTTCAGCTCCCAAAGCATAGAGCCGAGATCAGGAAGAGCCCTATGGCAGCTTCCATGCAGAACAGAAACCCAGAGCCCACTGGCAGCCTGGCCCATGAAGCAGATTTCCAACATGGACCTGTTTTTATGGCTACTGGAATGCTGAGCATAACACCACCAATATGACCAGACACAAGGGAACTAAGAAGCAGTGGTGTTGCGCTACCTAGAGCCCAAACTGTCTGACATTTGAAAATACTCCTTAGGCTCTTACATGAGGTCCAGGGGACATTTTGGTACACAGACTGTACTGCTCAAGTCTGAATATAGGACAGAGGGAACTCACTGAAACAAGTCTTACAAGTAGTTTGAAATACACAGCTATAACAGGTGACCCCAAAACAACTCACACACACAGTTAACACAAAGCTACCATATTCTTATTAGAAGACACCTTCCTAAAGCAACTGCTTTAGATCCTGGAATGCTTCTGCTTAATTTTGTTGTCTTGTCCAGCTGGACCCTAACTCCATTTTGCCAATGTGTATAATTTCCCCTTAGAAAATATCAAATGGACAAATCAGGTTCCAGCCTCTGGAACCAAGATATTACTGAGCTCCATAAGCTATTAAGGGGTTTCAAATTATGGCAAACAAATCCCTCTAGGCTCACTTAGAAAAAAAATATAAAAACACAGGTCTAAGCTTGCCAGACTGTCTGCCTCTCACATTCACAGAAACCCGCTTCAGAAGAAAAAAAAAAAAATCTTTATTATGTATGAGGTACAGACCATCTGCGATGGGCTTTGAGAGCCAACTTAAAAGTGGGGGGGAGGAGAGTGTTCCCAACTGCATTCACAGTCAGTGAAGAGCTTGAGACTCAGCAGCTGTCTGTGAGCAGGGAAGAGGTGGTGGGTCAGGATGAATGAGGCTGCACAAGACCTGCCAGGGTCAAGGATGGAAAGGCACATTGTTACACACAAACTGTGTGTAGAGGCGTATGGAGAACAGCAGCAAGAACCAAGAAAACCTCGTGGAGACGGTAAGATAAACATCCCATAAACAAGGTATTCTAGGAGTGCTGCTTCCCTGTCACTGCGGAAAAGTAAGGGATGATAATAATATTCCTGTGGTTGTAATACAGACCACTGAATGCCTCATGCCATGGGAATTAAGAATGGCAACAGCAGTAAATGGTAGCAGCAAAGAATATGGGAAGGCTTTCTTTTTTAGCCTTTCTTTCAGAGAATTATACACATCTTTCCATATCAGTCTTCAAAATTTTTGTAATTCTTTTGACACATCTTTTCACTACTCCACTACACATAGCTGTATTAGCCATTTACTGTTATACCATACAGCCCAATAACGTTTCATTTCTGAAAAGGAAAAAATTACTTTTTTTAAAATTTTAACCACTGAAACTAGAGTTAGATTTAACCCTCCCCACCCAAAAACCCCCAAATCCCATGAGAACATTTTCTAACATCTAGCAAATTGCTACGCCTTTGTGCGTTGCAGCTCAACAAACAGGATAGTTCCTTTGGCTGTAAATGAACTGTGACCAGACAAATATGAGTAAACCCTTACAAGTGACTGTTGCCGATTCACTCAGGAAGCAAATCTATTTTACACCTCTACTCGAGCCAAAATCATCACAAGTATTTGTCCTGTTTCATAAAATTTTGCTGTTTTTTTTAAACGCTACAAATTAAACCCCGTGTTCACTGATATCCCTGGCTAAAACTCACCCGTGCCTGCGGGGAACGCGAGTGTGTGCATGGGCTGATCCTGTAAATACTTACCCGTGGTGGAAGGGGCACTGGTGAATCTCGCCGTCACACACCGAACTCCTTTGGCAGCAGTCTGCTCCCCTGGATGACGGAGATGAGGGTTCTCTCCCCATGCTGGCTCCACGGGCTCACACCTCGGGTGCGCTGCAGCAGCTCCGCGGCGAGCGATGCCTTCCCGGGGCCAGAGCCGGACCTGTGGGTTTGCAATGAGGCAGCTCAGGTGCGGGTTCTGCTGAGGAAGCACAAATCCCCAGGGAAAGGGTGGGGTATGGAGTTTGGGGCAGTAGCAATTCAGAGCAGCTTCCAGGAGGCTTTGCCAGAGGTTGTCTGCCAGCGCGCCAGCTTTGCTCCTATGCACGCCGGGGCCCTCAGCAACATCTGCACCTGCACAGGAGGCGCAGGCCGGGCGAAAACAGGCGCCTGCCATATGGGCAGGAGGACATCGCTTTCGCTTCGCTCAAGCACCACAAAGACTGGGAGAAACAGGGCAGGAGTGCTGTGCTTAAACTGGCTCATTCATTTAAAATAAGGTCAATTTTGTATACCTGGGCCAATCTGCAGAAAATTTACTGTCTGTGTCCCTGCAACTCCACACAGGTCTGCATATACTAAGCATCAATTCAGATGAGCCCTTGCTATGAGAATGCCTTTTTACCCACCTATTTAGGAATACGGTTATGCCTAAGCAGGGAATTTTAAGTTGTTTCCGAGACTGTTCCTGAATCCAACTGCAACCTGTTTATTTTGACCTCAGTTCTTAGAAACTGTTGATGCCACGGTAGAAATATGCTGTGTGTTCCAACAGGCAACAAACAGTCCTAATGAGAGCACACTCCATCTGTGCTGCCAGCGCACACAGCCTCAGCCTATAGCTCGGATACGCTGGAGCGGAGCATGCAGGGACGAGCTCATGCTGCAAGGGACATCCTGGCACGGCAGAGCTCCCCGAAACAGGCCTCTGGGAGAGTCCTGAGGCAGCCAGGGTAGGCACCAGCAGCACTTGAGTTCTCCCCTCCCTATTTTGAGCTTACAGACTACAAGCTTTTACGTTTTTCAAACGTTTCAAAACTACAAAGTAGAGAAAGCTGACTGAAAAACTGCCCAGTGCTCTCCAAAGGTAGGAGTTAAAGTGTGCAGAACACATGGCACTGTTTACAGCCGGCTCGCACACTGAATTCAAGGGAATTTTCCATCAGCCTCGTACTCTGCAAAAGGTACATTACAGAAAAATGCATGTGGGGATCCTTTAATTTCTCTTGCATCTTGTCTTATAAGATGCAGCTGGGGAGCAACACCCACTGGTATTGGTAGCATGAAACGGCGATCCTTTCCTGTTACCAAGGTCTGGTACAAATTACCATGGATTTAGAGGCACTATATAAAAGACAGCACTGATTTGTTTCTAAATTTGTATCTTGATTAAACTGTCAGGCTATAGCACAAATGCAGAGCTCACCTGATTTTAAAATCCTACAACAATAAATTATCCAAGAAGTGCACTACAACTTGAAAATGCCTATAAATGGATCAATACTATGCTTTATGTTTAGATTTTACATCTCGGTCATGCCAAATCAAATGGAATAGAAGCAGCACTTTATATTCAAACTGTAAACTCAGTGTGTTCCAAATAAAACTGTATAGGAGGGGAGACTGTGAAGCAGGATTTTAAAAATCACCAAGCTGACCGACAGAATAACAACTGCATTATTAATTTTAGAATTATTTTAAACTGTGTTGTGGCAGACAAAAAACCAAATATAAAGGGCCAAAACTCCTATTCTCAGGAACTCGCATGCAAACTTGCACAGGTCAGATCAGTGGTTTTCAGCATTTACCCCTGTAAATAGAGCAGAACTTGGTCTCATCCGTTAAAGCAAAGTCACTTACTCTGGAATAGCTTCAGTGGTACTGAATATATTTTAACTACCCAGAATTTCAACATCTAGGATTAGTGTTGTAAACACACATAGGCATTGTGGTCTAATGAAAGAAAAAGTCAACATAAAAACAGTGTAGCAAAAATGAGATCAGCCATGCAGAACTTCCAAAAAGTAGCTTAGGAATTAAACCACTATTATTATAGCTACTGTTACTGAACTATGGCTGTTAGAACTTTCACAGTTTATTGAACCATTCTGCATATTGCAAATATTATAAAACAGAATAGCTCAGTTTTCCATCATGATTAAAAGCCACTCCTGTTCCTAAAGCTTTTGCTTTTTAAATCAATGTTCTTGTATGTTTGAACACAATTTTTCTACTTGCTTTTACACTGTATCCATATAAGAAAGAAGCTATTCTAAATTAATTAATCAACACACACCCTTCCAGAGAGGGAATATATGATAAAAGTATTACATAGTGAAGTTTGGGCATATTTTTATACTCTCCAAAGAGGGTAATTGATCCTCCCCTCTCCTCAGTTTCAAATGTGGAACTTGGCTGCTATGGGTTCTTTCCCACACAAATCAAGCCCTAGCTCTTTTGAATTGAAACAATATGGGATGATTATTGTGGGAAATTTTTTTACTGTTACTGTAATTTAAAACTTTCTGTACCCAATTTTGCATTTTCTATAAATCAAAAACCCATTTCACTTAGGGCTACAATTAAACAGAGGAAATCAAAGACTAACTTCTAAGCAAGTCTTGCTATTAATCATAGGACAAACTAGTAGTACAACTACTTTTACTGCAGTTCCTTTCTGCCTGAGAACTACATTTTCATCTGAAGCTCGAGTTCTTTAGAGGAGACTGTGCCACAGATGAGACAAATTAAATAGAGGTACAGTGAACAGGAGAACACCATGTGCTGTTGAAGATGAGCCTGCCCAGCAGCCCAGCACCAGCACAGGCTCCTGCAGACACGACTGCTCGGGGTCTGACGCTGCCATGCTCCTTCCTTCACCAGGAGCAGCCATGGAGTCACGTCTGTTGCTTTACATATCTGAACTGAAATCAGCACCTTTCTCCTTTTGAAAGAAAAAATTTACAAAAGGAGTGCATTTCAACACAACAGGACAATTAAAATCAGAGTGAAAAATGAAACTGTGTGGAACATGGAAACGTAGGACTTCTGTTTTTTCAAATTGGAAACCAAATCATGTATTTTTATTTTCTAAAAAGAAAAAAATGCATATTGATCGCTAGACAAAATAAAACATGAATTCTCAAATCAACAGAAACATGTTTCACCCAGCTGTCTTTATTTTTTTTCTCTCTGTTTCTCAAAGAAAAGATTTTATGTCTTTTCTTTTTTTCATATATTTTAGGGAGAGGTTTAATGTCCCATGGTCTTAGTCTTTGCAAAACTCCTACAGAAGTACAAGTCATACAAGTCATCACATTATTTGCAGCAGTGTATCTACAATAAGTGATACTACTAACATATTCATAAAAAATGTGCTCAAAACAAGAATTGGCTTCCAGTTAAATAGCCCGCAACGTGTATATTCCATGCTAAGGAGGAAAAGCCTTTCACCAATTGCAAAGTAAAATTCAAATATATCTTGTAAAAAATTCCACTTCTTAAAATCAGACACAAAGAAAACAGCTGTGAGTTTGAGGTGTTACTGGAAGGCCTTCTTACACAAACTTAACAAAACCCTCCCAACACGGACTTACTGCTCTAATAATGTGATTCAACAAAACACGAATGGAAACAGTTTCACCTCTGAGCAGAACTATTTCAAAAGTAAATTACTTACTGAGGCTATAGACTGAAACATTGTTTTACCATTGATTTTCTTTCTAACTAAGACCTCTCGCGTACTTGCAACTTCCATTATCTTTGACGATGAACTCCTGCAGCAATCAGCGCATCTGTTTCTCAAAAAGTGCACTGAAACCGCGTCAGTCTGGCTGTGGCACCAGCAGCACCCAGGCCTCTGCTTCAGGCTGCTGAAACCTGCTGGTCCCTTTGTGCACACCTTCCACTGAGGACAACAGGGAGCTTCCTTTGCCTTCCTCCCTTCTGAGTATCATTCAAAGGCAGGCACCCACCACACAGGAGGTGCGCAAGCAAAGCAGTGCCTGCAAACACAGCTTTGCCTACCAGGAATGTTGGAAAGACTGGATGTCAATTGACCTAAAGGGTAAAGAAAGAAAGAATGGGGAAAACCCAAAAAATCAAACGCAGAAGTTTGGAAGTCTCATGCAAAGAGCATGAGAAAAACCCGGAGCACTCACTTCATGTAGATAGCTACAAACCCTGCCCAACTCCACCGGAACATCTACACCTCCTCTTTTTCTGTTTAGGTTTAGCACATTCATTTCTCCCATTTGAGCCCAACTGATCCTGCAAACAAGGGAGGAGAGCTGCCTCCCGGGCCAGCTTTAACTCCCCTGGTGCTCAGGACATCCACATGCAGCGGGACCTGGAAGTGGGAATGAGAGTCCAGGACCCCCAGTTACCAAAAGCACTCCTGAGCCAGCTGGAGACACAAAATTAAACATCAGCAGCACAACTTAGGGGCCCAGCAGCACTCACCCGAAGATCTTCAGAGCAATTACTAATCAAAATTAATAATATTCAGAGGAATACTAGGAAACATTTCAGAGAAGTCTGGCTGCAGGACTCCTGTATTCCTACCTTTGGCTCAAAGCACTGGTTTGCCAGCCAGCAGCAGGCAGCTGTGGATGAGGGGAGAGAGGATGCGGTGGAGAGGCAGGGAGGACACAGAGAGTCCCAGTCTGGGACTACACATGGGCGCACAGGTCAGCCCTATGCATAAGCACCTGCAGGATTTGGTTTCCACAGGCACATTTATTAAAAATGCAGGAAAAAACTAAACCCAAACAGCTTTTCCAGCGTTTCTGAAACACCCTGGCCCGCTGGAGCCGCCCACACGGTGGAACCAGCGTGGCTCCGTGCACTCACTTACTCCTTGTTGAGCACCGTGTGTGTGTCTGGGGCACCCCAGGGTGGCCAAGCTCTTGGGAATGGACACTGGACACAGAGTGACCTGGACACCTGCTGCTCCAGCCACTGCAGTGCCACAGTGCCAGTGAGGACAAACCTGGCTCCCAGAAACCAAGCTCCTAGTGCGAACAGAGGAGAGGCTGCTGCAAAAAGCAAGGAATCCTAAACTCAGTTCCATTTAGGCAAGCAGCAGGATAAAAAGAGTAGAGTTGTCATAAAGAAAAAAAAAAAAAAGAGCCAACAAACAAAACATGTAAAATATGCTTGTGTCTTTATTTTTTAAAACGAAGCTTGTGTCTTTATTTTTTAAAGCTGCTTGCCTCCCAGCTTTCTGTTCTGCAGGGAGCACATAAAACGTTATGATTTTTTAGTTCTAGTTTTCATGGTCATTGTTTAGTATTCTGTAAAGGTTCAGGGATTGTTTTGGTTTTGGATTTTTTAACGTAATGATCTCCTAACCTTCCCCTATAATCTTAAAATGCCATCTACATACCAGATTTTAATTACTTGCACAGCAGAATTCTAACTTGGAAGGATAAGAGACCAGGCAACTTCAGAGCATCTTTATCCCAAGCTGTTCTGATCTGACCTGGACTTTGAGTTTGGGTATATTGATGCAGATGCTGAGTGGGTTAGTCTCTCCTATTATTTATCGATGCATAAAACAGAGTGATTAATTTACAAGATAGTGGTGATAAAAGAAACCTCATGGCAAGCAGCATATACCCTTTCCACTTTGGTAAGGGATACTAGTGATTTTTGGGAGGCAAGGCCTCCCAGAGCTATGAGAAAACAGCTCCATTCAAGGGCAATCAAGGCCTAGAACAGCAGCTACACCCCAGATCCAGACTGAGATGCCCCTTGTGCAAGGGCAGTGCTGGACCCCTCAAATTCTGCAGGCTCTGCATTCTGCGCAGCTCTCCCTTCCCAGCTCAGTGTTCTGTGCTGTGCCTTTGCTGTACGCGGTTTATCCAGACATCAGCTCTTTCTCACAACAGAAATCTCATGGGCAACACCAGATTTACCTCCAGCTTACAAGGGGAGGCAAGGAAAGAGGAGAAAATTTGAAGAGGCTCTTACTCTTATACACAGGGCTGAGTGAAAAAGAATCTCCCAACTTCTCATTCACTTTTCCAGACAGGGGCACTGCAATTCCCATTCCATCATGGCCTAATTTCTGGACAACAGCCTGTCTAGATGCATATTTTACAAATGAGAGGATATTATAAGAAAAGATAGAAGAATGACTAAATAAACCGTGATCAAAATAATCCGCAGTCCCAGAAGTGTTAGCTCCAGTGATTTTGATGGCACAATACAAATTATTCTTTGTACCCATTATTTCTTCCAGTGGCTTCTACAGTACTGGCTCATGGTACACGACAGCCAGAAAAAAGCTGGGAGCTATCTGAAGTGATTTGAGTGGGGCTTAAACGTTATGTAGGCCTTGAACTAGCCATCAGCATGAAGGTGAAATTCACTGTCAAGAGTGGCTTTATTGTTTTTAACTGCCATTAGAAGCAATATCCGCCTGATAGCTACTGGTCACCTGTGGAAACTTTTTGTCCTCAATGCTCTACAGAGATGCTCATACAGAGCTGGAACAGAGGCTGCAAGTGCACTGGCAAAGTGGTTTTTCAGCTTGATCTCTTGGTGTTAACTGAATTTTAAGACTTTTCTATTTGTCCACTACTTGCAGCCTTAAAACTAATATACACAGTTAAGGTATAGGCCTAGTTTTTCACATATTAATGTTCAGGAGAGCTTGTTAGCACTTCCTGCTGAACCTTCAGTTGCTCTTCCATTTAATGTTTTAGGTTAGGTTCTGCCTCAGGAGGAACATACTGATGACAGGAGAAGTTACAAAATTCAGGAACTAGATACAGATGCACTCACCTCCCCCTTTCCAGGTGAAATCCAACCCACCACCATGCCTGTGTGAACTCTTCGGTGTATTCAGCTCAGCAGGCATCAAAAGTTAAAAAGCTTGCACCAATTATTTTAATGATGGAATTTTAGTGCTTCTGTGCCCAGCCCAGAACCTTATATGGGTGCAAACTAGCCATATCCAACTGACACTGTAAAAAAAATCTATTTCGGGAAGAGAATTATGCTCATACTTGAAGTTCCTTCCAACTTGATAAAACCGATTGCAAGACATGGCCCGCAGTGACGTGGCCCAAAGGGACCCGCGCCAGCAAGGACACACATACATGTATGGTACCTTCCACAAACATGAAGGTCTCCTTAGAAAATCACACTTATTCTGTGCTCACGCCTGGCTTGCACTCTGGCATGCTCCTTACAACAGGTACAACCACCTTCCAGTTGGCTTTCCCATCCCAAATCAGCCCTCTCCTCGAGATTCCAGACCTTGTTCCCAGCTGCAGCCATGTGCTATTCCTTAACAGATTTTATTAATTAATTAAATAGAATTCCTTAATGTTCTCTTAACCAACACTGCTGAGTTTTGATGCCTGAAAGCATTCTGGGGAAAACAAAATGCAAGCACCAGATAGATATAATTTTTATGCTGTTAAATCCCACTCCTAAAAACATTTTGTGTTTCAGAGAAATAATCACTACTCTAAGTAAAGTGCTAAATAGCATCTTAAATGTATACATGTGAATATTAGACATGCAACTTCACTTTTATTTAAACCAAACAGGAGTGCACACACACAAAAAATACTCAGATCCCATACGTGAGACATATACATAGTAAAGTAGGTTATACTTTAAATGAAATAATTTCATAGAGACATTCAAAGGTACCAATAAGACAGTAGAAATAATTGTTTTAGTATAATTTAAAATGTAAATGTCATGTAATATGTAATTTAAATGTAAATCTGCACCTTAAACCTTCAATCCATCAATGTAAATCTCCATTTAAGAAACAAAATTTCCATGTGATCATGTTAATTCTTCCTTCTATAATAATTATAGAATGAGAAACATATAACCTTCAATTAAAACTGGTAACTAGATATCTTCATAAGAGATTGTGTTGAAAAACTGTTTTTATAAAATGGTTACTAATAAAAATAAATTTTAAAATGTTAATTATTTATTCACATAATAACTAAGGAATCAAAAAAACCCCTGTATTTCACACTGCATTAAAACCAAAACTAAACCTCATGATGAACCCCTGCAGCAAAATTATGTATGTCCTTTGGGCCTGTAACAGAGTTTCCATCCATTTTGGGATGTGATCAATTCCTTCCGTGCACCCTGCAATTCATAAATGCATGCTGGAGTAGGAAGAATACTGATTCCACATTATTTTTAATTTAATATATTTCCATATTATTACATCCCTTAAAACCAGGACACAGGATTCTGACACTCCTTGAGTTAAACTGGATAAAGTAAGAAGGCACAAAACCTTACTGCCCAAGTCTGAAGGTTGTGCAGAATGCAGCTTTCTTTAAATGCACTTTAAGAGTCATTCGAGTTCAGGCTTCCTGCATCAGGTTTTTAAATTAGTGTTAGTTGGATTTGAGAGAACAATCCAAAACCCTCTGATATCTGTAGGAGACTTTCCACTGACTTAGGACTGGATATACTATTTTGTTTCCTATAGACAAATTAGACAATACATCTTATCTGCCAAAGGTAACAAAACTATCATGAGAACTCTCCTTTCTTAAAAAAAAAAAAAAATTGCAACCAGAGAGAAAAATAAATATATACATAAAAAAAGAAGAAAATAAAGAATGATTTATCAAAGAGGAAAATCTTTTGAAAATGATACTTGCTGTATATACAAATGTAGAAGTAAATATACCAGAGCTCTTTGTGTTTGGGTAGCAAAACAAATACAGCGATCAAAATCTCTTGGATGCAACAAAACAGCCTTCCTAGCCTTTTGCAGACTGCATTCCAATAAAAAGCAAGAGCAGCTCCGAAAAGATTCCCAGTGCATTTAGAAGTCCATGTCAAAGCTTCGTGTTCACCAACACAGAACTGCCTGAACTGAAACAACTGTCCATCTGAGACACTGTCAATATTTGTAGCTGCTTTATGGTTATTACATCCTGCAGATGAAAATGCAAATGAACTCTCCCCCAGAACAACCCCTCCTCGATCACCTATGCTACTGCGATTCCATGAGACCAGTTACTGTCAGCAATGCTTTAGAAACGATAACATAACTTGTGTCATAAAAACAGGATTTGGTGATCACTTTTACAGGCCCGTCGAAGTGACTCCTCTCTCTGAGGAATTAACTCCAGTGTAAAACACCTTGGCCCAGCAGGGCTGTGAAAAACAAAAGCGCTCTGCTCTCACATATTTCTCTAAGCTACTCAGTTCAGCGGCCCGTCCCCCCAGCATTAAAATAAATAGACTTGATGGTGCTGCTCCTTGTTTTCTAGCTCCTGAGATCAACTGTTTGCAGGATACTTTCCTACTTTTGAAACTACATAAAATGAGAAAAAAAAAAAACCCAGAGAAAAATAAAGAAAATAAGACCGGTCTAAATAGTACTATTTCTTCTAATTTGGCACTCTAAAAATATTTGCCTCTGTAGTTATAAAACCACGTGAACTCTTTTATTCTTGAAATTGTAGCTACCCTCTCCTCTGGAAATGTCTGCTTACATTGACAAAAGAACTTCAGGAGCTGAATGAATGCCACAACAAACATATCTATGTGAAGGTATCTGAATAAATAGGCAACATGCTAAGTGTCCCTCAGATTTAAAGTGTGGCAAAATATCAGTCAGCAATTCAAATGCAATCAATCAAGGGCTGTAGAAAATGATGACTTAATTAATATTTGATAAAGGTATATTGGTTATTATAATAATAAATTCCTTTTTCCTTAGCTCCTCTTCCTTCCCCTTTGCAAAATGTTCGATTGGTATGCAAAGCAATTTACTTTTCTATTTGTGCTTTAACAAGTTTGAAAAGAGCAAATCACTTTGAAACTCCACACAGATTGGACAGGAGCTAAATGTTTTCCTTGGCAGATAACAGGATACGACGGTTGAGGTTAATTTAAATTTACATGTGTAAAAATAAATAGGCAGTACTTTGCCATCTCAAATCTATAGACTCCTTCCAAAAAGGCTGCCCTAATTTAAATAAAGAATGCATAAGGCAATGCATCAGCTACATACCAAATATTGACCCAACATTCCCTCTTTTTTATTCATAGAGCACTCATTTGGAGCACCAGTGAGATAAAGCTCTTTGGAGCGCCACCCTGCCTCCCCCCTCCTTTTTTTTAAAGCAAAACAACAAAACATGATTCATGCTCAGATGTGTATTTTAGAGCATCATGCCTAGACAATTTTTATAAGAGTTTTGAAAAGTTTTGTTGAAGACCCTGAACATCAATGCAGCAGTCAGATCTTTATTTGAAACTATTATGTATATAGTCTTAATCCAAATCCCATTTGAAGTCAGTGGAAAAACCCCCGTCGCCTTCAGAGGCCTTTGGATCAGATCCTTTGTTTCCAGAGGTACAAAACAGCAAATTTCAAATGCAGGCAAGAACGAAAAGTATACAACTACTAAATAAATGGTAACACTAATCTGTGAAAAAAGACAGTTTTTATAAAGGGCAACTCAAAATGATGAGATCTCATATTTGATGGTGTATTTTTTTTTTTAGACAGGCTGCAAAGGGCCTGATCCTGGGCATTTTATTCCTACATATCCCTCTACAAATTATGGCGTCTTGAACAGAATTACCTTCTATTTTGGAGATTATAAGTCAAATATAAAATACCCTTCTAGAACTGGAGATTTAAAATACCCTCTGTGAGTGCAGAGGAATACCTGCAGACAGGTTTCTGCACCATTCCTAAGAGAATCACAGGCTGGTTTGCTCTCCAGTGAGAAGTTACAGGCCAGAATTATTAGCGATTCCACAAATGTGCACACAGACGATGTTAGTGAACATCAGGTGGAGGGGGATTGCTCCAAAGCCCATCAGACTCAGCTCAACAGAATTCAATGTACTGTGGCTCAGGTATGGAGTCAGACGCATGAACAAGTAGAGATCTGCACGGCCCAGTACAGTTTCCAGCAGATAAACTCAGGACTTGCAGAAGTGCACGTGCACTTCCAAACATCTAACCCGTCCATTTTCTATCCCCTGGGATCACTGCTGGGGGGTGTCTATTGTGCTGGCTACAGGGATTCCAACTTTTTGTCTTCTGGCTGCAAACGTGAGTCTAGCTAGCTGCACGCACACTGAATAAATGAACACTTATCTCTGCGACAATCAAACGCGCTGGGCGAGCACACGCTGCACGAACACGCATGCGGCTCTGGAGGAACACGCTCCACACTGTGTCTCATTTGAGAAACAAAAGACATGCAGTCGTATTGTTAAATTGTTTTTCCCCCCTTCTCGGACAGGTACAGGCGCCATAAATCAGCATTAGAACTGTGGCAGCGTGGCTTTGTTGTGCATCTCAGACCTGCACAAGCAGCACCACGGCGGGGGGGAGGAGGGAGGGCTGATTACCGGCACCTGCTTCAAGCTGCGAGGGACTGATGCAGTTAGCAGGAAAAATGCCTAATTAGAGCGCATTTCCATTTTCCTGAGGGAAGGTGTCACGATCACTGAGCACCCATGTGCACGGCAGACTCCGAGCACCAAGGCCCTGCCAAGGTTTGTGGAACATGTGGCACATGGACGGAGGCCGAGTGCAGCGCAGAACCCATCCTGCTCGCAGGGGAGCTGATGAAGTGCTGAGTGGATGTGCATTACATCCCCTCCCCACCAAAAAAAAGAAAAAAAAATTCTGTTCTCTTTCCCCAAGAAAACTGGATGAAATAAGGCATTCCTTCCGCTCCTTTTATTTCTCCTTAGCTGCTACAAAAGGTTTATGAATACTTGGCATGTACCATGAGAAGCCAGTGCAGCGCCCATAGAGCCACACAAAATACAAGCCAGCCTCACAGTCCTACTCATCTTACATATTGAACAAAGACGAGAACCCCCGACTGCACCCACACCTCAAAGAGCTAACCGCCGCTCCATGCTCTTTCCCTTTCTCCTCTCCACCGCCTCCTCCCTTTTCCCTCTCCTTTACCCACAATAAAATCTCTCTTACCCTGACCCAAACCCGGCAACGTTCATCCAGACAAAATTAGTATTCATTTTAAAAAGTTCAGCCGGGCAGCTCACTTGCTGTCTGCGGTAGTGAGGATGCCACGGGAGCCCACCTGCCTGCAGACCCCGCTCCCGTGGGATCAGCGCCGTGCCACGCACGGAGCACGCCTCTGCCCAGCACTCCGCACCCAGGCCCAGAACACATGGACCTTGCCCCTCTGCTCCCCTCGGTCTCCACACTAGTAGGGAAAAGCCAGATTTTCAGCCAAGATAGGTGGGAGGTTAAGAAGAGACAGCTCATTTATCAGCAACTCCCTAAATTTCCGTTTGGAGGACGAAATTGCATTTCGAGGATTGAGATGAGGGAGAAACACTCATTTTGCCCTCAACTCACTCTATCTTAGATTATTTTCACTGTGTTTCATTCAATTATTACCTGAAAATATGCAAAACTTCATAATTATTATCTGAAAATATGCCAAACTTCATCCTAGCCAGCTATAAAAAAAAAATCTTGTAATTAAGCGAAGTATTGTCTACGCTTTTCATTTTTCATTCCATGCACCAAACATTTTATACGAGAATCTTGGCACTCCAACACAAAACACTTTCAAAATGTAAATGCTCCAGCACACATGCATAATTTCTGAAAGCATGCATCTGAGGGGCTGAATAGTTCTATCAGCAGTTATATTTCAAGTTACAGACTAAAAATAATTTTAAATTTAAACCCTGGAAATTGTCAATCTAATGAACAGATTTTAATCCCTCTTCAATTAACAGGCACGTGGTCTTTATACACTGCTATGTTAATTTTCAGCATACTTATAGAAACCCTCACTGTGAAATAAACCAGGCAATTCTGCTTCTTTTACTTTCAGAGATAATTTCTATCAAGCCTCCACAAAATAATGAACTAATATGCAAGGAACAATTTTATATTCCTTTAAGCTAGTCCTCATCAACAAAACAGCGCCCAAGTACTACAACCTAAGGATAAAAAAAAAAAAAATCTTCTTTAGTTAAATAGCATCATTAGGAGCAATATTGCCGAGTACTCTGAAATTTCTCAGTGAGGATGTTCAGCAGTTTGTGAACCCTCAACTAATATTTTATTTGCATTGTACCGTGTAGCTGCTACAGGCCTCTAGAAACTACTTTGAAGAAATTAATTTTAGCTATCACCAAGCCATATGCTCCTAAATTCCTTTCTTAATCTACACAGCTCACTAAAACATTCTCTAGTTACTTTGAGCACGATCAGCCAATAAATACTGCTTTACTACTTACAGTTATGAGTTGTATTTCAGTTTATGTTGCCATAAAACACTTCTAATGCAATGCCAATACGGAGACAGTTTCGATACAATGCTGTCAATGGCTTGAATTTAAAACTTTTTTTGTAAAAGTCACTAGGTATTTTCAAATTATTTGTTGGGTTTTTTTTTTTTTTTGGGGGGGGGGTNTTTTTTTTTGGGGGGGGAGGTTTATTTGGTTAGGGTTTTATTTGGGTTGGGTTTTTTTTTTTTTTTTTTTTGCGGAGAAAACGTCCAAATTCATTTGTATTCATCTGTTATTTAATTTAAATCCTAGATACAAATAAAACTAACTGAAAAGGATTAAAATATTTTACACAAGCCTCCCATTTTTTCCAGTGTGCAGAAAAAGCATCTTGGTTTAGAAATATATATGAAAGGACTAGTTTCCTCACAGAGTCTCCTAAAATATATTTATTTTCAGATACCTTAATTTCCACATAGATGAGTCTATATAAAAATTGAAAATACCTATTATCATAAGTCTGGCAGCTTCACAGCAGTAATAAATCTGAAGTGTTTAACCGTCTGTCAAATTGCGCCTAACTCAGTACATCTCTATCCACATGCTACTTTGGTCTATAAATGGCATTACTCTAATATTTAAGTATTCTACTTAAAATAAATTCCTTCATTAACACCCGAAGAAAAAGAGTGGGAGTGTGCGTGAGCATGTGCCAGGGCGCACACATAAAAGATAAAAAGAAAATACACTTTTGGCACTTATGGACCTTTAAAGGCCTTGAAAAACAGGACTTTTTAAATACACGATAAAAAATGGTAATTAGAAACTAATCCTGAACAATTCCGGGTATTAAAAAAAAATTTAAACATGAATGTTGAAAATATTTACGTGCAAATTCACGTTGCAAAGAAAATCAGGAAACGTAATTGTGATGAGATACAATGACTGAAGAGCATCAGTTACCTGCAAAGCCAGGAGTTGAGCAATGCCACCGGGTCCCTTCTCTCGGATGTGTCCCTACAAATAAACCCCGTGCACTGGCTGCTGGCTACGTTACAGCTGCTCTGCACAGGGATGCTTAATAATGCTTCACACAGACTGAAATATTAAATAAATGTAAAAAACTTGCACCGCCCAACTTTGTTTCTTCTCTTAAGCTCCCTTCTATTTTTATTTTTTAGAAGGGAAGGGGGAAGCGCCATTCAGGAAAGCAGCTATATTGTGCTCAATGAAGGCAGGACTGGCACAAGTCCTAGAACATTTGCATTCAGAAATAAAAGCTGTGATCGACCTTTGTCTGCTAAGAAAATGAAGCTTGCCGGTTTTAAACAGGCTAGCGAAGGGAGGGGCAGACTCGATAGAGAGGGAGAAGAGAACCTTAAAAAAACAGCAACAATAGCAAATATTAGTCTATCACATCCTTAACAGGCAGCAAAGCGATCCTCCCGAATGAGCCCGCACCTCGCCGGGCTGACAACGCACTCCTGCTTAATCATAAATTCTCAGGCAGACGCGAGCCAATGCGCCGATCCCCGCGTAGTTCCCGAAACTTGATTTTCCCACTCGGCATCCCCCCCCCTTGCGCTCCGGCGGGAGCAGCTTACCCGGGCAGGGCGGGCCGGGAGCGGCCGATGGATGCGGCGCTGGGTGTTCCCCTGGCAGCTCCGCAGCAACCCGGGAAGGCGGGCGGGAGGCTCCGGGCGAGGCGGCGCCTCGGCGCGGCCCGGCAGGCCCGGCAGGGAGGCG
>WBMY01008777.1:395898-416319 GCA_013397315.1 Donacobius atricapilla
AAAAACTTATATAGTTTCGCCTCCATAAACCCTCCCCTTCTTAAAAGAAAACGTGCTGCGTCGACTTGCTTTTCTTCTTCCCATCCCCCCTCCATAACCTCAAGCAAACTCAAGGAATTGTGCCAAAAGTCCCGTTGCTAGTTACCAAGTGCATTTTTTTAAACGTCCCTTTGATACTTCTTTCCCTCCTGCTTGCCATGGAATATGCAAGTAAGATAATCTTTCCATTACTTACAAGAAGTAATGAAAAAAAGAACTTCTACCTCAGCGTTCCTTTCCCTCTTTCTCTCTTAAGGGGCAAGAGGAGGGAAGCGAGGGGGAGAAGGATGTTTTTTCTCTTTGCCGAGTCCAACATTTGGCTTTTTCCATTTGTGGCAGATCACTGTAACGCTATTGTAAAACAACTTCCTGCCCCTTTTGGCACACGTTCCAGAAGCTGCTAGGCTAAGTTCATAGCACAAACTTTTTTCCCCCTTGCCGAAGAAGAGAGACAAAAAAAAAATTCCTGCAAATTATTTTCCCCCTTTTCTGGCTAATGGACTCACAAGGTGAATTTATTGCAGCTCTTTAAGAATGTTACACAAGATACGTCGGTATCCCAGCTGGATAATTCATAAGATGAAAAGGTGGGGTCATTATAAATATCTGTCTGTGTGTGTCTGTGTGTGCCTGCATTTTAATTCTGTCATTTTGAATTGTAAGTCTCAGTACCATCAGGTGGATAATGAGCTAAGCTGCTTCATCTGCCGTACTAATTTGTATATCTATCATAGCACAGATCATTGGCTCAGTACATACAGCCTTCTACTTTCCAATTGCTTTTGTGCTCTAAGGTGACCTGCATCTCTCTCATCTCCCTCCTCTCCTCTAAATGCTCAGCCTCATGAAAATACCCACTGGAAGCTGCTGAACACTCCCTGCTAGAAACGAGAGACATTGCAGTCTCTCTGCCATAAGCCAAAAAGGAAAACTAAGGCCTCCACAAGTTGCTCTCTCACGGTCTCTCCCTCCCTCCCTCCCTCTCCCTCTGTTTCTCTCATAGCAACAGCATTTCTTGGTGCGCCTGCTTTGGCATACATCAGCATTTCCACCGTCCAAGTGTCCTTTTGCGTCACATCTCGCCATTTCATTCAGCCAATGAAATCTCCTTCTTGCAATAAAAATATATAGACTTTTTCTGTTATTGGTATATTCAAAATTTTTTTTCATGTGTTTTCCTAACAAAAAACGTTGTCAAGCATTTGATTTGCCCTGCACGGGGGGGGGAGGGGGGGGGGAGAGGGTGGAGAGGAGGAGGAGACTGTACAGGATTCAACCTTGAAGAGTCTTCTTTGTGGAAAATATGTTACCGTAAGAAAAAAGGGATTACGTAGTTACTTAAAGTCATAGTTGTCCCTCTCACTTACTATTGATTTTGCTTATGCTATCATCGCTTTCCTGATGTACTTTTAAAGCAGCTAGGCAGCTTCAGCTGATTGGAAAGTCAATACCATGTGTGTCTAAGTTTGTAAAATATTCCTCAGGAAAAAGAATATATAAATTGATATTTTATTCCACTGAATATTGATCATGAGATGATGGAAAAAAACTACAACGTAAAAAGAAAAACCATACACATGTGTTCCTACCCCATCCAAAGGGGCTGCTCTCCAACGCACTATCCTGCAAAATGGAGCGGAGGGTTTCGGAGCCGGAGGCTCTTTCCAAGAGGCATTTTCCTTCTTCCATAACCTCACAAGCGCAGCATTTCAGTGCCCGGCCGCGGTGGAGACGGTGCCAAAGGCTCCATCCTACGCGCCGGGTACCCCGGCTGGTGAGGCCACCGTGGAGCCGCACGCCCCGCGCCTGGCACAGCCAGCCCTGCCCTGGCACGGCCGCCCGGCCATGGAGCCCCGCTCCGGCCTCGGGCCTGACCCCCAGCTCGGCCAAGTGCCCAGGGCACGGCGGGCACACGGGGCATCCTCGCAGCTGCCTGGCCCTGCCGTGGCGAATTTCGGGAACCTCTGGTACCTGTTTCCATCCAGCCTCAGGTCTCCAGAAAATGCTCAACCACCAGCATTCTGAGGAGAATACACATTTCTTCTGTAAGCAAAATAGATGTTTTATGGTTTGCCTTTACCAATTTTTTTTTTTTTTTAATGGTGTGGAACCACAAAATGCTTCTTAGTATTTATTTTTAGGGAATTATACTAAAAGCATACTAGAGATTATCAGGACACAGTTGACAAGATATTTAAACAGTAACTTTCCCACAAATTCTTATTTCGGTAAAATGACACCTAGTAATTCTGACCTCTTCTAATAAATAGTCTCTATTGCATGTGAACTGTGGATGCAGAGGATGTGCATAAATTCTGGGTGGTTAAAAAGTAAAAGCAAGCAAAATTTCTGGATAACAGCCTTAGCAGCAGACAGTCATCATATCCAGCTAAAACTCTTATCATTTTTGTTTTAAAATAATGGCATGACATTCCTGATAGTATTTAGTTTAACAGAACATGCACGGATGAGAATGTTAACCCTGCACAGAAAAAATGAGATTACATGTGATAGTGCAGTCAACAACTTTTAATGCAAATGAAATATAAAAGACAGACCTATTTTTTAGGGAAGGATTGGACTTATGTAGACAAATTGCTTCATTCAGAGTGTTTTACTTGTATTTAATCAGCTTTCTGAATGACTTTCCTCCTTGTTTCTCAGACATGATTTTTAGCTCCCTATTTATTTTTATACTTTCTATATAAAATAGAGGTCTTCTTGTTCTTTAGTCTCCATACCTGCCCCTTCCTTTCTCATTTTTTTGCTGACGTGAAAACAGCTGAGGTTCATCCCTTCTTTTGCCTGCTCCTAATGGGAATAATTCTGGTGCATTTGGAGGGTTAAAAGTGCCTCGCCTTTACACAATTATGGCTCGTATTCATCCACCCAAAGCTACCCTTCCTCAAGGAGACACATAAATGCATTCTGTCACCACAGTTGTGAAGTAGGATTGAAAGTTGTCTAACTGTAGGTTACCGCAGTAGTAAAAAATTAGGGAATCAGGAAACAGGAAAATAATTACTTCAAGTCCAACTTGTTAGCTTCACTTAACAGAAATGGAATTCTAAAAAGGGAGGTGGAAGAATTATTTTAAGATTCATAATGCTTGAATAAATTCAATTCATGCAAAGAGTAGTAAGCCAGTATTTTCATACCACAGTTTATACTGTTACAGAATTTTATATCTCCTTTCTTTCCCTTTAACACAATTCTGTCTATTGGAAACTCATTATAAATACTCCTGCTGAACACTAATTAATTTGCTTGTATTTTAACTCGAAGTGGCATCTCTTGTTCTTTCCTCTCAGTTTGGTATGATAGAGGCATCCACACTGAGGTCACCTCTAAATAGATCATGATTTTTTTGCTCTCCAGATAATACAACTCATTTGCAATACAAGGTGGTTTGTAATGTAACAGCCTTCAGAAGTATTTGATCAGATACACGTTCAGTTGTTGTTTTTTTTTTACATAGTCCAATTAAACATTTTTTTAAAGATTGAGTTATCCAGAAAAGTGTAAATTCCTCCTTTTTAAATTTTATTGTATCATTAAAATAACTCCAGTGCAGATTATAAAAAAAAAATCAGCAAGAATAATTTTACTTAACATTTACACAGCTTTTGTTTTTAAAGACACTCTCTAGGAATTAAAAATAAAAATAATTAAAATCTATCTAGAAAAGCAAAGCAGTCTTGTGCACCATTCCACGTAAGGACCAGTCTGGGGATTACAGGGGTGCACACTTCAGAGAAAGGACAGCAATTACACATAGTGCCATTGTGCAGGTCACTTAGGAAAGTTCTATTCACTGCTGGATAACTTGNCGGCGGCGCTGCCCGGCCGGCCCTGCCCGCCGCGGCCACCTCTGCCCTGTACAGCCGCCCGCCTCGCACGGAGAGCTGCCGGGCAGGAAAAACATCACAGCCTGTCTCTCTCTAGATAGATAAACGAGGGGAGAAAGGGAAAGGGAAAAGGCCGCATCAGGGAGAAAAGGAAAATGTTTGGTTTTAGCTGCAGAAAGGAAGCAAACATACGGGATGAAATCTTCGCGGAAAGCTTGCAATTTCTCAGGTCTAAGAAGGGCTTAAAATTCTTTTCTGTTGTAAATTACTTAAAGGTTTTTCAACTACTCAAGAGCTGTCCAGTGACCAGATTCTCTTATATTAAGCATCTGTGTTTTAATTACACCGGAGTGCAATGATCCTGAACAAAGCCAATTGCAATGCACACAAAATTCATGTACGACACAAATTCCTTTGTGGTTTTTTGGTAGTGAAATGATAGCAAAAATGAAAAATTTCCATAAACTGCAAGAAAATATAAAGGGACTCCCATTACAGTATCACTTTCATAGCATAGCTGCAATTGCTTACTACACACAGAGACAATCCAAAATGGTTGTAGATACAGAATTCTGTTTGTGAGCTGAGTGTTTGTATCAGATGTATTTACGTGGCCAACTTCAGGTCTACAGTTCAAATCACCATTTCTTTTGAGTCCATTAAAGGTGAAATATATGGTATATAAGGTGCACCCAAGATTGGCTGTCTGAAGGATAACTGAAACCTCACAAAATGACAGTATATTGGTACTGGTATATTTTAATCCCTCTCCTTGGAAAAAACCGCGCTCCCAACATGAATGATNTTTTACTTAACATTTACACAGCTTTTGTTTTTAAAGACACTCTCTAGGAATTAAAAATAAAAATAATTAAAATCTATCTAGAAAAGCAAAGCAGTCTTGTGCACCATTCCACGTAAGGACCAGTCTGGGGATTACAGGGGTGCACACTTCAGAGAAAGGACAGCAATTACACATAGTGCCATTGTGCAGGTCACTTAGGAAAGTTCTATTCACTGCTGGATAACTTGCATTAATTCCAATGGATCAGTGGCCTATTGAATTATGGAGGAAAAACACTGAAATACCAAATAGACAATTCTGAAATGATCTAAACTGTAAAAGCAAGCTGAATGACGATGTATTCCTACACCCTTCCCTTCAAAACATAACGAAGCATTTTGCAAAATCACTTCCTCCAGCACACTGTACTTTAACAATAGCATTGCACAGAAAACTTGGCATTCAACTGCTAACAACAGAAGTGAAACTCTGGCACTAGGATAAGCGGCTTATTTCTTAATTTAATTTTTTTTCCCCTTTCCTTCAAGAAAGGAAGCATTAAAGGGGGTGGGCTCATCGGCAGGTTTTTAAGGATAATTCTGTTCATCTGGCAAGTTTTTCCCCTCGGTGTTTTGGCTTTTTTTTCCGCCTGGGGAGCGGCGGCGNAATTACTTAAAGGTTTTTCAACTACTCAAGAGCTGTCCAGTGACCAGATTCTCTTATATTAAGCATCTGTGTTTTAATTACACCGGAGTGCAATGATCCTGAACAAAGCCAATTGCAATGCACACAAAATTCATGTACGACACAAATTCCTTTGTGGTTTTTTGGTAGTGAAATGATAGCAAAAATGAAAAATTTCCATAAACTGCAAGAAAATATAAAGGGACTCCCATTACAGTATCACTTTCATAGCATAGCTGCAATTGCTTACTACACACAGAGACAATCCAAAATGGTTGTAGATACGGAATTCTGTTTGTGAGCTGAGTGTTCGTATCAGATGTATTTACGTGGCCAACTTCAGGTCTACAGTTCAAATCACCATTTCTTTTGAGTCCATTAAAGGTGAAATATATGGTATATAAGGTGCACCCAAGATTGGCTGTCTGGAGGATAACTGAAACCTCACAAAATGACAGTATATTGGTACTGGTATATTTTAATCCCTCTCCTTGGAAAAAACCGCGCTCCCAACATGAATGATATTAACACACTATCGTTATAATCAAATATAATGTCAAGAGAATAATGAACCTACTGGAAGTATTCATGTAGCAATCCAGCCAGATAAATACAGGCTTCTACTCTCCTGGTATCAGCTGCAGGTATAATATATAGTTGTGAAAAAAAGGACAGTACTTTATAGAATTTGTATTCCATGAACGGTGTCATTTGAGCCTTTTGTCTTTCTGTCTGTGATATCACACTTACTGGAGTTGTCACACGTGCATTATTAAGTTTCATGAATTTCGAAGGGATGTCTGAAGTTACAAACTCATCTTTAACACGATTCTGCTACGTTTCAGTTTTAGTGAACAAAATGTCCTGCACAGATGCAAAGGTGATATAACTAAAGGTCTCTTGTCTCCCTGTGGACAGAAAGGGCCAATTCCAAGGCTTGGGATGAGGCCATGCTCCTCCTGGGCTGTCATTCCACACTGGCATGTAAAATGGCTTTTAGAAAGAAGGGTCATTTTGGTGTTGCCAGCAAACCAGAAATTCAGTGCAAAAAACATCTTTTTTCCCCCCCTAATTTCCCACTTTGCTGTTTCAAACATGAATCAGCATCCGTGGGATTAAACATGTGCCATAATTTAATAAAGGTGATTTTAGTGAAGTTTATAACCAACAAAAAAGCCCTTATAAGAAAAAGACCAAATGAAGTTTTTGCTATGCTGTCTACACTAATGAAGTGCAGCATGAATACTAAAACTGGCATTGCAAAAAAAAAGAAAAGAAAAAAAAAGGGGGGGGGGGGAGGCAAAATTGTGAAAATCTGCTTCCAGACTTACTCTGCGATCTATGTTTTTCAGTCCATCCCAGGGGATGTCTGTGACTAATCCATGGAAATTTCAAGTTTCAAATTTAGCAAATTTTTCTTAGGGCCTAAAAGCATTTTACTGCATATTTTAGATGGCTGACCAAAGCAGTGAAATATTAAAAGGTCAGCTCTTAAATGTATATTCCCAGAAGAAGTTACCAACAGAAATATAATGCAATGATGTTTTTTTTGATCCACCAAAAATTTTAATAAAACTGTACAATTTTTTTCTACTGCAAACAAGTAACTTAGTAAGAAAACTGTACAGGGAGAAAAACCCTGATCTTTTGTCTCTTGGCAACAGGAGAATGTGACTGGGTTTGATGTGGAGAAGTCTCCCTGACTCGATTAGAAATACAGCTGCTTTTCCAAAAACTTTGAAGCCAAATATGAAAATTAAAGTTGATGTCTGAAGCTCGTATTACTTCCATAATAAAATGAAACAATTCCACCTTCCCCCGGAGATCATTTCAACAAAATCACATACTCTTCCCTTCTGTACGTGGGTGCAGTATGGGACACCTGGATACAGGTGTGTATGTGTATGTATGCAGTTATGGTCTTATGCTACCACAGTCCAGTAAGTGTGAATACCTCTGGAATAAGACTCTAAATTAATATTGTTTAAGTAATTCTGCACAACAGAAATTATAATATTTTTACAATGCAGCCTAAAGATTACTAATGAAAGGTTAAATTTGAATTACAACAGGAAAATCAATGGAAGGCACGGTTCAGGACCATGGTTTTTCTAGTTATATAAATAAATGCAACATTTTAAAAACCTTAACACAACTTAAATACAGAGTAAGAACTAGATGAAAGAAGTTGATCGTAACATCGTAACAGCACAACACCAGCAGGAATTTCATCCCTGGCTGTAACTGTAACATCTCATCCCTACCTTCGGAGAACAGAGCTCTGCTCGGGGACTGCCGGGGTGCAGGACCTCCCTCCCACCCCTGGAAGCAGGAGGGACACTGACACAAACACCAGGGATTTCATTGAATAAAGCGCTGCATGCCTAGACC
The DNA here is from genome assembly GCA_013397315.1 of Donacobius atricapilla. Lineage (NCBI taxonomy): Eukaryota > Metazoa > Chordata > Aves > Passeriformes > Mimidae > Donacobius > Donacobius atricapilla. The sequence goes on from WBMY01008777.1 coordinate 403,645, forward strand.
AAAATGTTCCAGCCTTCAGCTGGCAGCGCCCTGAGTGTTCAGCTCAGAGGGGAAGGCAAAACAGGTACTTCAGACTCATCGCGGGGACCTGAAAAAACAGTTTTGCTTTAAAACTGCACTTACACAACTGTGTAGCAAGTGGGGATCCCATGCTCACAGGGAAACATTTCTATAGGAGTATCATGTTTACTCTATTACTGCTCAGGTTTTTCTGACCAAAACACTAAGCAATCTAGGAGAATTACTGGAAATCTATTAGAAAAGGCCCTTTTGTGACAGAACTACTGCACAATTCCAGCCCATCTTTGCCTTTCCCTAACAGAGAACACCATTTTGAGGCTGTCATGCATTTTTCCTTCCAAAAGGGTTAACGCCAGTGGAAAACGCAAGGATCCTCTTACCACAGAAAAACTGAGCAATGCAGTTTCCCAGAGAAGCTGCCTTTTTATTTTTACAGGTGCAACTGACGTCTGTCTTGTATTTTCTGCTCACCCGAGTACTAATTTAAAAACCACACACACATGAACGTATGATATGCAGCGATCTGCACCCAGGTAGCTTTTTTACACTTTCACATACTTCTTTTTACTCGAGTATTTAGTGGAAAGAGGTAGAAGAACAGATTTTGATGTAAGACAAATAAGGAAAATAAGCACTCGCTTCAAATGGATTTTGCTGAATTACACTAGGCCTGAATATATATCCTAGTGTTTAGAAAAATGTTTATCTTCAAAATGTAAAGAACAGACTCCGTAATTTCCATAGCACACGTAAAGCCTGACCAAACCCCATGTTCTACAGGACAATTTTTTAAAAATTTTCCTATTTTCCCTCCTTAAACAGATATATTTCAATGGTCCAGAGAATCAAGAAAATCAACAGGGAAACAGAAATGGTTCAATATTAAAAGCAGTACAGACAAGTGTACACCAGTTAGAAGAGAAGGCTATTAAATATGAACGGTTCCTACTTGGTTTTCACTGCAGGGGTCACATTTGGAAACAATTTTGATACCAAAATTAGAAGCTCATGTTTTAATTTCAGCAACATCTTTGTCTAAGAAATGAGAGACATCGTACCCACCATTACGCTTTACCAGGTACACTAGTAAAACTGGAAAAATCAGTGCCAGAAATAGGAATGTTGAGGAATCAAATTCACACAGTAAAATAACTATTCTCTACTCATTCTATTAATCTAAACCTTGCCACAGATAAAGCTCTTTTTAAAACAGTAAAACAAAAGTAAAGAAAAAAGATCCTGAGATGTTCGAGTCAGGAACATTCAAAGCAAAAGCATTCCGAAAAGTTCCCTTCACTAAGGATCTTTCAGAAGCTACAATGGCATCCTAAATTATCATATTGCATGCTGAAATGTTTAACACACTCTGAAAAAAATAGTTTTCTCTTTCATCAGGCAATTCCTGTAGTTATTGTAAGGTTCCAATATCTTTTTAAAGAAAAGGAAGTATTTTAAAATGTGAATATTGAATATCTTCTTAAATTTTTTCTTTTGAACTCCAAGCTGCTATCCACATTTTAAAATTCTACTACAGCTCATTAACTCCAAAGAAAGCACAGCCATATCAGTGTGTTAAGGCAAGAAAAAACCCCAAAATAATGCAACCAGCACTGCATTGAGACTCTTTTTAGTCTCTAAAATCCTGCAGATAACAGAAAAGCAATACTAGTACTGAAAAAAAAATGAAAAGGGATGGACTTTGTATTTTTGTTAGTAAACATATTAATTATAACTAAGTAACACAAGGAAGTAATCGACTTATGTCAACCTGGCAATATTATTTTTAGTGGAAAACAGGTAAATGTACATTTACACTCTATCTTCCAATAAAAAAATCTAAAGGCAGTGGAGTCTTGGAATTTCCAGCAACAAATTAGGGGCACAGAAGGGCTGGTTTCAGTATTGCTGCAGCCAGCATCACTTGCTGCTCCCATTTGGTTCAGCTCTGAATCCAAGTTTTCACTCAAAGGGCACGATGGCTCAGCTGCTCGGCCACTTCTTTTGTTAAAAGAGCTCATTCTGCTCTGTTACTGAATGTATTTTTAATTCTAAGAGTAGATCATTAGAAATGTTTGTTCAAATAATTCAACTGCAAGGAAACTTAAAGAGGGATGTAACATTTTACTTGAAATGACTGGAATGCAAAGATACATTTTTACCTTAATCCTATTCATGTTGACAGCCACAGAAATCTCAAAGTTTACTATTGGAGTGTTATTTATTTTTGTGATGGCAACATTATAACCTCCCCCCAATAGACTCAGATCCCTTGTGCTCAGTTTTAACCCTGCTGTGTTTTACACAACTTGGCTGTCATCAGCAATTAGGGTTGTTTTGGTTTGGGGTTTGTTTTTTTTTTTTTTTTTTTGATAGAAGGAAGAAATGTGGAAAAGCCGTGTGCTGACTGAAGTTATGTGCTTATAGCTTAATTATTTTATGATCAAAAATTGTATTTCACAGATTTTACTGCTGAGCAAAAAGAGCATACAGATGAAAAAGAGATGAAAACTTTCGGTAAAAGGTGGTGCTTTTCTGTATGCAAGTCTTCCAGATAATTTATCTCAGCTTCCATGTTTATATATGTTCCCTAGTCACAGCAACTAAAAATGAGATGCATCACATTCTGCTACCAGTTACTTTTGAAGCCAAGGGAAAAAAAAAAAAATCCCAGCANNAAAAAAAAAATCCCAGCCTTTTTGCATAAAATCAGTGATAAAGATGAGGAAGTTCTAGTTCTCTCTGGCTCAGTACCCCGTGCTTACCACACTTGGCCTCACAGGGCCCCGTGTGTGTGTGCACTGCTCCAACACACAGAAAAAGTTACGGAAAAGGTGCTGAACACAATCTTCTGGGACACAGCACCACGTTTCCTTACAGGCTGAGAAAGGTTCATGCTGCGAGCTCAGAGGCCCAGGTTTGATGCTGCAACTGCCACGTGCTTTCTCATTTTCTTTTAAGGGAAGAAACCGCTATTTTTCACTAGTCTGTGTTTCTTCCTTCGGAAGAATGTAGTCAGGGGTAAAAAAAAAAAAAAAANAAAAAAAAAAAAAAAAAAAAGGCTGAAAAGCGAGCAACTGAATTACAGGGGGAAGACCCCAGCAATATATTTAGTTCAATGAGGGATTAAGTGCCACGGCCACCAGTAATTAAAGAGCTAATACGTCCTCTTTGAAATAGTTTGACTTTTCCTCTGGCTGCGAGTGCGGCACCCTCGGAGGTTCGGCTGAGGCAAACCTGATACTCTGCCATTCTCCGCCAGCACGTGCCGAAATTAGTTCTCCATTTTGTGGTGGCCCTCGGAGAGCAATTCCCATTGAGAAGTGAACAAAGGCCGTGACCCCGGGGTCAGAGTGTAATGCAGGAAGCATGACCTCCCCTTTGTTCAGAACAGCACTGTTTACTCTGCCTAAGTAAAGATCACCAATACATTAACTAAAGAGGATTAAAAAGGTCATATCCCTAGGGATGGAGCTCACGCAAGTGGCAACTCTCTTCAGTCACTAAATCACTGGACTTCCCCACCTACTCCCCCTTCAAAAAAGAGACACCTTAAGCTGTCATGGCTCAGTGGCGCATTATTTTCAGAGGAAAAGTCTGTACAAATTCATGTTTCAGAACCAGGTTAATTTCTTCAGAGCTAGCCAGCGGCTTGAAAGTGATTTTAAAAGTTATCAAAATATTCTAAGTGAAAACTTACCATCTCATTATGATTGTTTTTTTTATTTTGTATCTCCTTTTGAAAAATTTTGAGTTGATTTATAAAACTGATTGGGTCTTAAAATGGTTATTAAAAAGTGCAAGTAACTATTATCAATGAAATTCTTAAAATATCCTGTAGTCTGTGCATGGGCAGAGAAGTTGCCTGTTGCTGTAGACAATTGCTAACTCCACGATGGCTCACTTGCGAAGAGGAGAACAAGGAAAATAAATTGAAAATATGCTGCCTATAAAATTTCACATATGCTGATGGCTAAACTTTATCAGGCTAAATAAGCACTTCTTTTGCCTGTTAAGATTTCTCTTACCAACTTCTAATCGTATCTTAGAACACCATTATTAATTTAGATATTAAGAGAAGCATCTCTTCAAACAGCTAAATTAACGCTGCACTGGTAACATACAGCTAGAGCATATTGGAGTGTCTCCATTCCCACCTCTGATCCACTGGCCAGCTGAATGATCCCAAATTTGCTTTGCACCTTGGTTTCCTCATCATTGATGATGTGGCTCACTGGGATGCAGGTGTTACCATCAGTTAGATGGCCAAGATAGGAGGAAAAGGGCACAGAGAAGAGAGCGGTCCAGATTAATATATTTTCCCTTCTTTATCCTCAGGCAGAGGCACCTCTGATTAAGCTGAACATTATGTAAGAGCTTCCAGAAGAAAAGAATAAGAATCAGGCCAGGCAAGGGAGCGAGCTTTTGATCAGAGTTTTGGTGCAGGGAGCTCAGCACCACAAACCCCACATAGGGTTAAATGAGTTGGAATCAGCATGAGATCACTCAGCACCAGCAACTCTGAGAAGAAGACCAAGAGTGGCCAAAACTCCAAAAATCGAGGTCCTAGAGTCCCACAAAATAGCATGAACCACAGAGGGAGAGGGCTGGGAGAGTGTCCTCCCATTCTCAGGCACTTTGTGTAAAATAGCTATTTTTGGATCTGTAACAATATGTGCACCTTTTTTAGTTTCCAGCAGCATGAATTAATGCAAGAGGTGTGGAAGCTGGGATCTCGTTACACCCAGGCTGCACAGACCCTTCTTCACCTACCACTGCAGTTCCTGCTCCTGTGGTTTCTGATCTTTTCTCTCCCCACTAGTAGGAGTCAGAAACTTACTGCAGATTCCAAACCAGCCAAAAGTAAAGAAGAAACTTCCAAAGCATGCGTCTGCACCGTGATAGGCAGCATTCCCACTGCAGGTGGGTGAAGGACTGGCACTCGGGGTACCTCTCACCAGTCCAGTTCTGTGCCTGAAACGACCAAATCACACTTTTCTGTGACTGCTGTTCCCTGAAATCTGATGTGAATAGTACTGGGATTTTTATTATCTCCAGGATTTGAGGAGAGAGAGAGGAGTCAGAAAGCCTTGACAACAGGTTTAGAAAAGGCTGTGTCCAGGACAAAGCAAAAATGTACAGTGGGTATTTAAAATAACGTTTTGTGTTCATCAGATTTTCCCATCTATTTCAAGGGAAACACTCTGCTTTTCGGCACAAAAGATTATGCAGGCATAGCATATCTGTCAGGAAAAAGGGGTAACAAAATCTCTACACACAGAAGGAGCAGGTGGGCAAAAGCAATGTGAGTACTGAGCAAAGCTTTGTATCAGGCTGAGGCAAAGGGGTACCTTTTCCAAAAAGCACTGGACTGAAACAACCAGAACAAAGAATATACTTAGACATTAAGATTTAAAAATGGAGATTGGGAACATAAGGACTGAACCAGTGGCATAAGGACAATTTATTGACATACATTAGAAGCAGGAAGACTGCACAACAATTGTTTGGCAAGACTGAAATAGTACTGGGAAACAAAGGGAGGGAAGAAAGAGGATGAAAAACACCACAGAAAAAATAATGGCTGATTATGACCTTGAGCTACTTAGCTATGCAAAAGAGGAACCTTGCCTTTTCTCTCCCTGTATGGTCATACTAACATTTCTTGTTAGCTGGGCTCCTAATCTGGGATTAAAAAAAAAAAAATAAATCCACTATTTCTTCCTGTTGAAATTCCTAGTCTTTTATTTTTCAGTTCTCTTTCACTTTCACACCAGCCAACAGCACTCTCCCTCCAAGATGGGAAGCAAAAACAACACTCAGCAAAGTGAGGGAATGAGATGTCCCTTCTACTGAACAGGAAAACAGCGGGAACATGATTCTGTGACACAAAGCCCTTGCATTGTCCGTTTTTTGGGGGGAGGGAGTAATCTTGACCCTACCTTGTATTCTAAGATATGCCCCTTTATCTCCTGTTGCCCACAAATCCAGACAGACCAAAAAGTACCTTTTAAGCTAAAAAAGAAGTTTTTAGGCTTAATACAGATGGAAAAATCTATGATATTCAAGTCACAAAATCATCCCCTCTGGTCCTCTCAAATAGCAAATCCCATTAATCAATTCTTTTTCATGCAAAGGGTGAAAGAACAGCAGATAGCAAAACAGAAAGTGCTGAAATAAAGGGATAAATTAAAGACGAGCCATGCTGAGGACACACAGAGCCCAGAGTTGGAGGCAGGGCTTCCAACAAAAATCTGCACTCTTCTATCAGGAATGAAAGGATACCAGTCCTCAAAAATAGCCACACATGATGATCCAGATTACATGCCAATGAATTCTGTGATTTTGTAAACCGTCTGGAAGGCTACTTTAAAAGATTATAACTTTAATGCCTGAGCAGGGATTACATAACGAGGAGAAAAACAGCATTGATAACATAACGAAAATCACATCTTTTTAAACTTTGAGTGCATCCACAGAATTCATTATTATTTATTTGGCCTTTCAAAAGGGCTTTGACAATGTGACTCATGAAGACCATAAAGAAAACACAATAGTCATGACTGGAAGTTGGAGTCATGATTAAAAACAAGCTAAGGAGCCAAAAGTAAAATGTACAAATGAAAAGACACTTTGGCAAGAGAAGTGTGAAGAGCTGTTGCATGCAGAGGCCATGCTGGTATCAGTTTTTAACTTCAGTTCATATCTAGAAAGATCAGCTATAAAATAAAGAGTGTCAAAAATGACAAGCAAGGGGAGGGTACTGGGGTTACTGAAGGGTTTAACCAAGCTGAGTGAATGTGAAACACAATAAATATTTTTTTTGTAATTGCTAATGAGATCATATTGCAACATTCTCCGAGGAGAGGACCTGAGTGCCACCATAACAAATCAATGGAAACTTTCAGGAATATGCAATAATGTCAGGTAAGCCAAGCAGGAAAACAGAGTCCTATACTGAAAACAATATCCTTCTGATATCTGCCTGCCAGGGAAACAGCTTCCTGGAGAATGCTAATGAGCCTTTCCTCATTAGCTACATTAAAGCTACAGAAGTAACAGGAGTGCAAGGGCAGGTGTCTACAATAATGTCACTTTCAAGAGACTGACATATATGAAAACATAAAGCGATCAAACTATTTATGCTAGGGAGCACATGAGCAACAGGGAACACAACAGTGATACAGGGTCTGAAAGTCAGGATCTGTAGTCCGACTTTCTCACCTGCTTCCAGTCTTGAAAGAGAAATGATTCAACTAAATTAAACAAGCAGTAAATCCAAACTATAGGAATATATTATTTTTCAATGTGCAGCCTGAGCATGTGAAAATCAATGCATTGTTAATAGGGGGACATCAGCAGGAATCAGAAAGAATAATTCTATCCATGGCATACAAAAATACTGTGTTGGATGGAATGGTTTGCTGGAAAGGCCACACAGACCTTTGTGCAAAGCCAAGGGACCTGCCTGCCCCACTTTCTGACAAGGACACAGTATTCCAAAAGGATCTGATGGTGGTCAGCCTCACTCTCTTACCACTCAACTCTTTGTAAAAAATGTCAGGGTAGACTTGGCATTAATTACACCGTGGGCCTGTTCCAGCGCAGCAATTTCTACTTTTGTTTTCTGTGGCCAAAAGAAACGGCAAAAAACCAGACGAGTTCACTTTATCTAATGCAAAATGCCTCATCCTCTAAGCTAGCTATGGTGCCTGACACAACGCTGTCAATGCATCGTTCAAACATCACAAAAACATGTAAAAACATGCATGTTTACTTTGCCACCTGCTCTCCCCCTGCCCCCACAAATAATTGGCAAGAACCTGAACTGTAAGACTTTGTTTTTCTACATAAATGTTGCGTATAGTGCTCTGCTTCACAACCTATGAATACATTTCCTTTTTTTTATCTTACTATCTTTTTTCCCATCCCTGCATCATTATTTGCAAAACCCATTTAATACTTAAAGGAGAGTCCAAGCTGTGTGTCAGATCCTTGCCACTCATAAAGTGGTTTGCTACACTCAGCCTTTGGTCTTGCGGCTAACAATTCACCCAAGCTGTGAGAATACCTCACCACAACCCACACACTGCTGCTCTTCAAAGGAAGACAAGGATACATAATTAAGAGATGATGAGCTCAAATACAAGACATGAGATGTGGAGCAGATTGTGTAACCACACCGGTGAGTGGTTTTACTACTGAAGTTTCATCAGCTCTGTCTTCACTTATGGTATCAGTAGAAATCACACATTTTCAAACTATATTTGCAGCAGCAAAGGGAAAAAAAAGGAATGCTAAAAGTGTACCACTGCATAAAAAAGTTTTAACATCAACTGGTCAGAACTGAAATTGTAAATCAGTATTAGTAACAAACTGCCTTGCAACAAGTGGGGCCTATGTCTCCAAAAAAAAAAAAAAAAAGAAAAAAAAAACCAGCATCCAGTTTTGCTAAAAATGCTGTCAAAATTTCATCCCACAGGAACTATAACCTGAAAGTATTCTTAGTTTCATTTCAAGACTTTATGATCCTGTAATTGTGGCCATAATATAAAGAACTATAGACAGAGGATCTGTGTGCATATGTGCCAGCTCAGGAACTAAAGACACAATGCAGAATGGAAATTAAAATTCAGATGTGAGTACAGATCCACTCCAGAATGTACAGGATCAGTCCCTCACTGCCTATTCAGAATAAACAAAACATCAAACCACTTTTCCTATTACTCTGCAGAGCTGAAACTAGTTTTTGTTCTTGTCGTGACTGATTAGGGAAAGGGTTGAAAAGTCTGGAGCAAAACAAGATGTGAATAAAGCTACCAAACTCAAATGAGGACCAGAGAAACAGGCATAAGAAATAGCAGGATTATATGCTCGCTTCTTTTCTGATTAACAACAACAAAAAAGAGAATAATTCAGTTTTACCTAAAAGAAGTCTTCATTTTGTGCCGATGCAGGACCACATCTCTACAAGCCAGGGATCCTTTGCAGGGCCAGAGCCTCCCAGCATCAGCCACACCCTCCTCTTCCTCATTTTTTTCCACTGACCATTAAATACTTTCCAAGTCAGGCACTGAAAAGAAATAATCCAAAACAAACCCCACATTTTTAATGGACATCAGATACCATGTTGCTGATTTAATTAGGCAGATTAGAAACAAATAAATATATTTGCACACACACACGTATTTGTATTTTCTGTTTCATTTCAAACAAATTTGCTAGGCCTGATTTGAATCTCTACTCAAACCACAGGAAAAAAAAATAATGAAAATGTGTTCTATGCTGACAGCAGAACTAAGCCCTCTGGCTATCTCTTTTTAGAGTTTTATATGACATGGTGTCCATTGGTACTGGAAAAATTCATAGAACAGGGGCTTTTCAGAGAATCTTCAGATGAAACTATATGTTTTGTAGCAGTAATAGGTGCCAGCACAACACAAGCTGAGAGAGACATCCCAGAACTTGTCTCTTCAGGGATTCTATGGATTTGACACTCAGGCAGATCTATGACTTCATTTAAAAAAAGCAAAAAAAGGCAAAAAAAAGCAAAACAAGAGTAAGACTTTCCTGGTTCACATATCACTCAAACTCTCCCAGGTAATAATGATGCTGTATAGCAAGTATCAGACATGTCCTGACTCTTATTATATTTAATCCAATTTATTTTATCCATAATTCAGCAGTACACAGAACTATCTGGAAATTGATTGCTATAAACTGTTTTGCATATTGTGTCATCTGCTGGCTTTAATTCATTATTTAAACAACACTGTAATTATACTACATTTCATATTCTAGTTAACCAGAAAATAGTCAATACAAATTCAAAGTGAGAAAGCAAACTTCTCCCACATCTCAAAAACCCCCTGCTATTTTCAAATAACCAGCTCCAGCATTCAACAACAAAGCAGAAATACAATATTTAGGGTTCAGCAACTTAAGCTCAATTTTTTTTTGCAAGTAACTGCACAAAGATACTCTTGTTTAACTATCATTAGGAATGTGAAATTAATATCAAAATAAGATGCTTGTTTATTTAAATTTAGAACTAAATTTATAACCTGAATCCACAGAACCATGCAATTATGCTTGCTGAAAGAACAAATTAGTATTAAAATAAGAACAGAGGTTATGTTGAGATGTGTGTTAGGGGATGACACCATACCTTACAGGTAGTATAATATTTAATACATTATTTAATAATAATGCCAAATCCAGAATGATTTTGTAAAACCAGCATCTTCTACATGTTTATTCATGTACAATGGTACACCCACAGAAAAACACTGCTATAAGTGATACACTTTACTACCACTCGAGGTGTTTGCAGTTCCATACGGTCCTACGTCCTATCAGGTTTCCAATTCTGAATTCTCAAAGCCTGCAAAATGCTGTCTTTGCACATACAGTAAAATATATATTAGTGACTTGCAGAGTACATCAATACCGAAATCTTTCAGACACAGTTATTCCCAAAGAAATCTTTGTTCTCTAAACTGCAAAATATGAGGTAAGACTGACATTTATACCGGAGTGCTCCACTACACCACTGACTTTTAAATACAAATACAAAATAAGGGAAAATGCCAGCACAGTAGTATTTTCCTGGTGCACAAAACAAAGATTCACCCTTCCAAGCCCTCCCGTCCATGTATTCTGTAACAGAAAAGCACACTTACTCCAGACTGTCTGCATTCCTATTTACGGAGGTGCTCTGCAATAAAGGGAGCGAACAGAAATCCAAGGGTTAACAGAAGAAACAAACAAAAAAACCCCAAACAAAACCCTAAACCAAACCAACAAACTCCACCACCAAAATGCCCAGCCATGCTGCAGTCCTTGCAAGAAAGGGAAAATGTTCAGCAGACAAGAGCCTAACAAAAAGCAAACAGGGAATTTAGTGCTGCTATTGCCTGGATACCACTTTGGGATTCAGGCAGCCTTGGATTACAAGGACTATTCCCTTGAAAATCCAGCCCACAGTTCCTGCACTGTTTTCTACAAATACCACATCCAAACTGTGACTAAACACCTCATTATGCTTCTCTGGCACTGTCTGAAGCACACATATTGTACGATTTTCTGGGGCACCTAAAAGCAGAGGGAAAAAAAGTGGCTGGTTTTTACCAATCGGTAATGAAATGTTGAACAAGTTTCCTGCAAAAGCTTGCAGGATCAGTAAATCTTCCCTCCCTGCCCCTTTTTTCCTGTGTAGGCAACAGGTGACAAATACAGCCCAAATCTTCAGCTTTACAAATAAGAAAATGTATGTAGACTATGAGACATTCGCACTGTAATATAGCCTTTTGAAATAAATTTAAATTGAATGAAAAGACTTAGCTGGGCCTCTACATTGGCTTCAGAAAGTAAATGCTTTTCTTAATACTTATTTGCAGAGGTTTCATTTAAAGAAAATACAGTCCTCACAGTTACAAACAATAACCAGTGGCTTGAGGTAACAATCTGGTATTGACAGATCTCAAAAGAGAAAATCCAAACTGCATTTTCAAAGGAACTGCATGCCTCAAATATTTCATTACAATCTAATTTTCCTATAACTTGCTAATTGATCTTAGAGATGTAGATGAATTATGAGCCAATAACCTCCAATTTTCTTAGCTCTTACTCCGGACAAACATTATATTCTGATTTATGAACATCTGAAATATTTAATTTGCTGTTCATGGCATTTAAACAGTTAATCTAATTTATGGGAAGTAAGGATTCCACATTAAAGACTCCTTCTACTTTCTCCTTTAAGCTTCACCACTTCAAAAGCCTTTTCCCCATCCCTCATTATTTAGGAATACTCTCCCTCTGTGCACTGGACATACTATGGCAGTTCAGGAGGCCGTGGCAGTTACATGGTTCCTTTGCCAGTCCCCATATTGCTCATTAAATAATTTTACTCCCATATATCCACATGCAGCTGGAAAAGGGATGACTTTGCTGCATTCGGCTACATCTACACTTCCAGAGCGAGCCTGGAAATAAAAAAACCGCAGCGTAACAAAAATGATCAGCTCCCATCACTGTACACTTCCCGAGTCTCCGATTGCTCATGCTGCGTTTGCAAAGCTGTGATGGAGCAGTACACCTGTGTCTCTTCTAGCAAAAAATCCACAATAGGCTAAAAACGTTTCACTTCTGTTAATACCCACTTCTCGATCCGCAATTAAATAGAATCTTTCTTTAAAGAAATAATTCCCTAGAATATTTTACATGCTTACAAACAGTTTTCTATTTCGGAAAGCTTAGCAATTTCTTCCCTTTGCAAAAATTCAGCTGTGCAGCACCAGCGAAGAGCTCCGGGTACAGCAGATGGTTAAAATTCTGCATCATTTTTAAGAGCCTAAGAGAAAGCACTGCCTTTTTTCGGGGGAGGCGGGGGTGGAGGAGAGAAAAAAAGCTGAGAACAGCAATTTGCAGCCCCCTTTTTTTTTCTTTTTCTTTTTTTTTTTTTCCTTGACAGCAGCAAGCCCCGCCTCAGTCTGGCCCTTCCTCCAACCTCTGCTAACCTAAAAACCAGCGCCAGGCTGGCAGCGGGCCAGGGATTCAAAAGTAAACATTATCCTCCTGCCATCTTTCAGCGCTGTTTATCATATCCCGATCCTTCCCCCCCCCCTTATTTATTATTATTTTTTTTTTTTAGCC
>WBMY01008777.1:417036-496566 GCA_013397315.1 Donacobius atricapilla
CCCCTCCCCGCTCCTGCCAGGGAAGGCCGGCTCGGGAGCTTCGCCCGCACCCCCTGCCTTCCCCTCTCCGGGCACCGCGCCGCTCCGCCACAAGGTCATGTGCCATGGGCCGCACGAACAAAGCCCTTCCCTCGTTATTTATTTATGGCTTTGGGGCGTGTTCCGGGCGAGGAGGAGCCTTTGTGCGCGCAGGTTTCACACCCGCCGGGGCGCAGCGGCCGCGGCTCGTCCAGAGGCGCCGCGGGACAGCCCGCGGGCTCATTAATAATTGCTCGCCATCTCCATATTGAAATTGCGGAGCAGCGCATGATTAATTAAGGAGGGGGAAAAAAAAAAAAAAAAAAAGAAAGGGGCGAAAGGGGGAGGGCGCGGGGGGACCGCNCGGGCCCGGCCGCGTTAACCCCTTCGCGGCCGCCGCCCGGGACCTCGCCGGGAATAAGAATTAATTCTGCTGTTTGCTGTCGGTAGGCGACCACGTGAGGCCTCTGGCACAGGCTCTCCAGAGCCTCCGAGTGATGAACAGAATTTCCTGCAATCCACTCGTCATCAGCCTTTCATTTGGGGAAAAACCTCGCAAAAAAGGAATCGTGAATCTCACTGCGATTGTAAATTGAAGTATCCTCATGTGGCGAGGTTAAAAGAGTATTTGCAGGGTTATTTATATAAAGAGATATTACAATTAAAATCCTACGAAATGTGTAANTCCCTTCCCTTCCCTTCCCTTCCCCACCGCTCACTGCTCCAACTCACCTTCATAACCCTGTTCCTTTTGTAATCCTTCCCTTGTTTTACATCCCGCTGCTTCAGAACTTCACCTGTGACTCTTTGGCCATTTATTCCCATTTAATCTTTAATTCCCTTGGTTATTACTTAGCCTCACCTACAGTCTTTTCTGCAGACAGGCCCTTTATCTGGCTAGGGGGTGTGAATAGATGGACTGTGCACTAAACTAAAGCACCTTTTGTGGAGCCAAGCACACATTCATTTGACTTATTAACCCCTCTTTTTTTGCAGAGTATGAATTCTGGCTGTCACCTGCTGGGTGGCTCCAGCAAGCAGAATTTATCCAGGCACGAATCAGGCCAGGTACGCTCCATCTCCTCAGCATGCTCTGTCTGCAGCATGGTACCAAATTCATTCTGAGCAGCTGTAATACCACTGGCACTATCCAGCACGTCCATTGACCTTCTGCCCAACAACAGAAAGGACAGGCTGCAAACTGACACAAATTCCTTTACAGAGCCCCACTCTTAGGACCTGCTAGATAATAACTCATATTAGGGATTTTCTCCATCTGCATATTAACAGATGTGTGTTCCTCAGAGTCCTCCCGTTTCCTCTAAAGCATCTGGTGACTTGGAGAGAGCTGAAACACCAGTGGGCTGATCAGGGATGACAAAGTTCCGTATTTTTCTTCCTACTGCTGACATACTGTAAAAGTTTTTACTGGCTGTAATCTGTTTTTCGTTGTAATAGGTGAAGTCACACTGGGCAACTCAATGAAGTCATGCTGTGACCACCACTGCCAGGAACATTTTCATCCGTTCACGGATCAGAATAAAGCATACTCTGCCATGCAATAGGAAGAGTAACTTGTTACACCTGAACGTTTTACATTTGAGTTGGCAGCNAAAAGAGTATTTGCAGGGTTATTTATATAAAGAGATATTACAATTAAAATCCTACGAAATGTGTAACTTAAACTCATCCGAGCGCTCCAAATCACGAAAATATTTCTCACTGCAATGCTGGGATTAACTCGCACGCGGAATCGCAGATCCTCAGACAGAAATGGGAGCAATAAATACGCTCTATACAGGAGTCAAAATACCGAAGAACCGTTTTTTTCAGAGCGCTCCAACTTCAGGCGGTTGTGCCTGCCCCGAGGCCTCGCTCCCTCGGCTCGCCCTGTCACAGCGCCGGGGTTTGTCTCGGGCACAGCCCGGCTGTCTGGGCGCTCCCGGAGCCGCCGNGAGTATGAATTCTGGCTGTCACCTGCTGGGTGGCTCCAGCAAGCAGAATTTATCCAGGCACGAATCAGGCCAGGTACGCTCCATCTCCTCAGCATGCTCTGTCTGCAGCATGGTACCAAATTCATTCTGAGCAGCTGTAATCCCACTGGCACTATCCAGCACGTCCATCGACCTTCTGCCCAACAACAGAAAGGACAGGCTGCAAACTGACACAAATTCCTTTACAGAGCCCCACTCTTAGGACCTGCTAGATAATAACTCATATTAGGGATTTTCTCCATCTGCATATTAACAGATGTGTGTTCCTCAGAGTCCTCCCGTTTCCTCTAAAGCATCTGGTGACTTGGAGAGAGCTGAAACACCAGTGGGCTGATCAGGGATGACAAAGTTCCGTATTTTTCTTCCTACTGCTGACATACTGTAAAAGTTTTTACTGGCTGTAATCTGTTTTTCGTTGTAATAGGCGAAGTCACACTGGGCAACTCAACGAAGTCATGCTGTGACCACCACTGTCAGGAACCTTTTCACCCCTTCACGGATCAGAATAAAGCATACTCTGCCATGCAATAGGAAGAGTAACTTGTTACACCTGAAGGTTTTACATTTGAGTTGGCAGCCAACAAAGAAACAAAGTGCAAACTGAGCAAACTACAGCCCATAAAGACTTAGAAAGGCAGGCCCCAGTTCTTTAGATACGTGTTTGCCTTTAGAGGCTAGAGAATTCTTTGGAGGACATAATCCTTTACCTACAAAAATACTAATAAATACTCAAGTCCAAGTGAGTAAAAGCCTTCTTCTTTCTTACAAAGTTTGCTCAGTGTTGTCGCAAGAGCAAATACCAAAGAATTTGTTCAAGAGAAAGTTGCAAATACCAAAATGTTCTTCATTTTCAGCGTCCTTTACTGTTTTTTTTTTTCCTGGTTTAAAGCAGCAAGGCGTTGTCAGAGCTAATACAATAAACAGTCAAACACAAGGATGGAACATAGCAGTAAGACTTTAATTTCTCATTTATAAAATAATTTTTAGAACATGAAAAAACATGCTAAATAATTAAAGGTATACTGAGATATTCAAGATGGAAAAGTAAGTAACAATTTCAGTATATTTTTTCTCATTTTTTAATCTACATGTTCAATGACAAACTTCCCAGTATTATGAAGCTTATGGGAATTGGCTAGCGATTCCCAGCTCCACGTGCTGGTTTGAATTTCTCTCTCTACGGTTTGTAGCTCAAAGGGGTATGAGGAAGCAACATGGTTGTATATTATTAAATTCTAATGGAAAAAAACACTTCCTCAAAAATCTTCACTGCTTTATTAAATGATCCAAAAAATGAGAGGTGGGGCTGGCATAACTGCCAGGTGGAATCATTGCCAGATACCTCCTATTAGAAGACTACATTTTCAGTTGGTTAAAGACTCTGCCAAACTTCGACTGTTTGGCTGAAAACAGCCCTCACCAGGTGTGTGCCTCGGGGATGACTTGTTTGAAAACCTTCAGCCAAACATCTTGGGGCTCTCTGAGAAGGAGCCTATGGAAGATTAGACAAATGACGGAAACCGCTGCTTTGAGAAGCTCCTGCTTGCCCATGTTTGGAGCAGGGTTCGGTTGCGAGTGGCCTGGGAAGGAGGTGGGGTTTGCTGCTTCACTCTGGCCAGGCTGCCAAGGTGAGAAAGCCTCAGCCTGTGTATGCTCACCAGGGGCTTCCTGAGGTTAGACAGAGAAAATCCCAAAGCCCTCACTTTCACAAACCATGCTGCTGGTGAGATGGAGGCAAACCTTCTGCCTGACACCAGAGCTCTGTCATTCCACCTGGGATGGTGGAACTGTCTGCCCTGACGCCATAAAACCTCCGTCCTCTGCTCTTCAAATCTCTCCTGTGGCATCCAGACAGCCTAGTGCAAGTTGCTCTATTTCAGAATGGAAGAGCTAAAACTATTAAACCAGAATACAAGGAAAAGAAGGGAGAAGGGCATCAGTAAAGTGACGGAGACTGGTGGAGCAAGGGAGGCAGGCTGGGTGCAGAACATGGGAATAGACTCTGTCTGAACAGGGAAGCTAAAACTATTTGCAAAAAGAAACTGGGCATCTTGCAAGGCTGGGGAAGCAAACGGGAGCAGGTGGAGAATAGACAGTGCTGACAAGGCAGAGCATTGTCACGGGAAAAGAGGGAATCACCAACAACTGTGTTGCTTGTGGAGATGCTTGAAATAGAGAATTATCTTATTGCCATCAGATGGCTCAAGTAGCATCTGTGGGATGGTTCAGAATATTCCACTCCTCCTGATGACTCATTTGGATCTTAGTAGACTGCTACAGGATAAAATCTCTGTTTATGCCATTTGCTATTAACCCCCTCACCTGACTTGCAAAAAATGACTTGCTCAGGCATGAGTACTGACACACAGACACATGCAGACACATGTCAAAACTATATTGAAACAAGGGTTAATCTTGTTCAAAGAGGATTAAAGTGTATAGAATCAAGGAGAGAAAAACAGGAATAAAATCTGCTGTGCAGCAAGCAGCATTTCTTGTATACAGCCCTTGTTTGTATGGCACAATTCTCACTCGCGGGCCTTCCACCTTTTCTGCTGGGGCCCAGCTTCAGGAACTGGATGAAACAAAACAATGCCATTATTGGCAGCCACCCTATTTTGTATTCTCCTCACTAACAAGGTGCAGTTCCATGTCTTATTTGCTGGATGCTTCTCAAACTACCCACTGGAGCCTGAATCACAAGGTTTTCCTGTGGCACTGTTTACCACTGTGGTCCTTGGACACTTCTCAGAGTTCTTCTAATTCATATTCACAGAAATCCCATGAGCTAAAAGAGAGATCTTACCCAAATTTTAAGGGTAAGATTTTGGCACAAGCATCCCCTCCATCCTGGGAGCCCAAACTCCTGGTAAAGCACCACAGATACTGGCACTGTGTGCTGGAAGCACTTTACCCCTGGATCCCACTGGCAGGGGAAAACCCTTGCCAGAGTTCACAACCAAGGAGCATACGAGGAACCAACATTAACTGACTTATAATCTGTTAAAAACAAAAAGTAAAATACCTGCCCTCGTGGGTTTCTGCCAAATACATGCCCTTAGTTCCAAAACTACCAGACACTAGGAGGTTAGAGAGCATTTCCTATTATCCCAGGTAAATAAAACAGTTTTTCTCAGTGTTATAGTGCGGGAACACATTATAAAAAAAAATAAAATCAGTTTTAAAAACTATTTTCTATCCTTTAATATCTTCTTTTTAAGTGAGCATTAAGATTGGGGAAGGTTTGACTCATAAATTTTGTACAGTTGGCAATTCTAGTAATGCTTTGGGGGGTGTAATGGGCTGCTGAGCATTGCTGGTTTGTGTCCAAGCCGACACAGCAGGCACTAGCCGAGATCCACAGCTCCTGTAACTGGTGACAGCTCAGGGTCCACATGGGCTCCCTTGCTGTGCTGAACTGAGGGCAAGGACTACCAAGTGACCATCGAAACCACCTGCCAGGCCCAAGTCCGGTTTCCTTTTCCTTTGGCACAAAACAAGACTGGGAGGCTGCAGGGAATGCACATTCCTTTCACACTGCCCGAGGCAGGAGGATCCAGGTCAGGGCAGCAGGGAAGGCCACAGTGCACTTACTGGCTGTCTGAGTTTGGGGTTATTTTGGATTATTGTTCCAGGAACACTTTTTTCAGCTTCTTCTGAATTTTCATCCTTCTGGAGTATTTTCAGTGTTTTGAATGTGCCTAGAGCTGAAAGTCGTAACTCGAAGAAACCTGTAATAACATGAATGCTTATGCTAACTTTTACTGGAACTTTCAGACACCTCTGGAAGCAAACCTCTGGATGGGATAAATCCAGAAATCACACGCAACATGCTTTGCGCAGTTAAATGGGAGAGTATTTAGAAAGAAAATCGTTTTTCAAGGTGAATGAGTTTGGCAAGAACTCACTGTAAAGAGATTGAACCATAAATTCCTTTTTGCACAGCACAGGAGACCTTAAGCCCCAAAGGGCAGCTGAGTCTTTGGCAGAATAAGCTTTGACATTGTAGCATAATGATGCCAACAGCAACGACCTTGCACTAAGTGTGGTCAGATGGCACCTTCCAGGAAGACACACGGTACGCTTTAGTGAAGAGCAAACAGTTGCCTGAATATATGCTAGACACAAATTACTGAAACTCTGATGATACTGGCAAGATGTTGCTATTCCAAACACAATGACCAGCATCTTCTCAATGGAATGGTGGCGGCCTTCTGGGGTGAAATGTTCTTGGCACACTGTTATAACCTGAAACCAGCCTCACTCAGGGCAAGCTTGACCAAGGCTGAAGAAATGATTCCAGGAGAAAAACAGTTAAAATAGTCCAAACAAAATCTGTAAAGGACTCGAGTATTATTCTGAAGTCATTCTTCTGATCGGGAGAAAGGAAAATTCAAGTTCCTCCCTACCAAGTATATTTTTCATTCTTGACTCAGCTCAGGACTTCTATTTCACCAGAAATATACTTATTAAAAGCTGCTAAAATCACATTCTGGAATCCTAAATAACCTGTGTGACAGAAATGACCTGAATCAACTGTAACTGTTGGCTAATGTGTGAGCATTTTCAATGAAACAAACAAACAAACAAACAAACACAACAACAAACAGAAGAACCTGAATGTGAAAGCAGCTATTTCATTTTCCTGCAGAATGCTGGATTACTTCTGATAAAACTTGTAATTTATAAAAATCTGTTTCTCTGGAGAAGGTACAACTCACCCCCCTGTACTTTCATAATTAAAAGAAAAATGAACCTGGTAAGTGATTTATTGATGGAAAAGTAGGGAAACTAAGAGTTAAACTTCCTATGTTCACAATAGGCACTGTTAATTTTGAAAGGAAAATGTTAATTTTGAAAGGCAAATGGAAGAAAAAGGAACTGAGGAGATGAGAAAGTACAGGAGCTTCCTTTTTAATGTTGTTTCCAACACTCAGCTGCAGGTAATCTTCTGTATAAAAGCCATATTCTTCTTATCTAAGCCTTGTAACAGCAGTATTCACATGTTCCAGAACAAGATGTACACTCTTAGAAAGTAAGGCTGATACCCAAGTAGAAAAATAATGGAAGAAGTGGGATAAACCCTCAGACCTTCCTCTGTTCAATGGATTAAAAAAGTCAAAATCAACCACCCCCAAATTTAAACCAACCTAGCCAAGTGTTATTTCCTAGCTTTGGTTTCTTTTTGTCACAACACTGTTACTGAAACGTGGATTTTGGTTGATGAATTTACTCGTAGCACAGGACTGGATGACAAGCAGTGTTGCTGCATTTTGTCGTATGTCATTAGTTTCCTCCCCATAAACCATGCAGGCTGTCACTCAAAAATACCTTCCATGGGTTCTTTCAGTCTCAATAGATTAAACTTTGAATTATTTTAAAATAAAGAGTGAAAAATGAGCTGGAGTAGAGAAATCAGGATTAATTCAATTACACTTTTAAGGGTACCCTGACATTTGCAAAAGTGGCCAAGCACATTCTGCCTGCTTGTTTTGATACAGATACGTCTGTCAGGAATTCGTGCACAAGCTTGTATGGGACTCCCAGGATTTGTGTGTGTTGTAAAATAAATCTGTATTGGTCTGCTCCCAATCTAAATACACTTGTGACTAAAGCTCTCACATGCAGATAGAGATCTAGCAAATCAAAGTATGTTTCTAGGAGCTGTAACTTACTGAATTTACATACGAAATCTAACAGGTGATGGAAAGAAAACATACATCAAAGATTACCTGACCTCTGCCATGATACACTCCTACCATTACATCTTGTTTTATGGACTGATTCATGCCTTATTGGCTTTTCTGCATTTGCTTTCATATTTCTGCCTCACTATTTTAAGATGCGTTATCTTTAATCCAAAAACTGCCATCCTACCTAAACCTATTTAGAATTTTCTATGATTAAATCTCATTGAATGAAGATTAGTGAGAATTATGGCTCTTTCACAGCAGTCTGAGGGAGCACACCAACCACAACTTGGCATAACCCAAAAATGCATTGTCCACCTTTACATTTTATAACATCAAGATGTGAAGCTATAAAATGTGAGGGATTTTTTTTTCTAAACTGAGAAAAACTAATGGGAGACGAACTGATTTGTGTTCAGCTTGTTCCTCACAGCAGAAAGCCTTGCAGTTTTCATACACTCCTGCATTGTTTGTACCACGTGCAGAACACAGGACGTGTTGCTTCTGTAGAGATGCTGACAGGGACCCGGATCTCAGGGTGGGAGAGAGCTCAAACCAGGACATGCTTGAACCACAGACCAGTTCCTCTGGAACTTGACTGCTTTGCAGGAAATTCTCTGATTTGGAGCCACCACAGATGGCTCAAAATCTGTCTGCACATGCAATTAGGAGAAAATGAACAGAAAATTGCCATTATTTGGGAAAGACCAGGGCAATAACTGAAAAAAAGTCCATTGAAGCTTTTATATCCATACTTTCTGTTTACTTCAGATAAAATCCCACTCCCCATTTAAAAACTAGAAATTATTTCCTTGGTCATTTAAGGAATCTGGAGCATACTGTGTGGTTTGAAGTTATCTGAATTCCTGAACTTTGAGGTGGCAGCAGTGGACAGAGACTCTGACTTTGGGCCTGACTGTGTTGAGTGCTTAGCAAAAATGAGGATTTTGATTCTAATGCCTTTTGAGCAACAGCCCTTATTACAAAATAAGTAAAAATCTTACGTATTTGTAATATACAGTCTCAAATTTTAGTTGAAGAAATAGCATTTAAAAGTTATTCCTCTGCAGTGACGTTAACAAGTATTAATTAAAAATACCCACACTAACTTCATCACCTTATTGACTAAATTAACTGTTTCCCTTTAAAAAAATGCATATAATAGTTTAATCTGAATTTTCCCCCAAAGTTCTGAGTTAGTGCATGATTATTTCTAATGGAAAATCTCAGTGTGCCTTTTCTGCAATGAAAATGTTTAGAAGATAAAATTCTTTAAAAATATATTTTCTTACATTGTTAGTTCCCGATTAAAAAAATAAATCGTCTTCTTATGCTCACCATATTGAGCTCAGCATTTTGTAAATAGAAAAGTTTAAGATTAATAAAATCCATGTGTGTGAGGTTTGTTTAATAAAAGTACTCCAGTTATTGATCAGTTATTCAGTCACATCAGAGTACACGGTAAGCAAGACCACATTCCTTTGAAACAGCTTCTGTTTTTGAGGTGTTTTTTTAGTGGCAAAAGAATATTAACTGTACTATGAGTTGTTGATTTATTGAAGTGTAGAGGATACAGACACTACCTGAACTGCTTCCTGCCTGAACTGTGCAGGCAGCTGCTTTGCCAGTATTTCAAAGTATGTTTAGCTGAATAAGTGTATTTTGAGCGTTCCGACAGGGTGGAGTCACCTCTTTCCTTGATTAGCACTGCATGGGAGCTTTGGTACAAAAGAGACCCAAAGGTACACATGGGGGAAAACAGGCATAAATAAACATAAAATAAAAAAAGTCTCTAAAACATTTTCCACCCTCCAGCACCCTCCCTAATTAAGGGTACAAGAGAACCTGATGTCATGAGGAATGTGGGAGTCCCTTGGGAGTTTCAGGTCACTTCCCTCTCCTCTTCCTCTTCTCTTTCCCCTTCCCCTTTCCTTTCCCCTCTGCCTTTCCCCCGCTGAGCTCTCACACCACTTCACGGGCTCTGTGCTGTTTAGGAAGTTTTCTTTCACCTGAAGTGACCTCAGTGGCTCAAGCAGCACCTGAGGAACAGCTCTGTCCCCTCTGCCAACCACTCCAGAGCAGGAGGTGACAGAGGGGCTGGCCCCAGCTCTGCCCGGGAGCCACTGCCAGAGCAGCTCACACACTCTGAGGACACTGCACCAACCACCCGAGGCTCAGCAGCACGCCCAGGGCTGCCAAGAGGATAAAGGGAAAATGCACAGGGCCAAGGCCTTTCCTGCTCCTCTCCCACCCCACCAGGGAGGGCCTGGGGGGCACAAGGCGTTGGGAGGATACACATCCAGGACAGCTGACCCCAGCTGGCCACAGGGACATCCTGGACCATAAGGTGTCACTCCAGTACACACTGCAGGTGGGAGAAAGAAGGGGAGACATTTGGAGTGATGGTGTTTGTTTTCCCAAGTCACTGTGAGCTGTGACGGAGCCCGGCTTTCCTGGGATGGCTGAGCACCTGCCTGAGCAAGGGAAGTGGGGAATGAATGCCTGGTTTTGCTTCGCTTGTGCACACACTTTTGCTTTCCCTATTAAACTGTGTTCATCTCATCCCATGAGTTTTCTCACTTTTTTTCCGATTCTCTCCTGTGTCCCAGGGGCATGAGGGAGTGAGCGGCTGTGTGGGGCTGAGTTTCCTTCTGGGGTTAAACCATGACAGAGTTTCTCACACAATGAAACCCTTGTTCAACTGCAGAGGGAAAGGCAACTAAAATGACAAAGCAGAATCCATATGAAGCAAACTACAGAAGAAGCTTCCCCACCCTTCCGTTTCCAGGTTTCAGAGGAAGTCCTTTGTTGGGCTGGTCTAAACACCGGTAACTCAACGAGGATCAGGCTGTGTCACATCACCCTGGGACCTGGGCTGCACAGGGACAAGGTTGGAGGCAAATATCCCTCTGAAGACAGGTCTGATAGAGTCTTGCTGGAGGGAAGACAGTGTCTGGGCTTGAGCTGTCACTCAGTTTAACCATCTGGTATGGAAAAGCAGAGCATGTGGTTCGGGACTGCAAGCTCATACTTGTTTCTAAGTCACTGTCGGCCAATACCTAGTTCCAAGCTCCATGGTGAATATTTGAACTCTTACACTGATATTGTGAGAAAAAAGGGAACTTTTTAATGGAAAAATGGCTGTGTGTATCAATTGTGGGGTAAACATCTGCTTCAGCAAAAACCTGGACAAGGCAGTGGTCAAGGTATGAAAGACTGCAAAGTACAGTGCATTATTTTCAACTTCTAGTCACTTTTTTTTTTTTAATTAGTTTAATTGTCATTAGTTATCTTTTACCTGCTTTCCAGAATTTATTACTGATATTCATTAGTGTTACAGGAGTACTTGAGATCTCTTCTGAATTTTAGGGCACTGTTGTGGTACTGTGCACTTTTGAAAATCTACAAGGTTAATATAGCTATTAGTGAGGAGAAATACAATACAGGGCAAGGCTGGGAGCAACAGCAGTGGTGTGGGGGATGTGTTGCATCTCTGGGGAAGAAGGAGAGGCTAAGAAATAAATTAAAATGCTGTCTTTAAAACAAATTTAGTAACTCAATGTGGGACTAAAGCAGTATCTCTGATTTTAGAGGTCCTTTTAATTTAGGAGGTGTGTGATTTAGTGTTACCTGTTGTTATTTCAACCTTAAGGTATCCAAATATTGACAAATATAAACAAAAATGGGGGAGAAAGGAGAACAGAGCTATAATAACCATGCAGCTAATCAAAGAGTGCTCCCTGAAAATGCAAAGATTTTCTTTTTAAAATATATGTCAAAACTAATCATAAGACCATGATGTGTGGGACTTTCAGCACAGGTGGGCAAATAATGCCTTTTTATGTTGATTGTATGAGGCTGATATTTGCAGCCATCACCGTAACAGTTGCATTTGCTTGGTATGATCAGGAACAATTAAAATGCTTCATTTGAAAGAAAACCCATGCAACTCTTTATTTATTATTTAACTAATGGGAGGGGCTTTCATCTATAAATGTTCATCTATTATTTAGAAAGGAAAATGCAGTACTGTGGTTTTTTTCATATCTCAGATGATTTTCTTATCTGCAAGGGCTGAATGTACCAGTTTATAAATGGACAAAAACAGCTTTTGAAAGGTACTGCAGTATTTTTCAAGTGACAGAATGTCTCTAAAAAAACCCACATTATGCCTCAAACATCCCCTCCCCAAAATACAAGATTGTAAATAAATAGCATTATTTCACACAAGGAAGTTATGATGTGGAACCTGCAAAGATCTCTGTTTTCTGCCTATAAACATGGTATGTAGAAGGTCTGTCCTGGAGCTTTCCTCACCTGCTCGGGCCCATGAAAGCCCTTGAGGCCTTGGCCAGAGTATCCTCAGCCAGAAGGATTAGACTGTCAGTGCAGAATGCCCTACACTGATTATAATGTGATAATGCTCTGAAAAGGTCTGATTTTCCCCTAAACCACCTGGCTACTAACTAAGCTTTCTCGCCTTTCTCCCTCTCTTCCTGGTCAACTTAGGCTCACTCTCCTTGGAGCTAAAGTCAATTTTTATGCTGGTCATTCTGTCTGTGTGTCCTGCTACCCATTACCTTATCATGTGTTATGTCTTTCTGAGGTTGCAACGTACACTGTTTATTTGCAGAATTTTACATCAGAAGAGTTCCTGCTGAGATGCCCTAAACTCCATGGAACAGAGTCCACCAAGCCTCTGGTTTCTTTATGTTCTTTGGAGGCTGAACCAGGGATGACACCTCTATAGCCAAGCCATTTCAAACTCCTTTTCCACTTGCCCTCTGCTAAGCAGAACTCAGGTGTACTGAAGGGTGCTGGCCTGCATGTCCAATTCACAGGGAATTTTTGCAGAGCAGCCTGCTGGTGACAGACCCATCAAGCATTTCTTCTGAAGAGCAGCTCCCAGTCTTCCCTGCCAACTACTAGTTCAAAGGCAGAAATTAGCCGAGATATAGTAGTTTTAAGGCACATCAGGAGGCTAAAAGCACAGTGCATATTTGTAACTTGTCATTCAGGGTGTAGATTTTTACCAACTTCGAGTGCCTGAGGATGTTTATGTTGTGTATTGTCTATAAAATGACATTACTAAAGCATCTTTTGCTTTCAGAAGGCTGCAAAGGCCAGTACACACCATCAGCAGAGGACAGCACACGTTCTTTATACATCCATAAAGTTTTCCAACACGCTTGTTGGTGAACTTGCCTGAACTCCGTTATTATATCCAAAGACAGTAGCCAGCAGCTGTTCAGAAGTGCTCAGAAAACATGTTAAGCAGTTACCAAGTGAATTCATTTTTCTATTTTAAAATTCTTTCAAGAACTAATAAACTACAACCACAGTAGAACCTTTGACACTCTTACTCGGACCAATGTTTGGACACCTGCCATGCCCCAGCGAAGTGTGACAGCATCTCCCCCCAGCCCATCTCCCTGCAGCTGGGAGCCACTGGGATGGACATGCTGTCTGTAGAGGCAGGTGGAGAACTTCCCTGCACACTCCACAGCTTTCCCCTGCCAATACCAGAACTCCAGGTGTGCAGCTGCCCCTCACTCGCTGCCAGTGGGAATTATACTTGTGAAATGATCTTCCAGACACTTAAACCCATGTACCTTTAACTACAAGACACTGGTGGCATAACCAGATTTATGAGTCCCCTTGAGTTATGCAATGCTGACAGAAATGCTGATACAACCCAGTTTAGTCTCAACATTTTAACATCAGTTACTTTAGTTACCAAAGGTTTTGCTGTGCAAAGATCAGAGTGCTAATAAGTGTTAAACTCCCTACAAATATTTTACATGTTTCTTATGCAATGGTACAATCTTCCAAAGTCTGGTATCTCAACTTACATAGACTTGCAGCTGTAACCTGCACTCAAGTGAGTGCCACCTGAGGAATAAAACTATGTTGCTATTCTGTCAAATTACCTGATCCTCAAACTGTGCCACTGATTCTGGATTGAATACTGCAACTATTGTAATTCTTTATTTAGAAAAAAAACCCATATTTGTGGTAGATAATTACTTTGCTGTTAGATGGCTGCCCTTCTGAGGAAACAGAAAATTTTGCAAGTTAGAGAAAGTCATTAAAGAGCTAGATTAATGCAATAAATGCATGAAAAGCAGTCTGTCTAGCTGACATCACCATACTGCTGAACAGTATAGCAACAATAAAGCCATAGCATGTATACAGCACCAGTATGTATACCTGGAAGCTTATATAAAGAGAGCATGTTCATCAGAAAGGAGCCAGCTACACTTGGTTCTTGGTTTTGGTTCATTTTTGCATTGTTTAGAAGTACCTATTTTTAGGTGAAGCATTGTAAAATGCATTTGAGAGCAAATTATTCACCTGTATTTCTTGCACAACTTAAAATTTTCTAGCACCAGATGCACACAGGGAAAGAAAGAGTGGCTGCAGAAGCAGAGTCACCACCATTAAAAGTAATTAAAATGCAGTATTAATCTTTCATGGCAATTATTCTTTGAATGACCCCTTCACACTATAAAAAGTGCCTAGCTAGAGCTTTCCCTCCAGCAGTATCACTCTGACCTCACCAAGGGAAGAGAACACTCCCATGAGACATGGCAGAAGCAGCCTCAACCAAGCATTGCATCTCCCCCTTCAGGCATCCTAAATTTACACAGAGTGGTCTGACCTGGCCACATTCCAGGCTAACATTCCCTGCAAAGTAAAAATCCTTTGCTTATGTCAAAAAAACCCCCAGAGGGACTATATACAACACCTAACTCAGTGGCATGTTGGGCAACTACAAGTCCACTAAACTCAACAAGTGCAAATCTCCCTTCTAAGGAAAAACAATCTATACGGGATTTATATGGCTGGCAATCCCCTCACTGCCTTTCCCACATAGTTCTATGCCACACTTTTATTTGCTCATTCTCAGTCTATGGTTTCACCGTCTCACAGGTCAGCTCTAAGTGTCAAAGCTGGTGCTAATGTGGTGACAGCAGGAAGGGCATGGAGGAGTCAGGCTGATCTAGACCTTGATAGAAGGAAAGAACCAATTTTTCTCCTGTATCTCACCAGTTTCCTACCCTGGGTTCATCCCCAGGCCCCCATATGCCATTGCACCCTTCAAACTTCTACTCCAGGGGCTTTCAGCTCCTGCACACAATCCAGCTCTGAGTGCCACGGAACAGTGCATGGGGACAGGAGAACCACTAAACAATGGGTCACAGTTAAACCCACTTCTGTTTAGGTTTGGTATTGTTAAGTGTACAAAACATCCCCTTCTTACAGGGGGCAATTGGTGTGAAATACAGCACAGTAACAATATTGGCAAGGGAGAGATTTCTTATATGGGACAGGCCTGGGGCTCCTGTGCTCCTTTCCACTACCTCTGTCAGAGCCAAGGAATTCAAAACGTCCTTTGTCAGGTGCATCTGTTCTGTGTGTGCCTCTGACAAACAAACGGAGCAGTCAAAAGGAGACTGTCCTCCACCCTAATTCCCCAAAGAACCCTTGCTCAAAGAACTACGTGTGTTCACACTAGAAATATCCTTAAACTCCTGTAGCAGAAATGAAAAAGGATTGTCGCCCTGATTTTTTCAGCCTTCTCTTCTGTTTCACAGTTTCATGTTTTGGGCTCTTTCTCATGCTCTGGTCTGTAAACACAGCCAATGTTATTGTAGTTCCAAGGAAAGTTTTCATTCCTGTTCTTAGAGATATGGACAACTGATGGACAGTTGTTTTGACCAATGGGATGGGGAGAGGTGTCAACCTTCTCCCCCAATCCCTGGCCTTTGTAGAAGTATTATATAATAGAGTCAGACTCTTAAATAAAGTTTGTTCTCAGTTCATATCTTCTGATCAAAGTGTAAGTGTGTGTGATGAACTGTGTCAAAGGTTTACCAAGCAGTGCTATGATTTCTGCATTAATATAATTAAATGAACTTCAGGTAGTGTTGCGTAAAGTAGCCCATCTGCTTAGAGGCCACATTTCATTGTGCAGTTAGGCCACATGGATGCACTCCAAGCAGGGAAGTACTGTGCAAAATTCTACAGAAGTTTTGGGTTTAGACTGCTAAATGCTTTCTAAAGAGTAACTGTTTTTAACTTAATTGGTTATGGTCTTATAAACTTTAATTGCAAAAATTAAAATCAGCATTTACTTTTCTGAGAATCTGAATTCAATGAGACCACCTGTTCAGAAGTATTTCCTATTTTAATGGACCAATGAAAAAATACTGAGGTAACAGCATGGGGTAATATGAGGAGTAAAGCTACGCTTAGTGGGACCCTACACCTTTGTGCTGAGGCCCACGGGACAGAAAGCATAACCAGAACTTTTCATAATGAAAAATGGTCACCATCCTAAGGGGATTCTTCATTACATCAGGCTCTTTCTTGGCTTTTCCAACACCATTTTCTCGGTATGAGTGAAGATTACATAAATGTGTCCTGAAGTAGGGGATGGAAGGGAGTGCATTAAAGGCAATAAGAGCAAAACTTTTGTTCTGATCTTTCAAAGATTTGACAGGAGGAAAATATGGGTCCCTTGCAGGGATCCAAGTTCTGTTTGTCAGCTGAATCAGCCTTTTCAGTTTCCCTCTATGCCTCAGTCGGAGCAAGAGGTGAACAGAGATGAGGCTTCTTGTTGGGATTTTCACCCCGACATTCCCTTAATTAGGGGTTTTCTGTCTCTCAGAGTCCCGTACCAGGGTTGAAAGATGAGATGGATCCTGCAGCTTGGTCTTCAAAGGTGTTTATTCTATTTCTTATCTCAAGGTCTTACAAGAGTGCCAGCGCGCTAAGGGAAAACGCTGCTACAGGAACATGGAGGTAGGGGTCAGGGTCGTTTTAAAGATTTCTAATCCAATTAATTCTAAAAACGTACTATATTTATGGTTTTGTGCCAATTACTATCACCTATTCTAAACGCGCAATTTCTACTTTGATTTCATTCTACCAATGTCTTTGTGCCACCGTCACAGCAGAAGATGGAGTAGATGAAGAAGAAGAAGAAGAAGAAGATGAGACAACGCCCAAAATTCTCCATCTTGCTCCAATCTACTTCCATACTAAAAACCCAAAACTACAATTTTTCACCCTGTGACAAACCAAACTAACTCCATTTTAAACCTTCATTATTTCTTAACTCATCTGTAAGTGTTGGAAGTTTTTCCCATGGACTAAGGTCAAAGACAGCGCTTTCCTGGGGTCTCTGCCAGGGTTTCAGACCCCCCAGGGCAGTTTGAGGACTCCAACAGCTGCCCAACAATTCTGTCTGAGAACTGACACTGACAGTCTCTCATTCCCTCCTCCACGCTCCATTACAGAACACCCCTGGCAGTGACCAGCCTTTGCAGACTCCAGGTGCTGGTCACTCTGTTTGGTTTCAGACTTCAGTTCGGGAGGAGAGGCAAAGAGCACAGCATGAAAAGGCAATGCTGGGATCAGCCAACACTCACGTCAGCGAGCTGCCACTGCCACATCCCAGGAGGCAGACACTGGCAGGCTGTCACAGCTCCTCCCGGGACATGGGTGGGGAGGGAGGACAAGCTGCCTTGGGATAAGGGCCTCTCCTGGAACAGGGATAACCTCCCTGGCAAGTGGGCTGTTGGCAGTATCAGGGCATGTAAATAAATACTTTTCAAGTTCCTTGGCTTTTCTGGATGTCTACGAATTGCATAATGACACAACCAGGAAAAGGGTCATTTGTTCTAATACTGACATATCCCATGTATCCTACCCCTTCAGAGTTTATTGCTGGGGTCTGAACACAGCCATCAGCCCCCAGGCAGAGCTAGCAGGTGCTGAAAAACACAAGGGGAGAGATTCACAAGGATAAACTCAGTGCTGGAAAAAAAAAATAAAGAGAACAAGTAGAGGAAAAACTAAAGCACCCATGTCCTTGTTCCAACCTTAAAATAAAGCAATTCTCCAAGGCTGATTTATTTTTTTTTTTCTCTCTAGAAAACTGTAAACTCTAAACTACCTTATCCATGGGGTCTTTCACACTGCATACACCTAATTAAAGGATTTGTCATCATCCAAAATTACTGCGATATGTCGATGGTCTGCTTGCTCCTTTTCTGTGTCACTGAAATCTCAATATGCAATTTCTGGATTTTTCCTCCACTATTCCAAACCAATTCCACAAAACCAAACCAAAGCAAACCAAACCCAAAAATCCACCTATCCATCATGGCTGCAACCACCAAAAAATCCACTGCAGTCCAGGACAACCAAGGGCATCCAAGCTGTGCCTGCAACTTTGGCTTTCACTTAGGAGTGATCCAAGGGGTTTAGGAGCTGGTGGAAACCACACCAATAAAAGCACAAAGTAACATAACAGCTGCGTTTCCAACATTAGCGTTTGTATAAATACAGCATCTTTCACACTAGGTCAGAAAACAGTGTGTATTTTTATAAAAATAAATCTGTTTTCTACAGCAAGCAAACCATTAGAGACTCTTCAGTTTGTGTGCTTCTCACCTCCTTAAAATTCCAGAAACAACGGAAGAGCACATGCGGATGTATACACACACACACACACA
The DNA here is from genome assembly GCA_013397315.1 of Donacobius atricapilla. Classification (NCBI taxonomy): domain Eukaryota; kingdom Metazoa; phylum Chordata; class Aves; order Passeriformes; family Mimidae; genus Donacobius; species Donacobius atricapilla. Next base: position 435,265 of record WBMY01008777.1, read on the forward strand.
CACACACACACACACAGATACAGACACACAAATGTGTCAGTTAGAAGAAAAATGCCAAGAAATTATTAATGTGGTATATCTGACACGCTATGAAAAAATTATTCACTTTAAAGAATAAAATAATTGCCAAAAAAGAAAGCTATTTTGAGTGCATCCTGTGCAAAAACACTTTAAAGGGTTTGAGAGAAAAAGATAAGAAAAATTTTTATTATTCTAAAATAAGAATATAGTTACATGTTTACAGTGTAGCTGAGACGCTTTGTTGCTCTTCATCTGTTTTCAGAGCTAGCTACAAAGGAGCTTCCCATGACTGCAACACATCCATGATTATGAAGATACTTACAATCCCAGAAAGGGACTTATGAAATTACCCTTTGATTACACTGAATGCTTTACAGACAGATCACTACTCACCTGCATCCAGAACTTGATGCTAAAGGAAATAATTTGTGAATGAAAGAGCTATTTTGTCACATGCAAAGCGCTTTATGCCTTGCAAATTGTTGGGAAAAAATAGGTAAATCCTCCTCCTCCAACCTGGTTGTTACTCTAATATGATTGAATACAGGTACTAAAATCATTTTTGTATCCAAAAGTCATAAGTGAGGTGCTTGTAAGTATGAAGCACATGAAAAAAAAAAATTGATTCAGATAAAAGGCTGCAGCTAAAAACTTGGAAATTGCATTTCCTTGCATCTTTGTCCATACCCAAACCTTAACGGTGGCTGGAGGTGGGGGGATTCAGCCTATGCTTTCACTGGGTGGATGGTCCTCACCCAATCACTGTATTAAATATTTATTTGTCCATTTTGAAGCCAAGATTCACATTAGATTTCAGAGCATGACTACATCTGCAGTCAGATTATCATTGCTTCTTTACTAAATAGTGAAGCCATGGAGCAGTGTGTCTCTAATTGAGGAAAACATTCTTAATAAATCAATCATCGTTGCATTTTAAAAATTATTTTATGAGTGGTAAAATATTTTGCTTAATAAAATAGTCAAAACTGGCTGAAGTATTTATTTACTAAAGCACACCAAACTGCTTTTTTAAACATCAAAAACCCCCTCCAACCAAATTATGACGTGTTCTTCTCAGACTAATTTCCAGTGACTGACAATTTTATGCTGTTTGCACCACATCAGTAGTTGTGTAGGCTGAAAAAGGAGGTTCATAAACAACTAATTTTTTGGTGCTTACTAGTATGGTAACTGTGGAGTATTTTTCAGTTATTCCAGACTATCTTGCCCTCGATGCTTTATGTTATTTTTTTAAATGTTTATTTTAGGAGCTGCTTTTTCCTTGAAAGGTTTGATATTTTGTAAACATTTCCATGTAAAACAGGCTTTTGCTCTCTGCATGTGCCTTACCCAGGATGGCATTTAAAATAACGTTCCCAACTGGATTTCCAAGGGTCAGATGCAACTTGGCAAGGCAGAGACAATGAACTGATTATACCTTTGCGTTTGGTTGGGGGCGATTGTTTGCAGCCAGTGCAGCTGAAGAGTTAAAGCCATGTGCTGAATTTAAATCTATAAACATGAACGATGGTGCCAACTTGGCAGTGAATCCTGCATTCAAAAGGAACGGGGCTCCCTGGCTGCCCCAGAGGAGGGGGAGCTGCTGCCTCCCCAGGCTGCACATTCGACGCCCCCAAACAGCCCCTACTTTGCAGAAAGCCTCTTTACAACAGAACAAGAAAGGTCACAGTTTGCATTTCAATGAGCATATTAAAAGGAGATCTGGCATTATTTTATTCCTTCATAAGAAAATTCTCAGATCTCAGGCTACAGCTATAAAGATAAGTGGGTTTTGTAACTGAGTTAAAATCAGTCCAACTCAAGCGGGGCTTACAGGTTTCAGGGTAATGGGCTACAGTGAGCCAGCCTGGAAATGAGATGTCAGCTCCCAGCAAAACTGCAATAGTATCCTGCACAATGCGTTCAGACACACCATTTAAAATTCAAAATGCAGTTTGGAAGGAATCAAATTACAGTGGATAAATCTATATTTCATTTTAAGAACTGCAAAAGGCCATACCTTCTCTAAAACTAGAGTAGGAGAAACAAAGCTAAGGAAATGCTTTCTATGGGAAAGACAGTCTTTTTAGCATGTATTTTAAGCTTTGATTGCAAGCTCTCAAAAGATCAGGCTGTTGGTGACATACCAAAGTTTTCAGGAGATATCTTTATGAGTGTACATTAAAGCTATATGAACGGCGTTGGATTTTCTGAATCCCAAAAGATGCCAACTCTTTGTCAGTCTGTACACAAATGAAGGTCTCCCCACCATCTCAGTATCTAACTAAGCAGGAAACATTTCAGGATGTAACCCAAACATACCTAAATAGAAACGGAAAGAAAAAAGAGCACCCAAACCCAAACCAGAAGGGAGATTAAGCTAATGCAATGTTTTCTGTTAAAGGACAAATGTCATCTTTTATTCAAGGGGAGTCTTTTTCACAGAAGAGAAAAACCCGGCAGCACTCCAGTGCAGTGGTGAGCAGTGCCCTCTCACTGCCTCCAGACGCATGGACATTTGATTTGCTGCTGATTAGTGTGGGCAAAAGAGGGGGGGAAAGCTGGCATCAAGTCACATCCTCCATCTTAGTCCCAGCTGGTACCAAGCTCCGAAGAAACAAAGCGACTTCAGACTGTGCGATCATATATTCATGACCAAGAAGAAATATAAAAACCAGCACGTTTGAATTCCTGACAACCATAGAAGAATAGTGCATTGGCATGTTGAATTTTTCCAGCCAGCCTTTGCTGACCTATAAACCTTTGTGACTGGAACAAATGCAAATAGAGCTGACTTGCCTCCCAAACTACTGAAGGGTATTCAAGCCGAGTTGTGTCTAACAGGCTAACAATAACCCACTGTCCCACCCATGCAAAACACACAGTCTGGGAAAAACAGCTTTAGAAAAGCACTTGACGGAGACATAAAGTGCAGACTATGCCAGGAAAAAAAAAAAAAAGCGCAAAAACCCTTTTTTTTTTTTTTTAATATACTTCACCTAAAATTCCACAATATAAAGTAATATGGAGTAAAATTATCTAACTATTAAAAAGAAGAGCACAACAGTTTTAAAACCAGGCTGGAAATTGGCAGCTGAAAAAATCAGGGACTGGACTGTCTGAAGTCCCATCAGCTTCAGCCACCAAATTTCACGCCCTAAAAGCAAACTTACAGTAAATGACAAAACTAAAAAATGACTGTATGCTAACAAATTGCATGCTAGCACTGAACTACACTACACTTCAGGAAAAGTGTATTCAGAGTAAAAGGTCTGCTTGACTACAAAAATTCCTGGATGTTTCTGTTTAAGTGATCGCTATTCCTGTGTTTTTACCCAGTGGAGGGAGATAACTGATGGTATTGACTACTCCAGCTTCCATACAGGCCCAAAAAAAGCTTCAGTCAAGGGAGATCCAAATCATACAGTAACTCAACAAAATCTTTTCCAGTCAGAGAAAGGAAACAAGGCACCACTGCAGGGCATTTACTCCGTGAAACAAATAATTTCTATCCATGAGGGAGCTAAACCAGGGAAGTGGGTGGCTCTTTCCCCAAGTATTTGCATGCCCTCACTATCCATGTATTTGACTGAATGAGATCAAGCAGCCTTCCCTTGGTCCACCTTCACCAGAGACCAACCAGTTAAAGCAGCCTAAGTCCCTGCGCAGATGGAAAGGGCTGAACAAGGAATGCAGTGGGAATATCGTGCTACCTCAGTGCTCCTGCTGTGTTAGGCAGAGCCATTAGGGATGGAGTCGGGTCCTAGACTTCAGTCTGAGCGCTTTCACCTTATCAGATAAAATTTGTGTGTCTAATTTATCCTCCCTTAATTCAGGTATTCATCCATCTAATTCCCTGAAGCTGTGGATGTAAACAGTGAAGAAAAAGGGACATCTCATGATTAGCATTCAGATCACCAGCTGACTGTGCTGGAAGCCTTGGCGGAGCAAATTCCTGATTTGGAACCCAGATTTAGTCCCCCTCACCTTCCTAAAGCAGAAAGAATCCAGGTCAGAGCATCAGTCCTACAAGCAGCTGCCATTGGTCTTTTTGCATTCAGCAAACTACTTGCGTGTATAAAATTGATTGTGTGCAAATGCTTGGATTCTAAGCATGACAGATACATTTTTGAAACTTTTTCAACATCTGGCTTTTAAGAACAGAGTGTTAAGGAAAGCTGAGAAGATTTGTCTCAAGTTTCCATTAAAGTGCGTATGACATACAACCATTTCATAAACATTCCCCCATTCCCTCATAAAAAAAAAAAAGCAGAGGCAACTGACAGCCAGAATAGCTTAAAAGATACCACAAAAAGAGAAGTTCACATTTCCATCACCTGGGAGAAAAAGGTAAGGCAGAACCCTCGTAAGAGGCTACTGAATCCGCACAGGAAGAGGGAAGTCTCTTCTGGACCAAACGTTAGTGTATGTGCACACTGGGAGGTTTAAAACAGAGTCTGGCTACATGTGGAATCACTTCAGAATCACTGACTTACATGTAGTGACAGATGCAAAAGATGTCCAAAATAAATAACATATCTGTGGGGAATTCCCAGCAATGAACTTAAAAACCTGCTATTTTGGCATGTTCCTTATGAAAGGAGATCCATATCCCAAACTCTCTTAGACATCCAGAAGATTTGGGCTTGCAACAACCCACAGGGTGTTTAGGCTGGAATTCATCCCATGGGTAGCAGCTGCCTCTGTCAGGAACCAAGTGTGACTTGCCTTTTGAGCTGCTTGTGCAGCCAGAAGAGCAAGAAACAACAACAGGAGGTGTCTTCTGAGGTGTCAGAAGGCATTCTCCACCTCTACAGCCATTACAAGAGGATCCTTGATGTCCTTGATGGCCTCAAAAGACAGGATGTAACATACAGAGGCTGAAACTTTCAATCCGTAGTGTTTTATTACAAAGCAAAAACACATGCCAAAAATAAATAAAATTCCACTACACTGAAATTGAAAACGGTGAAACAAAAGCAGGTATTCCTTTGAAACTCACTGATGGTTGTCTCTTCCTTGCGTTTCTGCATAAATTTTGTGTCCTCTAATTGTATTTTGTTTTTAAGTACTTCTTCAGTGGCATTGGTATTGATCCTAATTTGTCTGGATTTGCATCATTAATAGGCATTGTGGGGCTAAAGCCTGTAGAAAGACGTATATGAAAATATGAAAGGCATGCTTTTCCTTTGGCTTTTCTCAATCCATGTTTGCTAAATGTGTTAGTGTTGCAGAGTGTCAGCAATATTCTGCCACTTGATGAAATCAGAGATGAAGAATAAAGCGAGATTACCATTATTCTATCTTAAAAACTACTAACAGATAGTTCTGCAAAAACGTAAAGATGTTTATGTAATTTTTACTTTTTAATGTAATTTTACTTTTAATGTAAAAGTCTCATTTACATTTAATGTAATGCAGCTTTTTTTTTTGCTGCGGATTAAAAGGCATTTACCTCTGAAGCATACATTAAAATGCATAGATTTTATGGACTTGCTTCAATGTGAAAAACAACTACACTTTTTCTTTTTTTAACATCTTTTCCTGCTACAGTTCTGAGAACTTAAAGAGTCACATGAGTTTCAAAAGCATTAACTTATCTACAACTTTCATCTTATCCTTGTTAACTTTTGAAATATGGAAGCAGGCAAAGCACAGCTGAAAGGTGAGCTCCCAGCTGTGGCACTGCTCCAGTACTGGGCTGCAGGATGTCTCACACATTTGTTAGGGGCCTTTCGGAAATGCACGGGCTCTGTTTACTCAAACCAATCATATCTTGACACAGAAAAGCCTGCCCCAGTCTCTCTTGGGTCAGGGCACTGCCCCATGCACCTCCTGGCTCTCAGTTCACATCACCTCCTCCATCTAGTCATTCACAGGACTGTTTGCTGTGGGGTAGTACACATTTTCCCCAAGGTCTGCTCCACTGGACAGCTCCGTGACTGATTACAAGTAAAGCTAATAAAGTAGTGGGAGACACCACAGTTCTCTTCCTTCTGTTTTTCATGTCCTTGTTCTTTTTAAAAAGCACTTTTAATGTCAAAGGCAGACATGACAAAGCCATTTAGTCTTTCCTGACCAGTGACAAGACCAAGCTATGGGCCCACAGGGGATACCATGAACACCCAGCCAGAAGAGCATGAACTTACATGACACTTCACATGTGTCATGTCTTACATGAAGTTGAAGACTGGGGAAAAGAAAGGGCTTCATAGCATGTTTTTGAAACAGCAGAATTTTTCAGTGATCTCTTTTGCCCTTCTGCAAAAAGAATACCTGAGTAGGTGTTCTGGTCAACTGAACTTTAAATTCAGATTAAATAGCCTTTTCAGTCCAAGGGTCTCTTGATTAAGTTTCTTCATGTGAGATCGGGAAATCATCAATAGTAGAGATTAGGTATACTACAAAAAGGTATTAATCAGAATGCTTAGAGTGCAATGAAAACCTCAGCAAGCTAGGAAGGCCACAGATGAGACAAGTGCAAACCCCGCACTTGCAGGACACTCACATGGGGAGCTTTACAGATTCTGTAAGCTCAAGAATGACCTCAGAAAACCACCTTTTAGGTCCACTGCCCTGAAACTCCTGGCCAGTGGTTTTCTATTCCTCGCAGGCTGTTGCTTTTTTTGAATCCCAAAGGCAGCACAGATTTTCCACCTATCCTTGTTTGAAGATGGCCCAGGGTTTCCATCTGCCACTCCCCTACTGCAGCGCTCTCAAGGGTGAAACTGGGCCCATAATTACAAGACCAGCAGAGGTTGCTGCTTTCCTCAGCAGCACTTCCCGTGCACTTTCTTCTGTGCCAAATATAACATAAGCACCCTTCACTAGTCAGCCCAAAGGTGAATTTTGGGAAAGGTGCTGCCATGCGGACTTGTCAGTGCTGGAGCCAGGATTCTCATAAGCCCCAGACCCATTACAGTAAGGTACCAAACTGTGTTTACCTATTCATACTACACTGGTGCCACCAGCTCCTACTTGAATCGCGTGATGGCGGGAAAGCAGATACTAAAATGGTTTATACTGACAAAGCTAATGAATCTTGAGGAATACTGTGTTGTCCTATCATAGGGGCGCTGGTTCAAGTTTTGCTGTTGGCTTCAATGCAAGTAGGACCTAACCTCTTAATTTCTGGTCTCTGCTGCAGATCATGAATTATATATCTGAGCTTTAGGAACTTGAAGTAAATGTTAAGAGATTTGCTCAATTAGCATGAGACTTACTTGTGTGTGACTAGGGAGACAAGTCTTTTTGATTATTCATTCAATTCATTAAAGATGTTTCTTGTGTTCTGATGCTTTCTCCAATATTCCTGTAAGTTCGTGACTGAGGTAAAAGATTCTTATTTTTAGAAACACGGTCAAACCCCGCACAAGCAGCGGCACTGTCTGTCACAGCACAAAGTGGGAAGCACACAAGGTTATACGCCGAGTTGTACAAAAGGGTTGCCCGGCCAAACCATTTGGAATGGATCATTAGGAAGTCTCCAAACGCTGCACTGAACAGCCAAGCAACACAATCCCCCCGATTGTTCTGCACGGGGCAGGGTGAGCTCGCCGGTGCCGTGGGGGCAGTTCCCACGCCTGCCCTGGGCTGTGCTAAATCACCTCCCTCGTCCCACGTCCCCGAGCACAGGCGCTGTCACCGGGTGCTGGGGACACCCCGATAGTGAAGGGGGGGAGGGAATGCATTTCATATGCCTCATTGCCCCGGCTGAGGTGCTGTTAATAAAATTCTGTACGTCAGCCTCACTTCTTTTAAGAGAAACGTTTTCACTTCCAGGCTGTTCACTCACAGATGCCAACATAGAATAAATTTAAATTACTTTTTTCTGAGATTGTGGCCAATCACACTAGAAACAACTGAAATCAGAAGAAAAGTAAAAGAATTCACATACTGACCCAAATTAAATCCCCAAATAAATACATAGAGTTATGTCATTACTTATTCCAAGAATCAATTTATTTAGTTACTGCCAACACTGCGAAGAGCATGAAAAATACACACATACTCCACACAACTTTCTTGATTGTTTTATATTCAGACTTCCAGACATTCATACTTTTATTTAGTCCCAAAATGAATCTACCTACACAGCTGGGTTTTTTTAAGCAACTAAAATATTGGTATACCCTTGTTGTAGACAATCTTCTGGATGGTTTCAACTGCTGATTTCTTCTATGTGCCCTTAAACTTAACATTTCTGAACAATTCACTAAGACCATTAAAAAAAAAGACATTAGCTAAACTGAGAACTACAGGAATGATCAGAGAGCTTCAATATTAAATGCTCCAGTACCGTCAAAACCTACAGGAGTCTCAAAAGTCATTCTACATAGACATGAACACATTTTCTTCACTAACTTTCTGTTGTGGAAAATCTATTCATCTTTTCCCTGCTTATTTTTTGCATACCACAATAGCAAGAGAGCCTTGCATTCTCTCTGCAGCCTGATTATCTTAGTTCACTTCTCCATTCTGCTTTTTATAGGGTGATTTCACACTACTACATTTATGTTTTCTTATGTTTTCATTTCTAGCACAAATATGTAAAACACATGGATATATGAGCCAATTCATGGTCTTGCTTCAGGAGCATCGTAACAGGCTTTGGAGGAGACTTTGAGTTTCTGCATTTGAACTGACAGCATCTGGATGTTGGGCCCATGTGTGCTGGAAAGAAGTTTCTAGTTGTAATCCTTCTCGCTTATCTGGACCATGTATCAGGCCCCCAGATAACAACAGTTTATTAGTGAAAGTACACAGAAAAAAAAACCCCTGTCCATTCTGAAGGAGTGTTTAGAATAAACCACCACAGTATTCTACCCTTGCTTCATTCATAGCAGGTTCTTGTGTTAGAATGCTCATGGTATTGATCTGAGGGAAAGAAAGATGGGTAACTTTACCTCATATAAGAAAATGACAATATGCGTGTCACAGGGCAAATACAATTTCATTGTATTCTATTCATGAATTACAGGTTCAATCTGAAGGCATTGTGATAGCCCTATATTATACACACACATGCATACATATAAATAAAATATGCTACTTGTGAGCTTCATTCTTCGGTCCAAATTTAAAGATGAAAATAAACAATACAAACGAGGTAAACGTCTAACATCCTTCTACAGTGTAATTTCTTAAAGCAAAACCCAGCATTAATTTATGCTAGAAAAATTTCTATCTGCCCTTTTTTTGAAACATGGAATGCACTTTATTATCTCAATGCTCTTTTTGTCAGGCCACGCTCCCTTGGGTAGGAGGGGCTGTTTCCCAACACAAGAACAGACAACTCAAGAATTTGGAGCTCTATGCTTTTAAGTGGAATAGACATTGCCAAGCCCTTTAGGGTCACATTTTTTCAAGGAGATCATCTTTCCTAGTCAGGGCCTGCTTTGCAAAGTACCCAGCTCTCAGAGACACAGAGTAGCCAAAGTCCTAAAACACTGAGCTTCTGGGTGTTGATCTGTTTTGCAACTCTCACTCCAGCTCCAGTTTTGAATACTATAGATACTGAGCTCCTGGTTTTTGGGCTTAAGCATACAAACACCATCAAATTTCAGAAAGCTGTAATGTAGGTGAGGGCAAATCATATGAAACTAAACATTCTGGTGGAAAAAACTGCGGAAGTGAGCCCTTGGTGAGCTGGAATGTCAAGAGCCCAGCTGTTACCGTCAGATGAGCAGGCATCCTGATTTATTTACAGAACATGATACACCACAGTGAAAGACACAAACCAATGTGCTACACAAACTGTGTTTGTAGTGGCAGAAATTATTTCCCAGTTTTGTAAAATCCTCCAAGGACAACTTCTGCCTTGCCTGATGCAGAGGGGAATACAGAGTTAACTCTAATAGCAGCTGCCTTAGCCACGTATTTCTTTGCATTTATTACTCTCATATTATGGAACTGCAGTACTTTTCTCATAAGTCAAAAATCAGATTTAAAGGATCTGTATTAATCTGTGGCTTCTGTTGCAGTTTTAAAAAGCAGCCACAACAAACACTGGCGCTATATTTAAGTGACATGCATTAAGGGGTTTATCAGACTGTACACTTTTTGGGTTTTCCCCCCACTTTTAAAATACAGATATCCGAGTAAGGGGTAAACATTGTTTCACATTATCGTTAATGAAATGTTAGTTTGATGAAAATTTTCTAAATAAAATGACAAGAATGTTACTTCTCCAGGGGCAGTTCCGTTCCTACAGATCATCTTCCTGCCATCCTTGTGCCATATAACTGAAATTTCAAGGTCGAGAGACTTCAGACTATTTTACTGTCTGAACTTTGAGAGAGTTTCCTGTGCATTTCTAAAGAGTTTCATAGGCCCAAATCCTCTGCTGTACAGAACAAGAAAAGATCTTGTCTATCTGCTGCAAGATAGACACAAGAGCAGCTTTCTCATTCCTGCTGCCTCAGTATAAAACTCCACATATAATTGCCTTCTTAGTTAAGGCATTTAGGAAAACAATCACCCCCTGCACTGCATTGTCATCCATATATCAGTCATTCATTTTTATCCCTTTACTTTCAATTAAGTGGGTAAAAAAACTGCCTTCATGAAAAATGCTATGCATATTTATAATCCCATGTATTTATAAATCTTTTTCATTGCTCTTTGTGCTTAAGAATGGAAGAGATGTAATTTGTACACCATGTTCTATCTGCACACATCTTGCAGAATTCACACAGAATGGAGACGCTGTGGTAGAACAGCTTTATGTCTACCCTGCTAACTGTGAGACCTCAAAACTGTGAAGCCCAGAGCAACACAGACCATCAGAACTGAATGCCAATAAAACAGCAACACCTGACATCATTGTATCTTCCGCATATACACTGAAAATACCATGAGCCTTGATGTTTTTCCTCTCTTATGCTGTGTTAAGTCCTTCTCTAAAACCTCAGAAGTGAAAACAGAAACAATATATTAAAAAATTGCTAACTATAACCCAGTATAGCTTTTTTCAATGTGCAAAACTCATTATTTGAATAACGTTCTCTAAACTGCAACTGGTAACAAGTGCCATGTGCCCCAAAAACGGGAACTTTCTCCAGCAGGAGACTTGTTTCATGCAGAACTTCCAACATGCCACTGCGCCACTGACTGTTGTGGACTCCTGGGCATTGGGCCAAAACAGTTTGGGGGAGAAATTCCACATACGCAAAAAGGGGGGGGAAATGAAATAGGTCACTGGCAGAGACATAGATGTGTCTGCGTGTTTAAGAGCAGCTTTAAGCTAGGAGATCATGAGAGTTCTTTCAGAGATTATGTATCGATGCACCATCTACACAGTCCATGGCCAGTTACGGTTTATTTATGGGTACTGGTGTGCACACATGCCCACTCATCAGAATGAACTGGTATTGCAGAACTACTGAAATGAACATCCTAAAATGGGATGATCCTGTCACTACAGCTCAAGAAATACTTCCTCTCTTCTCCTGCCAGTAAGACTTTTCCTTGGTGACAAAGCCTGATAATATTCAGTGAGTGTTATCCTCCAAGGAGCTTAGCCAGACATCACCCGATTATGTTTATTAATTAACTCCTACTGTCTCTATGTCCACACCATTTACTTCTACACAGAACTGAGTGAGCTGGTCAGCCAAACTTGATGAGATTCTTCTCCCGTACACATAAGAGGAAGATTCAGGCCAAATCATGACTACTAGGGAATACCATAGGAATTTGCCATAAGCACCTCAATCAATCACAAAACCCAGACAAGTACTGAAGGGGAAAAAAAGATGGAGACGTTTCAAAGCATCCTTTTTTCTGTTTATGCAGTACCTAGCACAATAAAATAATGCCTCCTTATCAGTATGGCAAATACAGAAATAGCTCTAAGATCCCTTCTGGACTAAGATGGAAAGTTTTGCTTATGCACATTAGGTTGTACTAACATGGGAGTAGCAAAACCAGAATACATGGAACAAGAAGAATGGTTTTGTTACCGATTTTTATTTTGAAATTAATTTAGAAAAACGTAAGGGAAATGGAAGAGATAGTTTTAAGAATAAATTTTCATTATAACATTCTAAATGCCCATGAAGTACTATTATTCTGACGCCTTGTTTTCAAAGGTAATCTAACAAGTGGTGCCACAGATGATATAATTAAATTAGTTATCAGTACCGTCAGGGATAGTAGTTTTCTATTAGATAGGCAGATCTTATTGTGCCAATACTCACTGCAAGTGGGTCTCTGAAAACACATCTCTGGCTCCCAACACTCTGTGAAGCTGATCAAAATCTTGTATTATTTTCATTTTCCAACAGTTACACTCTTTGACTCCACTGTGAGATTGGAAACATTTACATAGTAAAACAGAGAATGAGAAAAAGTTGCCCTAAGGTACTGATATTCCTGTCCATGGAGCAGTGTGGCTATCACAGCAGCCTGTCCACAGCACTTAGGCTCTCAGAACAGTGGGAAACCGCCTTCAGAGGGGCCTAAAAGGTCTGAACACGCATCTGGGATATAGTCCCAGTCAGAAAATGCAGACTATGACACTGAAATGCAAGGAAACAGCCATGTTCTACTCAAGATAGTGGGCGAGAGAGAAGGAGTTGACAAAATACTCCAATTGAGTAAAATGACAAACATATTTGCTGTGTTCTCTCCACTCCACATACCCTTAGAAACAGAATAGACATCTCTGTCACGGAGAAAAGAGCCAGAAAGGACCAATGAAATCAGTTACAGAAAGAATCACAGAAGACTTCAGGTGAAATCAAATGTTAAAATATAAAAAATGCAGAGTTCCCTACTTCAAATCTACCTCCTCATAAACTTTCTTACTTCCAGTGAGGAAGAACAACAACCCCATCTGTGCCTTCCTGCCTCATGTGTGTAACATGCTTCCACTCAGCTTGCTTTACTTATGGGAGGTACCAGACCATGTGAAAAGCAAGTGCTGGGATTTCCTGTCTTGCCTGATACTGTGGTAAATTGTTCTGCAGTCCTAACCAAATTTAAAAATATTTCCTAATGCTGAAAAAAACATGTTGAGTCTTCTTGATTATCATCACAACAAAACTCATGTTCTGGAAAGGGTATGTGCCAAAGAGAAAACATGTACAATAGCTATATATAAAGTTGGAAAAAAGGGTCTCTTCTAATCCATTCTTTAGTTCAAAAAGATTACTAGAATGTATTTTGTCAAAGTACTATAGCATATACTTTAAAAATGGCAATAAAAAATAATTTGCCTTAGGTGAAAGCTCTTACATGGTTACTGTTCATTAACTTCAGTTTAATAAGCACTCCCACAAGAAAGGCTCTGCTGGGCTGGATCCACCCAAGTTTGGCACAGAATATTGTACTAAAGAATTTAAAGATGGCAAGTGTAGAAATACCAAATAAGAAGTTTGTATTTGGGACTCTGGCTAATAATAAATAATAACAAATACAGTTTTTGTGAGTCAGGAGCGCCCTTTTAGAGCATAATTTTGTCCAACGTCTTTTGATAATATGCTGTGGGAGGAGCTAAGAAAAGGGAAGATAGTGTTTGGGAGGTGAGGGAGGAGGAGGGAGGAAATGTTTAAGCCTGTCTCATTTGCAGCTATTGCATAAGGGCAGCAAGCAGGTCTGGAGAGCTCAGTGTTTCAGTGCACAAGTGAAAGGGCAGTTGTGCCATGCACTGCTGTCACTTCTGACTTGGTGCTCTAACACCTGACACATGTTTCAAAAGTAGCTGAATCTCCTACAGAGCATATAGAGATTTTTAGTAAGTACGCTCAAGCCGATTGTAATGTCTCAACCTTTGCTCAGAAAGATGTATTTTGTCAAATGGGCCAGAAAAGTAGATTTATAATGTTTATTTCATGACCTGAATGTTAAATAGGAGGAGTTCTGTTTGTGCAGTACTCCAAACATGGCATATTGCAAATACAGGCATGCATCACTTGGGAGCCTTGGTCATTCAGGCCAGGTAGGTGCAGGTGCAGACCCTGGAGGTGAGAGCTGGGAGCAGCACCTCTGCTGCTTAGCAAGCATGCTCATTATTGCCATTATGCTGCCCATTATCAGATCCCCAGAGGAAACAGGTCACAGGAAAACTTTGTAAAGTGCTGCCTCACAGCTAGGCATTCAAAAGTGAATCCTGTTCAACAGTACCCAGTTTGCATGGAATGCAAGTAGGTTCAAACAGCTATTATTAAAAAAAAAAAAAATCCAGTGTATCTACAAATTTGATTTCCCTCTTAGCTGAAACATAAGACATTCAAATTAAAAGGTCATGAGTTCCTCTTCATATCACTTTTCCAGAGCACAAGAGAAATTAAATGGCCTCAGGCATTGGCCAGAAGGGAGCAACAGAAGGGGGAAAGAAATTTATTTGTTCAAATACACCATTTATCATGCTTTAATTAAATACAGCTTGGGAATTTCCCCGGAGTTGTACAGGGAGAACCAGAGTTCTTGTGATGGACATTTAGGATTCACAGCCACAACACTGTATCTTTTTATCAGCACAGTGTTCCCTAAACAGGCCACTGAATTAACCCCCAGGTGCTGACAATGACTGCTGCTTCACCCCAGTTTGCACCAACCTGCTCTGTCCCACCTAATGGTCTCAGTCTATAACATTATCTATGCTCTGCCCTAGACTTCTCAGTCATTTAAGTTGTCCTCAAGCTGCTTATTGCCTAAATTTTGATCTTTATGAAACAAAGTATTCTCTGTCACAAAGATGTGTGAATACAGTAAATGACCAGTCTGTAACCCCTTCATGCTCAGGTCACGTCCAATTGCAAAGACTCTGTTGGATTGAACCCAGCAGCTCAACAGCTCTGCTCACAGGAAAGGAGGGAGGCAGCAGAAACGGCCAAGTTCAAAGCCTCTGAAACTACTTCCTTCTTTCCAGTGTGTAGGAAAAGCAGAGAGGGACTGGCTTCTAACAGTCATGGAGACTCTTTCATAAAGAGATGGATTAATATTCTCTCCAGTAAATGCCACCAGGGAAGTTGGGAGCTGTGGCTGCTGCAAACTCCAGGTATGTTCTCAGACTCTTCTCCTCAAGCTGTCCACACTTAATTCCATTGGCTTATGTGTGCCTGGACCTTTTTCATGTGCCAGCTGGTATTCACCCTCTGTGTGACACACTGTAGATAAACTGACACAGACTATGGCCTTTCCCCACTTTCACACAGATAACAGACACTTTTTGTAAATAAACAAACAAAACCATGCTATGCAACTGATGTTCCTCTTCTTTAAGCAATGCATTTCTATGGAAGAGGCCTGTAATAAAAATTATAAATAAATAAATAAATAAAACCACAGAGAGGATTTAAAAAAATATTTCTTTCAGTAGTTGCTATATTTGTTCAATACTCTGTTTCTAATAAGCTTTTTTACATACTTGACTGTGATGTAATTTCAGTTTCTGTCTCCATACTATTGTGTTTCCATAGCTCAGGTTAAATTTCTCTTGAGCTTAACTGGAGTCTTTGCTTAGCCAGAAAGTGGGGATTGGCCAAAGTCCTGAGTGATAAGGAACTGCAGCATGCAGTGACCTCCAGTTCTGCTGCAGCACCTCATTGTTACTGCCCTGTGCAATCTTCTCCTCCCTTTAGCAGAAATGTTTTAAAACTTGAGCTCTTCATTTCCAGTTCCAGTGTCGAGGGACTAAATTTGAAAGAGCTTTGGCCTTCATTAGCAAATCACCAGTACTAACAAAACCACAGGCAACAAAAAAAGCACATCAGCATGCTTTTCAGCACCGGCACTGGCTGACGTCTCCTCCTTCCCTGAGCTTTTTGTGTTTTGGAGGATTTTTTGTTGTTGGTTCTTTAATCAGTGAAACTAGACTATTGAGCTTTGGGAAGGAAAAGAGAGCCAGTCCTTTCATTTTATAATTAGTGGAAATTCAGTAGGAGCATTAACAGCTGTCTCTTTCAAAGACGCGCTCAGCATCATCTATGCACGAGTTAGAGCACAGACCCAGGAGAAATAGTAGCAACAACACGTCTCACATCCACACTGGTGACACACTGGCCATCAGTTCTGACTAAGGGACAGCCCTAGCTTGTCGTTTGGACAGGCT
This sequence comes from Donacobius atricapilla, assembly GCA_013397315.1. Classification (NCBI taxonomy): domain Eukaryota; kingdom Metazoa; phylum Chordata; class Aves; order Passeriformes; family Mimidae; genus Donacobius; species Donacobius atricapilla. The sequence goes on from WBMY01008777.1 coordinate 451,343, forward strand.
AATGGCTTTGTTTGGCTCTTTGCAAGAACATAACTTTTCATTTTTTACTTTCTGATTAACAATGTGGAGGAGAGCATGCATGAGAGAAGCAGACAGAAAGACAGACAGAGTGTCCCACATGATGAGATCAATTAGGCAATCATTTTGGACATGTTCAGACAAAGAAGGTGGTCTCCTTGGAAACTGCAATCACATGCACACACACTCAGAATAACTTCTCCCACATTCTATTCTCTGCTCGGTACAACAAACTTGGATGTAAGCTCCGAGGGACAATCGCACATCCAGTGTTGACAGACTTGTCAGCATTTCCACTGCCACAGAACAGGCCCCCTGCCCTCCTCGCTGACAAATTTACCAAAGACTGAAGTATTAAAAAGCGTATCAGGAGGGGCTAGGCAGAGCTAGCAATGTTTAAAGACAGAAATTACAACAGTTTGGAAAGCAAAATGGTATAAAAATACCTCTAAAAATCTTGAAAGGCTTCAGAAAACTCTCAAACGTAAAATCAAAGAATTGGAGAAAGTTACATGCCCAAAATGAAATAGTAAGCTTACGACTGGGACAAAGAAAAAACCCAGATACTTAGTAACTTTTTTTAACTTGAAAAATAAAGGAAAAAAATTATATCCACATTTGCAAAAAAAATTCTTCAGACCCCACTGCTCTTATTTACCGAAGTATTTTACTACTGAGACAAAGAAAACCCCACCCCCTTCTGCAAGACTGAGATATAATCTTTAATGTTTTGAGCAATAAAGACAGACATTACAAAAAGGGTCCTTAACTGTGTTAACTTTTGTACTGACAAAAGGTGGCCATTTGAAACAGAGGAGAGCACGATTAAAGTATTTTTTCAAGAAAATACAATTATATAAGGTTAGACTTTTCCCAAACACAATGTTTCTGAGTCTTCTGTAACATTAGAAGGCATCCTGGAGTTTTTACCATATTAAACAGCCTTCATTGTACTCATTTCTTTGTATTAAACCTCTCTCTCACTAGAGCGTCATACAGATCAAATAATCTGAGAGGTATATGGTACAGGGTACTGAGACCAAACACAAGCTGGAACACAGTTTAATGTAACAATAGGTAAAATATCTGCCATTGTAATACGGCTTCAATTAACCTCAAAATGAACTTCACTTTTTCAGGAAAAAAAGACAAAATTTTGTAATTGAAAGCTTTAAAACCAAGCAGTGCCAACATAAGCACTGAGAGAGCCAACGAACCCTGGAAGAGATCAGCTACCAGAGCTCCTGTTTCACCCTGTACAAAAGTTCCATATTGGAACTATCTGGAACTCCTATGAGAAAAACTTGGAAATTAATGCAAAGTAAGATGGTCTGACACACATATAGGACTGCAGCTACCAGCGGAGCCCAAACCTGCCTGAGTAGCTCTGAACTCATCAGCCCATTGTTAACACTGGGACTAACAATGAAGGAAGATGAATCAGTCCCACACTGCACCAGTAATTACCCTGGTAAGGACATTCCTTTTTCAAATGGACCTCCACATGCCATAGTAATATTTTCCTTTGCTATCTGAAAGCAGATGCAAATTGCAGCAGAATAAATTATCACAAATATTTTAAAAATGAAAAAATATAGAGAAAACTGATCCAAATTGAAATTTTGAGCTAAAGCTGTGCTTTACTATCAGTAGGTCTAATGGAAAGGTTTGCATAGGATTCTCTCCCCATTTTGCTTCCCAGGGGAAGCATTAAAAAGGAAGGAGCACACTTTTCCTCTCCTTCTGCAGAACAGCTTTTTGCAAAAAGTACATGTTGCATTTTTTTCTAAACCTTAGCCCAAGACTCCTTGTGAGCACATTTTTCTTGCAAGAAACTAAGTCAAACTGCAAAAGCTCTACTTCTTTACAGATTCAGCTTCATGACTTCACCTGCTGAGTTTTGCAACTACAATGCATCATCTAAAATGCAAAGGAACAGGATTAAGAGCATGAATTCCTAAATTCATAAAACTACAAAGAAAATATTTTCATCCAAGTAAAAAAAGGCCAAAGGTCCAGGGTTCCTACTGACTTCAGCAGGAGCCTTTTGGGATTCTGAGATACCCCAGTCCCTGAGCCAGCCTTTGCCCATGACATCACAGTGCATGTCATTCGTAATCTCAGAATTAGTACAGGGCATTGCTGTGTAAGGGCACACTGGAAGGGATTCTTGGACCAGTTTTACACAGCCAGCTGTGCCAGCAGAAGATAAAATTGCTTGGTGGATCTTGCAAATTAGAGCTCTGTGGGCTTTCAATAAAGAAACACTCAGAAGGTGAAGTACTAAATTATTATTTTCAAAATTCATAATTGTAGACATTTTATTCTTTGCCCTGATTTAATGGAAACATTTTTTCATATAGAACGGTGGAAATAAAATCTAAAAATTATAGCACTCCCTTAAATCTCTCCAGTGCAGTTGGTCATGTGAAGGATCTGAGTTTTGCACACAGGTGACCCACCTATTTCAGAGATGCCTTGATTCAATCTGCTGCTCAGATCAGAAGTGCTCACAGATGGGTCACCTGGAAAGCCAGATGTATCCAGGGCATTTTCAGCGTTCTGTTTGGCAATCCACGGCCTTACCTGAATACAGGAGGGGAACATTTTGAGTCTCAATCTTTGGTCAGGGCTGATGCCACAGTTAAAGCAAGGGTCTCCCTCTCAGGGGCTGATGCAGGCCCCATGGAAACTCTTCTGACGCAGTACGTCACACACACACAAACACACACTTACACTTTGATTAGAAGGCATGAACTAAAACTCCACTTTATTTGAAAGTTTGACTCCAATATCTAATATCTCTAAAAAGGCCAGGGATTGGGGGAGAAGGTTGACACCTCTCCCCATCTCATTGGTCAGGACAACTGTCCATCAGCTGTCCATATCTCTAAGACAAAGAATGTAAACTATCTCGAAAACTACAATAACATTGGCTAGTGTTTACAGACTAGAGTGTGAGAAAGAACTCAAAACACGAAACTGTAAAACAGAAGAGAAGGCTGAAAAAATCAGAGCGACACTCTTCCATCACCTAGATGGAAATCTGGGCTGCCGGGCTTCTTTACACTTCCTGTTCTCCACTAAATGTCTGACTCACAGAGATGGAAACATGACATAGACACTGTGGTGGGATCACTGCTTTTTCTTAATCACAGACACGTGGAGAGATGTGAAATGGGGTTAGCAGTCTGTTGGTGTTGCCAAAGAGTCAATCAGATGCTTTATTGGACAACCCTTGCAGAGCTTGTGATGAGTCTGTGATGAGTCACCTGGGCATGGTTCACTCCTGTCCTCTAGTACAAGCCTGCTAAGAATTTAGCAGCACTGGTCCAGGTAATCTGATCAGGTTGCTTTCTTCTGCTTTCATTTTCTTGGACAGAAAAAAAATCAAGGATATCTATCCTGATTTACATCCAAAATGTATTTTGTGTTGCTTCCCAGATAAGGAAAATTGAAAGTGCCCAGTTTTGGGCTGCTGAGATTGTGTTCACAGAAAGCAATGGGAAAAAACCCCAAATTCCATGTTTCAGTGAGCACTGAATCAGGCAAAGAGCCCTTCTAAGTGACATATCAAACCAGAAATATATGAGGGGCAATTTTTCTTGTAAAAAATAATCTGTGAGTTAAATAACACACTGTCATCTTTTAGTTACAGAAAGCCGCTTAGCAATGCACTTGAACAGATAAAGAGATGGGAGCTGAATTCCAGAAGAGGTGTTCTCCTTTCCTTTTATAGATAGAGAAGAAAATACCCATAAAATTATGGAAGGAACATCTGAACTAAACCAAAATTCTATATGTAAGATTCATTAAATTTTAGAATCATCACAGCAATCTCACATGCAAAACATGCTGATACTTTCCATTCTACATTGGCAAAAGGGCACTTTCTGCTACATTTTTCCATTAAAAANGTTACTAAAAGATGCAGATTTTGAAAAAGAAGGACAAGCTAAAATATATAACCAGGAGAGCCATTCAGGGAGGGAGGGAGGAAGAGAGGAAGGGAAGGATGCTCTTTGGCCTCACCACAAGATGGGATCCAATCTTTTGGCCTGTGGGAAATTTGCTGAAGCTTTGCCCAAGGTGTGGATTTGTGTTGAACATGCCCTGTGGTGTAGAAACAGGCTCCAGGTTTAAACCCTCTGCCATATGAACCTCTTTGTTACAGCATTCTTGGTACGTATTACTCATGTATTACACAACAGGAGGTTTCAGGCAACATCTCCCCAGCACAAAGAATGATAAAGTAGAATCTTTTTCCAGCTGTGTACAGCTGTGCACATTTCAACCAGTTATTACAGAATCAAAGTATAACTGAATTTGTAAGGGACCTCAGGAGGTCTCAACTCTCACCTCCTGTTTAATGCAGGGACAGCCATTAGTTTAGATGAGGTTGCCCATGGCCTCATCTGGGTGGGTCTTGAAATCCTTCAAATGTGGGGATTCCACAACCTCTCTGAGCAACCTATGCCATTTCTTGCTTGACTGAACTCATGAAAGATTTCTTCCTTACATCCAGTCTGAACCTCTTGTTTCAATTTATGTTCGTTGTCTCTGTATCCTCTCATTTTTCACTGTTGGGACTCCATCATCTCAATAACCTCCTTTGGAAACGGGAAGGCCATTATTAAATCCCCCTTTCTTCCAAAGCTTTCTCCTGTCTGGTTAACAGAACCAGCTCCCCCAGCCTCCCCTCCTAAAAAAGCTGTAGCCCCCTGACCATTGTGGTGGCCCTTCACTGAACACTCTACAGTTTATCAATGCCTTTCTCATACTGAGGGGCCCCGTACTGCCTGGAGCTTTCTAGATGAGGTTTGAAGAGCTGTATGTAAGAGGAATAATCTCTTCCCTCAGCCTCCTGCCTGTGCTCCTGCCAGTGCAGCCTGTGTCACAGCAGCCCAGGATGCTGCTGGCCATTGTCACTGCCATGGCATGGGGCTGGCTCCTGCTCAGCTCTCTGCCAACACCTCAGGGCCGTCCCTGCACAGCTGCTCCCCAGCCTTCACCACTGTGGGAGGATTCTTCCCACCCAAGCACATGATGTTGTATCCATTCCTGCAGAATTTTGTAGGGTTCCTGCTGGCCCATCCCTCCATCCTGTCTAGGTCCCTCTGAGCAGCAGCCCTGTCCTCAGGTCTATCAGTTGATCTCTTCAATTTAGTGTCACCTACAAACTTCATGAGCACACCTCTATCACCTGCACCAGGGCACTGTTGAATCTGTCACACAGGACAAAAAAAATTCTGTGGCATTCCCCGTGGAGCCATGGTTCCCCCTGGCTCCCCATGGACCTCAGCTAGAGTATAAGACATTAATCACCACCCTCTAAGCCAGACCGTTATGCATTTATTTATGCCTTTATACATAATTATGCATTTATTTGTCCACCCATCCAAATTCTAAATTGGACACAAGACTATTTGTAGACCTTGTCCAAAAAGTCTTGCTGAAGTTAAGACAAATGACATCTACTGCTCGCCCTCATCCACAGCCTCATCCAGCTGTTTTATCCTTGAAGGCAACGAGTATAACCTCGGTAAATCCATACTGATTGTTTCCAGCCATCATTTCCTCCCTCCAAATGGTGTCTTTATGTTTATTATTTACTCAGTGGCCCATATCCACAAGTTGGGTGTATGCAGTAAGTACCAGCTCAAGCTTTGTCACTGAACCAGCACAGAGGCTGCATCAAAAAATACTCTCAACTCTCAAGCATAGCCTGCTCACCTGCACTGTGCAAAGCTCTGCTGCTCTGCATTTACCACAACATTCAGTCACAAAGGAGAGTGTGTGCATGTATGGACAGATGTGTATATAAAGATAAACCAGCCAGTTGCTTTTCACCCTCACTTGTCAAAATTCAGTATTCACTCATGAGCCTTTCAGACTGTGGTCGGTTCTGCTTAGCTGAGGTATTTTAAAGATATTACTGCATTATGAATATAATTGGAAAAAAAAAAAGTAAGACAAATAAACCATTTCCTATTGTTTCCAAAACACTAAATATTAACTGAGTTGAACACGTATATGCTAAGGACTACAACACACACGGCAACTCTGAGGAAAATATTCCATTATATATGTTAACCACCAATGTGAATGTGGTGGTCCTGCTACATAATCACAGATTAATAATGAAAGCTCTCAAAACTAAAACTCATGGCAACAAAATCTATGTACTTTTAGAATGATTTCTATATAAAATGATGCATTTATTTAATCCAAATTAATTTCTACAGCCCTTTTCCACAGAGGGATATTGCCTGAGATGAAAAGCAACACACTCAACCTTCTTTTAGCAAGGCTAATACCTGCATGCTCTTGAGACCGCATTCTTATTTCTGGGGGTAGGTGCTGTATACATTTGTAATAGAGACCATCTGATAAGCGTTTTCCAAGACTCCTTCTTCCACATGAACAGAAATAAATTCTCAACATCTGGATGTCATGGCATGAAAATGGTAATTGAAACCCTTGCCTAGTACAGTGAAGTATCTAGAGGCAGCACATCATAATGGAAATTTTCAGCAGAAGCATGAAATTCCACAGGCTCCTGCAGCACATCTGACCGGATAAGAGCTGCTGCCAGAAAGGACAAACTGACCATACCATGGGCAATGCAGTATAAAGCCAGAGAAAGCTGACCTTACTAAACACACAAAGCTTTTCCAAATGTCTGACACTATCAGTAGGCTCTGAGTCGCCTTTTTTCCAATTTGAATTTATAAAATAACTGTTGCATTGATAAACAAATGATTAAAATAATTAATTCTGCTACCTCTATCACCCTTAAGTACTGAGGACATTAGAAGGACTACTTTTTGGGACATTCACTGTGGTATCCACTCTCCTGACTTGAAGGAAACCATATCTTAGAGTGAATTGTCTTGAAGTCCCATTTTAAATTACAGTCAGAGAAATGCAATTATTTATAAGCTTTTTATAACCCTTATTTTTTATTTATAAAGGCAAAGGTTAATTAATTTTGATGCTGCAAACCTACAAAAGACTGACATGAACTTAATTCTAGTATTCTACCTTTTCTTCCTTTTCTCCTATATATAACCTTATTTTAAATACACTGAGGACACTAGCTGCATTGTGATCAATGGATATGGTTTGAGTTTAAGATTTTGGATTGCCTTTCCACTTGAAAGAAAAAAATAGTGCATAGTTGATATATAACATAAAGGAGTTTTATGACATGACTGAAAGAGTTACTACAGAACCTTAATGAGATATAGCAGTATGTGCTGCTGTATGCATCCTGTTTTCCAGAAGCTTTTTTTTTAAACAAAAGTTTTATAAAATTCCACTTACATCAGTGAGAAGTCAACTTCAGATGAAGTTTTACTTCGAAAAATGTGTTTAAATGCACTCTTTAAACATATTGCAATATCAGAAGTCATTTTCTGCTGTACTGTAGGTGTGTTTACGTTCCTGTCATAAAAATTTGCTATAGGAAGATCTGGAAACAAACTACATAACACAGTATTCTCTGTCTATCAATGTAAGCAAAATTTTTAACACTGCTATTTGACAAGAATGCCTTTCCAAAGCTTGACTGTTAACAGACTCCAGGAAAAAAATTATTTCATAAATGACATCAAACATTTCAATTTATAAGTGCTGAAAACATGTGTTTACTGTCTGAGAAACTTCCGAATGGGAAAGGAAAACAGGAATTAAAAGCATCTGATTGATAAAGAATGGAGGGATTTCAGTTGTTTTTTCAAGAACAATTCAAACAAACCAAGAACAAACCCATTTTAATAGAAGCCCTTCTATTTTCCTAAAATCAGAGAATTTCAACCACCAGGATTTTTCCTACACACACACTCACACCCACACCATTCCAATGTGGAAAAAGTTTCTGAGATCCCAAATTGCTCAAGTATCTCCATGGACAGCCCCTTTGATCAAAAATTCACAGAAAACTGCAGTAACATCTCCCAACCTCTGCTGAGAGTGAGGGAGACAATCTAAACCAGAGTGCAAGAGATCAGCTTACAAAGAACCTCTTCTACTAAAGTTTGCTGTGCATCACACAGCACTCTCCATGTCCAAAGTTTAGTGCTACAGCCACGGGCTTACTGCAGACAACAGTTCTGAAATCAAACATCATTTAAACTCCTCTAATTGTTGGCACACCTCCTATTTGCAGAACTGGTCAGGAATAACTGTTGGAGTCCAGGGCGTGTGGAAAACACCTCAAACTGCCCTGGGGGGTCCCAGACCCTGACTGGGACCCCAGGAAAGCACTGTCTTTGACCTTAGTNGGCATTTTTACTCCTTTCTAAAGCCAAAAGTAATCTGATCAGAAGACGTTCCTGGGCAAAACAGGCAAGTGAAAGGCACAGTGCAAACTTGCCTCTAGCAGCAGTAGAGGAGCAGCCACTCAGCAGAGCAGTGTGCAGGAGAAACAGCAGGAAGGCTGGAAGCAGTGCTACAGGTGGCATCCAACCCATAGTTAGTAACTACAGTTACGCAGTGCAAGGTTAAGAAATACATCGTCCCTCTGTCAGGACCACAATTTGTCCTGCTGATGTGCAGATCTTTGTTCCTGCCTACTGGCACACAGCAGAATCCTTCACTAAAACAGAGCTGCTCCACTGACAACTGAAGTGATGTCCCATGGCTGTGAGATGCCATCAGCTCCATCTCGGGGCTGTAAATGCTTCTGACCACACTAACAGCAGGGCCACGGAGTGGGAAACACACTGAAATGTGTTTTCAGCTTTCACTTACTGCCATACAAAATCTCTTTCACACACAGGAAAAGCCAAGACACTGTTTTACTCCTAGGACATTGCAGCAGCCCCTGCTTGACCTGACAAGGCCGTATCTTTCCAGAAAACTGTATGAAACAACTGAAAGGATTATGGTTTCAACTTGGCAGTGATTTTGTATTGAGATGTGGCTACAGCTTCACAGAAGAGGTTAATGAGGTGGACAAATCATAATCTCTATATAGCCCTAAGACATCACTTTTAACCATGCGATGATTAGCACTTAAAAAAAGCTTCCCAGTGACTCTCAGTCAAAAGGTTTGTCCCTCCAACTCATCCACACTAAAAGGAGAACCATCCAGGCCATGTTCACTTCAACTGAGCATGGGCACCATTCTCACAATTACAGATTACAAGCAGTAATTTGCCTTGTGTCTTCATTAATTACCAGTGCTGCTTAAAAATCCAACACCTCACAGCCTGTCTCTACTCTTCCAACTACAACCGCTGAAGTTAACTCACAGGGTTAATTTCTAACATAGTAATGACTGTTATACATTCCCCTCAAGTGCTAATACATGCTTTAGTACAAAAGATGTGGACAGATTAAAATGACATAGAGGATGAAACAGTTTACAAACACAAGGTAAATTGATTTAGAAATCCTGGTAACTGCTGGTGTATACCTAAAAACACGTGTAAGAGCAAACGTGGAGTGCAGGTCTAGTGACAGTCACTTTTGCTCATGGTGAGCCTCCATGTAATACCCTAATTTCATCCTAAACTGCCTGAGAACTTCTAGTCATGAGGTTCCAATGGATATAAACTAGTTATTTAAAAACCCTCTCTCCTTCTGAGACAGCTCAAATACTGGCTTCACTTAGTGCCTCTCACCTGGCAGTGGCACACAAAGAACTGACTGGATATTTTTGAAAACGGAAATTTTAAAGTTTTCAGTTTGGGAGAAAAAGTATGCGAGTATAGAGAGGTCAACTGGTTTCTTACTGATGTGAATTTAGGCCTCCTCTTACTGCAAACATGTATCAGGTAGTGACATACATCATTAGCCTGAATCAAACCGAAGAATTCTCTAATACGCACATTTACAATCACAGCCTTATGAAAGCACAGGAAAATTTGAAATCCCATAGCTCTCTGTTTAACTTACAGTTTCCTTGCTGGTTTCCTACACTCTACATATGCTGCGCAAAAAGGTACCTAAACGTGTGTGTTCATTTGCCAGCTCTTCCGTATTCAAACCTTGTCAGGCACAATACATGAAAGGAACTCCACCAGTATGTATTTTGAGTGCTATCCCTTGAAGCAATTTTCTGTCTCAGAAATGCATTCTAATTTTCTCTTAGTATTACAGAATCATAAATACCTACACAAATGTGAGAGTAGAACTGAACAGTTTTTTCTTTTACCCCTTATTATCATACCTTTAGTATGATGCGTCCCTCACATCTCTGTGAATAAATCAATTCCACAAAGAATATTCACTCAAAGACTTACTGGAGAAAGGAAATAGGAAACAATTTGGGGATTGCAGAATGCACAAGATGAGCCTAGAACTCTCTGATAAACATGAACCTTAAGATTACCTTTTCATTTCCTGAACTGAACAGAGTAAAATAACCATGGAATAAATAAAAGATGATTTGTTTTTAAAAACATAGCCCACTTGATGAGGTATTACAAAATCACAGCTCATTTTTCTCTTATCTTTAAATACGGTATTTAACTGAGTAATTATTTGAGTCACGTAGGCCACATGTGGATGAGGAGCTGGATAGACTTTTGTGTTGGTTAAATTATAAATAACCCCACACAAACACTGCTTTACTAGAGCAATAGAAGTACAGACTCCCTTTCTGAGGGAAGAAAAAAAAAGAAAAAATGGCAAACTCCTGCTTCCTGTTATGTTTCATGTTATCTTTCGAAAGTTCAGCAGCAAAGAGCTACCATGAAACAAGCCAGAGTATTTAATGAGACACCAACTGGCAAATAACACATTTCATGGGACAAGTTGTACTTTTTCTTCAAGCTAGTCAATAAATTATATTCAATACATGAAAAGTACAGCTTATAGCTCTTTAAATAAATATTAAATGGAATTTAATTAAAGAATTAAAGAAGGAATGTATTAATTTGGGAGAAAACCTTACTGCTTATGCCTCAGAAATTACTTTAAAAACTAAACAAATCGAAGTCAAAGAGGCAAAGAGAATCTCTTCACTTCATCTGAAAGGTGAGGGAAATTTGATGAACTAATATTTGTATGAAAAATATCTTACAGTGGTTTCTGTAACTGCAGTTGCAGGCTGATTTCAAATAAAGTGAAACCAATAAAAAATCTGTTTCTGAAATTTAAAAATTTCTAATTTAGTACCTGTGAGATATTTTATTTAAATGTTCAAAAAGATTGTTCTGCCTGTATTTCTGCATCAAAATCTCTCTTCTGGTAACGGCATCATTGAACAACATCCTTAGTTTCATTCTTCCTCCTTTACACACATCCACTGCCCCAATTTCTGTTCATCTGTATATTAGTGGTTCACAGCTTTGCATGCTTTCCCTGCAGTCTTCCTTCAGTTCCATATTCTGGATACAGCACATCACTTAATGCCTGTCCCGTGCATCACCCGAACACTCATGTAACTCTCCATGGCAAGGAACAACTCTGTTCCGAGTTCACTGGCACCAGTGTTCCTCTCCTCCAGCAATGTCACCAAGCTGCCGTTTCCATCCCACATTCAATACCTTCTTCCTGCATATAATGGATCTGAGTAATCTGGTTTCTTTTCTAGGCTTTTCCATGTATTTCCAAGTTTAAATTTATGCTTTACCAGCTAAAATGCAGGCCTGCATTTGGCCAAGGTGCCCTTTAGGAAGTCATGGCACCATGTCTCAGCTCCTGCACTGCAATCCCTTTGCAAATGGCAGCAAAAGGGTTTCTCTCCTTTCCCTCTCACAACCCAGGTTTCAGCCCTTCCTGTTCCATCTTCTGGCCCAAAGTACATTCAGTGTTGGTTTCAAGCCACTGAATAAATTCACCAAAGTCTTAATTCTTAGAACTACTACCTTGAATCTTCTGCTTGTCTTTTATTATTATAACCATGTAAAATGGAAAACAAAACCGTGCTTCTTTTCTTTCCTCTACCAATGTTCCTGTTCATATATTCTTTTTTAAGGTATCTTCTTTATTGGCATTCCTACTTGCAGCTCCAGCAAACCCATTTCTATTTGCATCTTTACAAGACCATTAAGATTTATAATTTTTATGTACTTTTATTTTTTTTCTAAATGCTGATTCTCTTACGTTCTCTTGCTCTTCAAACTGAGAACTGAAAAAATCTGCCAAACAAGAATGAACATGTCCCTGGATAAATTATTCTTGCAGCTTTAGAGGCTGTATTCAGACACTTTCCCCTTTAGCTGAGCAAATGATTCTGCCCCTGGGAAGGTGTGGTCATCAGCATTCACATAATATTAGCATTCATCACATCCCTGAGTGATCTCATCTTTCTACAACCCTAGGGTATCACTGTTTCTTCACTTTTGCAGAACTCTATCTCTCTGAATTGGCACTGCAGGCATAACTGTGTTAGCCAGGAGTTTAAACCTTTACAAATCTCATACCTATATACAGAAATAATGGTTCATACACCTCTGTATGAAAAGAGTCACCGAGACATTCTGCTTCTATACATTCTCATGGATATAAAACAGAGCTCAAGCAGATTTGATGGAGTCTGTGCCTGGTTTGACTGGTTTGGAAAATAAGAGCAGGCAGTTTTACCTTATCTGAAGGAGTATTTACCATGGACTCCCTGTTACAGACTTGTTTCACCCAAACATCTGCACTGACTACTGAAAAACACCAACAAATGTCCAGCTAAGATCAAAAGAAACCTTTTAGATGGGGTCCAAAGTAACAAATGCTCATCTTCAGAAGACAGTGCATGTGAGATACACTCACACAGCCCGGCCAGCTGCATGAGGATCTATGCTCTTTCTTAGCACTACTTGTGTCGTAAGAAGCTGTATTTGCACAGGATATCCAGGCTCACACTTCATGCTGCTTCTAAAGTGAAATGTAATGCCTGCTTTGGCATTAGAGAGTTTATGTCACAGAAACCATTCATGTCTGACTGCCAGGAAGAGCAGAAAGCCACAATATGAGATGCTGATCACTGCAGTAGCCTTGCTTTGTGAGCTTTATCCACACGATCTCCAAGTACAGAAATATCAAGGAGTTGCATGCACAAGAAGGTGCCCCATCACTGTGCCTGTGTAATGCAGCACAGTGGTTAAAGATGTGGGACAAGGCCCATCAATGCCCTGAAAACCACGCTGAGAGATGCTGATGTCGAACTCCTCCACTCACTACTGGTCCAATCACAATATGCCTATCCTGTGCTAGGGGGCTCACAACAGAAAGATGCTATCTATGCAAATGAACGCCTCTGCTTTCAAAATATCAGTATGGGTTTGTTTCTTAAATTATCTGATTAATAGCAAGTGGTCATTAGGTTCTGGCATTTTTCTCAACTAAAACCTGGGCCATGATCACCTGACTTTTAAGTTCACTCATGTTTCTAGTGAGCTTTATCCACACTTGCTGGAGTACTTTTTGGTTCATTGTATGATTAATATGACGTATTTGGTTCAAGTTATGGTTTATTCAGCATATATCCTACTTGGAGTTAGGGGTTTGAAACAAGTTCCCAAAGCACTGCAGGTAGCTGAATTTCACACATCTGTCTGCGGGATGCGTGCCTTTATCAGAGATTTCTCTGATTTGCACTTACACTGCAGAACTTCATTGAACCTCCGATGTTCTTCATCAGATTTTACCCAGTTTCAACAAGTTTAACATTGAGGGGATTCCCTGAATCCAACCTGCAGACACCTCTTTTCATGACTGTTTTTATTATTTCCAGGGTAACATATAAGAAAGAGGAAGGGGATGATAAAGACAGAGACATCTCTAAAGCACCTGTTATTGTTATGCTGATATTTATATTACCTTTTAAGTCCAGTTTTAGCCCTGCAAAACACAGACTGAAACTTTATTGCTGCAAATCTGTGAAGGCAGTGGTACAGAAACTGTACTGCCTTGCCAAATCCACCCATTTCTTCCAAAGTTTCAGCAAATACAGAATATGATTTACAGTCATAAGGTGACCTAGACTAAATGCAAACTAAAGGAAAACATATAAGAAAACTTACAAGCCTTCTATGAAGAACAAATCCCTAAACTTTAAGAGAGACAAACACCACCAGCACATAGGTGGCCTGGAAGTACAGATTTAATTAACACTCCTGCAAACTTCTTTTCCCCAAAGGCCCAAGACAAAAAGCATGCCACAGAGTCAGCTTGACCCTAAAGAAGCCTGTATGAATGTGGTACAAAAGCAAAGTTAGGTTTAGTGACTAATCCTAGTCCTTAGCCAGACAATTACAGAGACAACAACAAAACCCACTGCATTTAGTAAAGCAATAGTCCTGCAGGATGAAAATGAGCAACACTTGTTTTCTCCCCTATACATTTCATAAGATTTTAAAAGTGTCAGGGAACAGCCAGGTCCCTTGGATTTGTCAGGTAACACATCTGCTGTGGAGTCCTCATTAAGGAGAGGTGGTACTGCAGCTTGCTGATGGGACTATCCCTATCTATACACCTGCCAGGCACGTATCAAAGATGCAGCATTTTCTAAACTTCTGAACCCTTTGTTACTCAAAAGATAAGTAGGACTAAATCCAAACACTGAAACAGCATTGATTTTTTTTCTGAAATACAAGTTTTGCAATTAGCAGCTAGACAGCACTTAGACTGGCATGAGTTACCAGTGGTGGGAGGATCAGGCCCTTCCTGACACCACCTTCCACTGGCTTTAGAGTTCACTGAAAAGTAGGCTCAGGTCTGTGCCAACAGGGGCAGCTGGGTGAGGAAAACAAAGGTGCCCTTCAGATCTGAACTTGGCAAAACAGTGAGCAGAAGAGCTCCAGTAAGTTCCTACATACAGGACAGATTGTCTTAAAGCCCACAAGCTTGAACTTTGGAAGGATAAATATTCTCAAGCATGGTTTAGGAGAGAGATTGAATGGACTCCGATTGTGCTAGAGTGCACACCTAAAATTTAAAGACAAGGGATGGAGATTCAGTGCCAGAGTCGCTGGTATCACGGCCCCACTTAGTTTACTAGGATAAATAAAAGAATTCTTTTCCAGATGCATTTGGATGTTGGTGCGTGGCTCCTCAGCAGAAGAGAGGAGGATTACGTTGGAGAACCAGCAGTGAGGAGTTCAGTTTCATCCACCCAGCAGAACGCAAACAGATACCTCAGAAAATCATACACAGTCTTCCCTCTCAGGGTCTGATGGAAGTTACAGGCTCTGTGAAGTCTCAGAGAGGAAGTGGAAAAGGAAAAACAAAGTATTTTTTTAGGGAATCTCAAAGCAATTCAGGGGACAGTGTGTGCATGTACATCTAATTTCAAAAGAAAATGATTTCTTGGGCATGGCTGCTACTCTGTTCTTGCCTGAGTTAAATGTTCTGAGATGCACAAAATACCCCATGAATTTTTTAGGTGAAAACAGAGCTTGTTTTCCGTGTTCAGAAGGTGAAGGGCTTACAGGGGATGTAAAAGTGCCTTGCACAGGGCAAATACCATCTCTCTTCATGACAATGGGGCAAAGGTTAGACAGGTTATTGACGCAAAACAGAACTCTGGTGAAAGTTTGTGCCACACCTGTGCCACCTCTGAAAAACTGAGACAACCTAAGGCCACCTAACACTGTAAACTTAAGTCCTCCTGTCTGCATTAAAAAGGTTATTTGAATGGGTGGTTGATGAGAAATTAGGACATCTATCACTTTCAAGAAAAGCCTAATGGATACTCCAGGTCAGTGGAGCAGGAAAGAAGAGCCTGCTACCCATCTCCCTGTAAAGTATCTGCCTGTGTCTGTTCAGATGTGATGGCTGAGTACCCAAGAACAAGTGAGTATATAAAAATAAGTATCTTTGTTTTCAGCACTTTGGATCCTAAAGCATTGCTGAGTCACACCTGCTTGCTCTAAAACAATAAAAAGCCTCCCAAAGTTTAATGACTAACCAGAATTTCGACAGTAAGGCTGTGAAAGCACTTGAATGTGTCCTTCTGGGCACGTCAGCCACAAGCAGCAAACTGAATTCCGACAGGGAATTCTTACAGTGAGTGCAGTGCTGAAACCACTCACAGTGGTTTTCCCATTGAACCCTTCTCTGACCTGTAAGGAAGGCAATCTGTAAGTCTTCCAGGGAAAGAAAAGCAGACAGACATATGGAAAGGAACGAATTAAGCACACAATTCCCAGGATGTCCTGTTTAGCCATTCTTTACACTATTAAAACACCTTGGAAAGAATTGGTGCATAGTAGAGAAACAGCCTTGTAGTTACTGCCTTTCTTCAGAACAGCAGCTGGAGTCTCAGAAGAAGAGCCTCAGCTCTTGATCTGATATTTTACTAAAGGAAAAATAGTCACAAACTGAAGTGGTACAGGGACTGCACTGAAAAACCAGACTGCTGACTCTGATTGCAGATTTCTAAGTCTACCAAGAGGTACAAAAGTTGCCTTAGGACCATGATTGAAGCAAAATGCTACATACCCATACTGATTTTAGAATGGAAAATTCTAAAGCCAATGAATAATCTGACCAGAAATTTTACCTAGGAAAGAAAATAATGACAGACTGTGGCGGAATGTTGTGGGTTACACTCTATGTGGCAGTGGTACTGCCACTACCAGGGATCAGAGCCATGTGGCCCTGGGTGAAACAGAGCACTTGGAGTCACAGGTTACTGCTGCCTTCAGCAGCCTCTGAGTCACGAGACTCCCTAACCCAGTGGGGAGAGAGATGGTTTGCCATGGTTCTTGCTGTTCTCTTTGGAATACAGTGAAATTTTGCCTATGGAAAATAAAACAGCCATACTAGTTGAGATTTTTAAAATTCTTTTTGGCCCTTTGAAAGGGATATAAACAGGTGGAGTCTTAGCCCTTTCTTTCAAAAAGAAAAAGAAAAAAACAACAACTGACTAACCAACCTCAAAAAATCCAAAACAAAACAAAAAACCCCACACAAAACCCTACCAAACCTAAAATAATTTAGTACTGGATTTAATGAGCAGAACTGCAATCTCAGTTCTACTCTTAAACCATTTAAGATGTGAGTAATACTAGATCTGCCATTCTATTAATCTATTTTGCTTTACATCTATTAAACCTCACCCATGGGAAGCATCTCTCAACCCACCTGGAAGTATGGAACTTATTGCTTAGTACCCCAGAGTCATTTATATGGGTTTACATAATCTCCATATCTGCTCAGCTGCTTTGACACCACCAACAAATGGACTGAGTCAGATTGATTTTTGCGAGGATTTTTGCAATCCAGATGTTTTTTTGCAGAAGAAACAGGATGTATACAATCCATCCACTAAAACTCTTAAATAAAAAGTTATTTTGACTGCCCTCCCCCAAATGTTAAAAAGGAGAGAGAAAAAGGAGTGACTTCTGGAAGGAAACCTTGCATGCACATTACTTGTTCCCAACCTTCCCTTTTCTCCCAACAGATATCTCATGCCTTTTCCCCCTTATTCAAACAATTATTTCCTTTGGTTTACTGGTACTGAATTATAGGAGCGCCATTGCATGAGATGCAAAGAGAAGCATTAACTAAATGAATGTACATATATATTACATTCAGGCCAAAGTAATAAAAAAATAGACATTCTCTTTTCCAGTTTGCCTCTTCAATTAGCTGGACACTTCAAAGAATGCTGACAGTTCTCCTTACCTATTTCCCTTCCCTGACTTTTGATGGCTTACTGAAAGCCAAATGATCAAATGTGGTCAAATGATCACTATCATTTGGCCCATAATGAAACTATTTGATGGGCTGGCATTAAATTATTCAATTACGTTATGTGATACAAGCACTTCTGTAATTTTCACAATCTCTGCCTAATACTAACAGGTTCCTGCTATTGAAAGGGACAGAAGATGCAAGTGGTTGGCCTAAGAATGGTATAATTTCTTCAATAAGCAATTTCATGGCAGTTCAAGGCTGTAAATACAGCAGATATTTACAGGAAGCATAGGAAAACAGGCAAGGTAATGCAGACATCAGCTCTAACTCTTACATGTTGGAGACAGTGTGTCCCCACATCTTTACTTCTTTGTTAGTGTACCTTTTTCACTGCTACATTACAATCCAAATAATATTTCAGAGAAAATGAGTATTGGCATATGGAAAAATCAGAGAGCTTTAAACAATTAGTTTTGATGGTTTTTTTCAATCCATGTTCTTCAATATTAGATTTAAGTGGCGGGAGCATAACGAAAATGGGGTGCCCATGTACTCACAGTAAATAATCATGTAAAACCCAATCCAACTCCTGTTGATGTCAGTGAATAATTTGCCTTTCTGTTCCCTGGGGACTAGGATGAAAGCAGGCCTGTCTATGCTCCCAGTTCTACTAATCACTTAAGGTGTCCTTGGAACAATGTTAACAAAATTTCTGCAAATGCCTGCCCAAATAGTTTTGCTGGAGTTAAAATTATGTTTATTGTGCTTAGCTTATATCAAGCAAATGAACTAAGCTATATTGAAAAAAACACAAACACCATTAACAGAAGACCAAACACCCACAGCATTAACCTATTTGTTTTGTTTTGTCATGTAATTACACTGGAATAACAATTTTGACAGAAACTCTTTTTGGACAAGGTCTTAGAATCCTTTTTACACAAAAGCAAAAGCAGTCAGTCAGAAACTGAGAGACCAGTGTTTTACACCACCAGGTGAGGCTTGACCACTTTGATGTCAGTGCAATGGTTACTGCAAAAAATTGAAGCTAGAATGATTCAACAAATTAGAAGTTGTTTGGAAGAAAAGACCATAACAATTATCATCTAACAGCAATGCAACACTTTCTTATTCTTAGTACAAAGGATTTGATTCTCACACAAGTTCCAGCTGAAGAATAAGAATGGAAATGAAAGAAAGAACCTTGAAACTTTTCATCAGTTTCTGAGAAGGAAAAATCCTTCTCATGGAACAGAGTACAGGACAATAGAGCAATTACACTTTAAGAGAAATGCCCCTGCTCTGGAAGCAAACTTCAAACTGTGACTATCAGCCCATACCTTTAAGCATCTGGATCACTGCAGTAGTGCCTCTGGAAGAAAAGCCAAGGGGTGAAAGGAGCAGAAGTCAGTAATGTAGCTACAAAGATCATTTGACTTACCAAGTTTAATATTCAAATAGGGGGAAAAATTAAATCTTTGTGCAGAAATGCTTTATTGTTTTGTGGCTTTTATTATCCTGGTACATACATATACATATCAAGGTGTTACATACACATCATAATCAAGGTGTTAGACTTCACTCTGCACTCTTGAAAACCAGCATCGATACCCTGATAAGCTGGTAAGAGTAAGCTAAAGTCAAGATTTGAGAGCCTAAACTCTTTGAATATTTTTTTCAGACTGTATCTGTTCAAATCTTATTCCTGCTATCCCTTGCTCCTTGTCTAATGGTACAAGGAGGAAGGCTACTGAAATGAAATTTTATGCCCAAATAAAAACCCTGACATAACAGGTACACATGGATTTTATTTTTCCTCTAATGCTGGTATACTTTTTATTATCAGATTTGTAAGCAGATAATTTTGGTATTAGTCATCAGTGAAGAAACTCCCCAAACTATTTTCAGGAACACAGACAAAAACTTCATCCTCAATTTCTTCCTCTTCTGCCAAGTCTGTTTATCCTCTACTGACTTCTGCTTCCTACAAAGCAAAACCAAAAGCTCCCAAGCTTATTGAATCAATGTAATTGTTCCAGAGTTGGACAGTTTAGCTGTTTAATGCTTGGGTGATCTATTTTGCCATTGGAATCCCTGAATGCCTTCGTTTTCTCCCATCCTCTGCTTGCCATATAAATAGGCCTTCTGTCTATCCAGCAGCCACCATGTAATGCTGATGTCTCGTTTACTGCAGTCATAACCTCTCTTTCACAGTGACCTTGCAGTAATAACAGCTTTTGTTTCCACGTGAGATTAGCTGACATAAAGTGACTCTAGCAAAGTATTTCCTTGCTGTATTTTTTTTTTTGATGAAAAAAACTTTATGTGGAATGTTTTTAAGGAATTCAGTTACAGAAGGCTTTGAATTAGCTGTTTGGTTTCGTTGTTTTAATTTGGGGGGAAGACAGACATGAGTAAATTAGTTCTGACAAAACCTTTGATGAATGTTTAATTAGGTAATACACATGCAGACTTATAATGAAAAGTGTACCAGGATTCTTCAGATATGATGGCCATTTTACATACTATTATCATGCTCTTCTCCAGTCTTAAATCCCCCTAATTCTCTGTCCTCATTCTTTCTCCTTGACCATTCCCACTGCCAAAGCCAGTATCAGTTAAAAGAGAACAGCTTTTGCTCTTCACCCACAAGCAGTTCTAAGGGTAAAAACAGTCCTTACGAGCTACTGAAGGCTACTGCCAATCTTTTGTTTTTAATTTCCACTTTCTTTTGCCTCGTCTTCTTGGGCAGTACAAAGGAAGAGAAGCATCTCATCTGGCTGGCTCGTTTGGCAGGTATTTCAGGTTTGGCTCTTATCCTGAAAGACTAACTACTATGCCTTTCTCTTTGCCTGGCAGAAAGCAGGGTTCAAGGATATCGGTGTGATATCAAGGCAAACGTATGATTGTTCCATCAGAAAAGTGCCCTGGCCCCTGGCACAACACACGAGACAAGAAGAGAAGGGAACATGCCCCTAGTAAGATTACCGTTATCTAAAAGGAGCTAATTAGAAAGACAGAAACATAATCTATTAAAAGCAGAAGTTTGCCTTAAAAAGAAAACCAGTTCCAGCAAGTGAATCCATGACCACAGGTTTCTGTTTATGCTATAGTTTGCAGACTTTACCACTCATTGGTTATTTTCATGCTCATTGGTCTGCATTTCCACAGGCTGACAATGTGAACACTTGCCTAGGAAGCAGGAGACCCAGGTGAAAGTCTCCCTTCAGTACAATTTTCCAGAAAGACTTCCAGCTGCCTGAATACCTGATCAACAAGCTCTTTGTGAATGGATCCTACTTTCTTTTCTCGTCCCGCTGAAGATTTTCGGAAGTCCCTTGTTACACACTGATATTCAGACAATTCAGGAGCCAAAACTTGAGCTTATTCTGAACATAAATGCAGCCTAGTGCCATACTATAAACACAGCACAGCACCACCGCCTTGGAACAACAATGCCACACACAGTCTCACTTTCAAGGACCTAATTCAAGACAGGACACAAACTATTAATAAGTCTCAAATCTTCAGCACATCATGCATTTTTTTCCAACAAATTTTCACAGCTCTACAAACCCACTTCAAACAATAGTGACATGCTTTTCTTTCTCCTTTCACTTTGTAGATACAATGTCCTTTTGCACCTCTTCAAGGTTGAGGCCAGAATTTCCCCGCTTACATTGCTTTTTCCCCATCCTTGAAAAGAAAAAAGCAGGAGGGACCTTCAGGCTCCTTTGTCCATCAGAGCATGGTTAGATGGGCTGAAACACTTTGCTTTTATTACATGGCCCATGGTTTCAAACCAATGCAGCCCTGAGCTCATGACTAAAATTTCTGTCTCAAGGCTCTCAGCAGATATGCAGGAGTACTACTACACTTCTAAAAATTAGTTTTACCTGATTTATGTTTTCAAGCTCATCTTTTCCAGAGAGAACAGCAAGCACAATATACAGGTATTTCTAGTGAAAATGGAGAAATACGTATCCACCACATGAATGTAGACACTGGCTATTTAAGTACACAGCAATATGATCAGTATTTCCTAGAATCACGGAGTACTTTGGGTTGGAAGGGACCTTAAAGCTCATCTCATTCCACCCCCTGCCATGGCAAACAACACCTTCCACAAGATCAGGCTGCTCCAAGCCCCGTCCAATATTTAATTTGGCCTTTGTTACACAGCACAGAGTCAGTGTAAAATAGATAGATATTTTTCCAGGGAAATAAATTGAAAACTTGGGTATGTAAGGGTCTTTGTAATCTGGAGATCAAATACAATTACAAATACTAACTTTTTTACTAGCAGCTTGTGGGTATTTTTTATATTTCTGCAAAATTGTGAACATCCAAAGGTGTTTGACAAAATCCATCAATTATTATCATCCTAATATATAAATATTATATATACAGCTAACACACATATATACAGTTGCAACTTTATTTTGTATTTTTATTTATAAACATTTCCCACATTTTCAAAACCTCTGGTAAGCTGTCCCTGGTGGTAGACGTCCCCCATGTATATTTTTTTCCATACTACTGTATTGGAATAAAATTTTTTACTGTATTGTAATAAAAATAAGTATTATTTACATTTAATGAATGAAGTTGAACTGAAAACAAAAACAACCCCACCCAGATATTGTATATTTAGATCTCCTCCTATGCTACACAGAGGGGAGAAATGTAAAATCAGCTTTCATTAACTCCTTTGAAGTAAGAGGGGATGCCTCAGAGACTGACAGATCAGTATCAGTTTTCACATTGCTTGTCATACTTGTCAGTCATTTTTGCCCTAATGAAAGAGCAGCTTCAGGAACTCTAGTTTTAGCATTTACAAGTGCACTGCATTCACAAAGAGTTCACTTCATAGAGCCACCATGGACACTAAAAAACTGTAACTTAGAGGAAGAAAACTTAGGATTAAGACTTGCAGTTGGATGAGCTTCTTCTAGAAAAGGCAGTTCATATGTGGTGCCAAGGTTTCAGACGGTTTAAACACAATTCTAGTAGAAGTCTTCAGTATTTAGACAGTCAAGAATCTGTATTTTGAAGGAATTGCACTGAAAGCAAGACTCAAATGGCATAGAAGAGATTGATATTTAAACCTGCCACCTCAAAGAAGAACCAAACAAATTATTTTCCATTCAGTCAGGGAAGTTTAGCAAGTAACAATTGAACTTAAATCAGATCCTTCTGTCTAAGACATTGTTCTCATATGTGGTTTTAAGAACTCAAATGGCAGCACATTAACCTTAATTATTCCTTGTTTAGCTTGCAGCATTTAAATAACACATCTGTTTTTATAGATACAACATCTTAATACGTGCTCCCCTGCCCCCAGCTTAGGAGGAAGAAGGACATTTGCCTACTAATTTTGCTCTCTAAGTGGGAAATGTTATTCATCACATGGAACATGGATGCAATTAAGTAACCACATTGAGAGCTGCTGTTCTGTCTCTTAAGGCACCAAATTAACTTGAGCTGACTTTGTCTTTGCCAAAGCAGGATGGCTCCTTTGTCCAGGCTAGCCAAGTTCAGATGGAATGCCAAGCCTGGACGCACTCACAGGACGGATGGAGTTGAGCAGAGGATCCTGGAAGAGGAAGGAATGATGAACTCCTGACAAAACACGGCTGAGGAAGAGAAGGTCAGGGATGTGCGTATCTTCATCCTATGCAGAGAGCACTGAGGAGGCATTCTTACAACTGCATATCCATTTGTAGATGGGTGCTAATGGGGTGTCTCTCATGCAATTTTGCCATGTCACACACCAGGGCGTGGTGGGGCCCTCCCCATAGGGTTAGTGGGATTAATTTATGTGAAGGGAATGTTCCACATGGCTTGGCCTTGTGGAAGCTTGCTAAACCCAAAGGAGGATATGCAGATTACCTAATTAGCCTGTGAATTTGCATTATGGGGATTTTTGATAAACAGGGTAAGAAGCACCTCTAAGGAATAACTTAACACATATTGGGCACTCATGTCCAGTCAGAGCAGGAAAAGTCAAGATTATAAGGCATGGCTGTTACTATTTCTACATGCTTTATTTCCTTTTAAAGGTTTGTTTTTTCAGGTTTTTTTCCCTTCTTCTTCTAAAGGGTTTTTTTACTGTTGAGGAATTTAAAAATACTGACTGTGGCCAAAAGAAATTTCCCTTTTAGAACAGGAAGGTCATATACATATCCCCAGGCCAGTTATTTTTTTCCCTCTCAGATATAAATTAATTTGGCTACAAACTAAAGTAAATGTAAAACTGGTCCTTGAAGAAATCCAACACTTCTACTCCTAAGACTCCCAGTCGAACAAAGCAGGCTCATTAGACTTATCACAGAGTTAAAACTCACTGAAATCTTACATACCAGCTTTACTCAAAATGTATAGACTGCCTGGACTTCCAGGATATCAAGACATTACCTTCAATTAAATTGTTTTTCCAAGACCCAAAGTTCCCTGGTCACAAAATAAATGGTATGCAGACTGATCATAAACAAACAGAAGCACTTGACCCTCCCTGAGTCACCTTAATCCACATGGACAATGTTTTAGAGTCAGTGTTAATACATAAAGTTTCAGGAATTTATCACTTCAAGGATTTCACTGTAAGAAAAGGCAAATTGCAGTGCTGGTGCCACAGAGGACAATGGAAAACCTCCTGAAAAAGGCACTTCACATGAAGAAAATGTGAAGAAGCTTCTCGAAAAAAAATCCAGTTAAGAGAAAAAAAATATAATCAACAAGACAAAACAACACTGAGTTCTTTAATGAGAAAACCGATTCTTCAAACATATGATCACCTAGCACTGAAGGAGAATAATGGAAGAATAATTCAACAAATGTCCAACAAATGGAAGAATAATTCATGCTATAGAGGAGGAACACTGATGGGTACGACAAGAAAAGTGGAAAGACAAAGTTCTGAGTACATACCCTGTGAAACTTGTGTGCAGTGTTCAGAGGAACTCATAAAGAACAATACGAGACAGAAGACTCTCTGTGACCTCTCCTATCTTTTGTTTTGTTCAGATTTCTTAGGAGTTTCAGTGCAATTCTAAAATCCTCCAGTTTTGCAAATCCTGTCCGTTGGGGTACCTAAAATAGCTCTGTAATGTTTTGTGGCCTGGAGTCACTGATAACTGTTCTCGATTTCAATTCTCTTTAGATATTCCTTTTAATATCCACCAGCACAATAGAAAACTATTAAACAAATCACTTCAGGGGAAGTTACTACTTGAAATGCCGTGCTTGGCCTCAGGTAACCACAAGGTCCTGCATGGTTGTGGTTACAGACTATTACATAACACTGGACTGTTTTCCTCCTCAGAGAGGCCCCAAGGAGTGGTGGTAGGCCACAGCTTTCCACCCAGAAACCTCATATGCTGGAAAATGTGGAGCACTCTGATCCTCTCGGACACAGTGCCTGTCCTGCAGAGTAAAATCCTCCCTGGAATTTCAGCTGGATGCTGCACTTGCTGGGGTCTGCCCCAGCTCCTGCAGGCTGAGGGGCATTTCCAACAGCTGCTGCACATCCCTGCAGGGGCAGGGCAAAGACATGATGCACCCCAGGCTCAGGGTACCTGCAAGTGATATTTATATACTATTACATTTATATGTGATATAAATATGCTTATATTTATATGATATTTATATGTTACTACTATACTACTCCACTCTAGCTTTTTAAAAACAATGACAAGAGGTTTTGCAAACACTTGAAGTACATTCTGCTCAAAGATAAGAAAGTAATATGTGTTGCCCTGATTTTTCACCCTTNATTGCATGTGCTACATCTTTACAATATCCTTGCCTTGGGTTTGAAATAAGCACAGGAATCCTGTGCAGTCACCGGAAAACCTTTGAGAAGTCATCCTCTGGGTCCTACACTGTGCTCCTGGAACCCTGGTGTCACCGGCTTGTGGCCAATGCACAACTCAAAGAACAAAACCAAGCAATACCCTTTCTGTTCCAGAAGTTGTAAAAGCCTGCCAGAAAGGCCTGGTTTGCCTTCCGGATCACGACTTTGCACAACGGAGCAGCATAACCCAGACATACTGCAAACCTGACAGGTATTATAAAAAATCGCCAAACCTAAAACTGCTTTGCCCATTTTCAAACTCACAGCTGCTGAGCTACGTCCCATAAGTATTTTGTGGTACAGAAAATTATAAATTTACATGTACAGACGACAATAAAACTTATGCAAGTCAGGAAGAAAACCCCCTAAAAATTACAGTTAATTTTTCTTCTCTGCTACACTCTGATGTATTTAATGGCATTAGTTAGTATTTAATTCATACTAATAGAGCAGAAAGCAGTTTACTGTCTTAGACAGACATGGATTGCATTAACTCACTTTTTTTCAAAGCAATATTAAAAATTATAAAAAGAAACTAAATTAAAGTTGCTATAAAATTCTGAGTTCTTGCTTAGGTGCCTCAGGCCTGGTAGGATGTAGACTACTTTCTACCTAATCTAACTCAATTCCACTCCACCCCCTGTGCATATTTAAATGAAAACATGCTTCATCCTCACTGGAATTTGAAAGCTTGCTGACATATGCACATGGACACATCCTCCACACAGTTCCTTCCCTTCCCCGACTACACTTCTCATGGAGTCCTGTGCCCTTACAGACAGAAGGTGAGGATGAGAGGGAAGGAGGGAAAAACCCCTCTAACAAATATTTTCTGGTTTTGAAAGAAGAGGCTGTTTCCCTGGGAATGTGAGGAATTTTTGGCTTGATCATATTTTCACAGATTGCTGTATTTGGAGGAAAACCGACCATTCGCATCAGAGATTCACCATCTTAGGTTATCCAGCTCAATTTCAGTATGGCATTAAACGCTATTTTTCTAGAAATGAGGCATACGGAAAAAAAGACATTGTGTGGTGCCATGCAAGTTTTCCTGGCAGGAGAGCATTACTCACAAATGATAAAATGATAGGCAGTCACACAGGTTATCTCAAACCACTGTTAATAGAATCTTTACATCTCTTCACATCTTTCTGCACCAGGGCTATAAAGCCATAAAGCAGAAGGTATGTTCTGTCATGGGGAAGTCCCCATCCCAAAATGAGTGTTCCTGCCCTTGGCAGGTTTTTCACTCAGTATAGCTACAACTATAATTTCTGTTCTTCTTCTATAAAGAGAAGGCACTGGTAATCTTTGCAAAGGGTAACTTTCACCAACTTCCCTCCACAAACAACCCACAACACCCTCCCAACACACAAACCCTAACAGTCTAATATTTCTAGAGGCACTTTTAAAATAGTTAATTAACTACTGAAGGTGTTAAAAAAAAGTTTTTTCTCTAAAGGAGGAATGGGAGCTACCAATATCAGCATCTTGATCTCATTTCTTTCGTCAAGTGGGTAACTTAGTGCATTATTTGAATGGAAACTTTCTCTGTGCTGTTTCTTCTGACCAGAGAAGTCAGTGTGCCATTTTTTTTTGTAGTTCTTTTTTCATTAGAACATTATGGATCTTCCATACCAACATGAATCAGTCAAGTCAAGTGAACTGGGAAGTTCATATAAGACTGTAATAAGAGATTAGGACAGAGGGTGTTGAGTGCTGCTACCTTGGAACAGTTAACCCAGCCTGGAGTTTTACTGAGCCTGCCTCATGGACGTGAGGAATGCAGCTCAGCTTCAAAGTGTTCCAGACCTTGCTGGTCTTTGCAATCTGCATGAATCCATGAGAAAGCAAAGTATATTTTGCAATGTTACTATTAAAGGTATATTATGGTATAATGTATAAGGTATTATGCTATTATATATTGCATTCAGATGCTCCCAAATTTTGGCAAGGTTTCTGATTCATCTTCAGGAGTCAACGGGCATGAGCCACTTAAGCAACAGAAGAGTGAACTTAGTATTTATGCTTTTGCCTGTCAATTCTGCCAGCCCACAGCCCATGGCCACCTTTCTGAGATCTACCAAGATCCAGAGATAAAAAATGCTGATCCCTCCCAGAATGTTCCTTCCAGTGCCCTTTTACACTCACATTGGTCTGAAACAAACACTCAGCAGACACTGTCTCTCTAACAGTCTATCACTGCATTTTCCAGTACACTCAGACTGTTCCAGACTTCGCCATTTGCAGCCTGAAATGACCATTTCAGGGGGTGAGCAAAGGTCAAGACCACAGGGACCTTTCCCCATGCTTTTCCAATGCCTCCCTTCTCTGCCACGCTGTCTGCAGTAATTATCATGCATCTGCTCCCAAGCTGGAGAGTGCTTCTAGAACAGAAAGTCCCCATGATAAATCCTTATCAGGATAGGGCAGGAAAGGGGATGGATGGGACAATGAGGGACCACCTCTTGTTCTTAATATCTATTAGCTGTCTCACAACACCCTCAGACACTTTACCCTGAAATATCTGTGATCTTAAGGTAAATCCTGAACAGGGAAAACAGGGCTCAGGTGCATTTTGAGCAGTTCTCTGTTTGAATGGTCTCCCACTCCTTAACTCTATAAAAGCATTGCACAGTACCGTGTTGCACTGTTAGAGATCTGTTATAGCATTTCATTCTCCCACATTGCACAAGGGAATGGCTGTGAAGCACCACCTTCATAGGACTGGACTATAAAGCAGCAGGTGTGCTGTTTGTATTGCAGAATTCCGTCTCAAAAATCCATGAGGCTGTTGGCTGATGTCAATACTGACTATTCAGGCACTGAAAAGATGTTTCAGGGAAACAGATTTGTCTTTCAGAAACTTATCATTTACTTGTTGCCCAAGTCACTAGTTATGGAAGTTACTGCTTACTCAAGACTCCAACCACCAAGAGCTACACTCTGGCATGTCAAAATCCCATTGCCAGTAATGGTCAGAGAGATCAGATGGCTCAGGAATCGGAACCATGATGTTGCAGGAACTGAAGGAAAACAGCAGCTTGGTCGGTAAGTGTGACACAGCTGACCTACGTGTAATCCACAGGGCTTTTGACAAAACGCAGAACACATTGTAAAACATTTCCATCAGGGTATGCCCGTGTGGCAGTGGCAATGAAGTGTACTCAGACTGACACTGATGCCATGCAAGTCAACCGGTGGGACTGAGCTGCACCAGACCAATAATTCCATTACATCACTGAGGACACAGATGGACGAGGACGCAATGTACAGTTTATCTCTTCTCTGGAGACTCCAAGTGCAAATGAGATCACTGATTACATCCAGACTGGAGACACTGAGGCAGAAGTGCAGTGCAAATATCTGTAGACTAAAGAGCTCCAGGCAAAAAAAATGTGTGTTGGACCCTGGGGTTCATCACCCAAAATTGTATTTGGTAGGCAAATGATGCAGGTTGCCAGATGACCAGATGCACGTGCTTAAAACAGGGGTTTACAGAGTTGCTTTTTGATGTTTTGAAATATTTTGTTTTCAATATTTTTTTGTTTTCAATATTTTGATTCTGTAATGAAGAAATGTTTCCCTTCAGGGATTTTATTTACAGACAAGTAGATGAAGTCATTTTCATTATGCCCTTTACAAGGAAGGTGAAAAGGAATAAGAGAGAAGTGACTTGGTATTTCCCCAACCAGGAAGCAACAATGCCAGGAAGAGAACCTGGTCATCTGCTTTGCTGACCAGGCCTTGGGGCCTGCCTGGTGTGGCACTGCAAAGGCCCAGAAATGGAGATGCTACAAGTAAGAGAAGACGGCCGGAGGCTTGATAAGAGCACAAACCTGCCAGGGCAGAGCCACAGATATTTTCTAAGCTTAAATTTCTTTCCATGCAGGAACATAAAACAAAACTACCACCTACAGATCAAATAAACTTGATTTCACCACATTACAACTATATCATCACTTTATGTGACAAACTAATGTGACACATTACAGCAGTTTCACACATGTAAGGGCTTCTCAGTTGTATCCAAGCGCCAATTGTCTTTGTGTGCATCTATTACTTAGCGATGAAGCACCTTTGTGCAGCACCTTTTAGGAGAGTGACGGGGAGGAGAAGAATCTTAGCTAAAAATTAGGGAACACTGAATCCCAAATACTGTGTTAAGATAAAGCTTCATGCACATGGTAAGTGGCTACTAGCTTTGAGGAAGTATGACTCACTCTGAAACAAAGCAGAAGAGACAGGTAGGAGATCAATTTTTCCCGAGAGGAAGAAGAGAATTGAGAGAGAAATAAGGAAAATAAATACCTTGAAAAATCTTCAATTTTTCTTTTTAATCTGGTCTTTTGCTCTGAAACATAAAACTCAGAAGTGCAACATGGTCTAAATTTAATTCAGAGATGCTTTGTTTTCTGCAAAATGGTCTTGCCCATATAATTTTAAAATCCTTTTTTTTTTTAATAGCCAACAGCAATTACCAACTGCCTAAGTCACAGAGATTTAAGCAGCAAGAAGATACCAACTACAACCAACTTCCTCCATGTACTGTTTCCTCTACAGCTCCTGGGAAGTGGAAAGTCCAAGTACAGCAGGAGTGGTACGAAAACCATAACAATGGAACCAGTCCCTCCTCACAGAGTATTTGAGAGAGCCACATGCAGCTCAGAGCAGAGGATGGTACTTCAGTAACCAGCCCAGAGGCTGTCACTGCCGCACCTCCTGCCCATCCCTGCACAGCTGAGGGCTGGGTCACAGACCAAGGGCCACAGAAGCACCTAAAGGGCGTAAGTCCTCTTTGAGGAGTGCCCATTCTTACAGTGTAGGCTCAACATTTCTGAGCCTGAATTTTGGCTTGCTAACCATTGCTAGCTCCTTTCCCAAGGGAAAGCTGTCAACAATTTTCTCTTTTCAAAACATCTCTTTCCGTTTCTCAGCACAGGTTCATTAAACAGTGTTCCCTTTGCCATAACAGCTGTCCCCAGGGGTTATTTCCTATTCCTGAACCAATGGAGAGCAGTGTCAGTCCCATGGACCAATAATAGACCTTTTTAGCGCAGCATGTTATAAAAGAAACTGTTGGAATTGTAAATAAAGCCTTCTTTCTCTTCTGACAACACTATGGAGTCAATCTATTTTGTGCCCTACCGTGACACTTACAGAGTTTAGAGCCACAAGCCCCAAGGTCAGGTGAGTTCACCACTTGGGCCACCAAGCCCCGGCGATCACACTCCACACCAGTGGCTCTGCTGACACCAACAAAGCCATTTGCACAACTGATTTAATCAAACACAGATCAAAAGGGAAGAAACATTCAAATTAAGAACACGTAAAACGAGTTATGTAGAGACACTCAATGTAAAGCTTTATGCTGAAAACCTCATCATTTAAAAACATTAATATAGTGGGATTTGCAGCCAAAGGGAACTGAGCAGTGGTTTTGCACTGATACAAAGCTCCTGGTTGTTTCTAGCTATGAAATGGGGGGTGGGGAAGGAGGGAAAGGGGGGAAGAGAGGTTTTAAAAATCTGTCACAAATATTTATGCAAAATGTGTTAGTGAACTACACAGGACTTTTGCCTATCCCAGACATCCAGAGAACAATGCAGGAAATTCCATATTCCACTGAGGGAGGATAAAACATTTCAGTAATTTTTTTTTTCCCTTTCTCCCCTTTCTGCTGTAGGGGCAGCTGTGTGAAACTCCTAGTTGCAATATTAGAGGAAATGTCAGGGAGAAATGCCAATTGAGAGGGAAGGAGATGGTGAACTCTTCTTATATCAAACTGATGTTACACACATGTATGTGTAGGTAAAAAAAATCAAATTAAAATTGTAAAAAACGTGGACATTCACCAAGCTCCGGCCTTGCCAGCACAACAGGCAGCACGTTCCCAGTGCCTGCCCTCCTCGGGACACCGACGGCTGGAGCGAGTGCCACCACTGCTCTGACATACCAGGGTCCTGCAAAAGGAACTGCTCAGAAAAAAAACGGATTAAGGGATTCAATTCCAAGGTTTTCCCCCTGGACTGATTTTCAAATATAATGCTCTCGCTTTTTATTCATTAGAGTATAAGGGGAGGCACTTTTTTAGTATAAGATCATAACAATTTTCTTACATTTTACCTTATAGCAAATCATTTAATCTCTGGTACAACAAAAATGTATTGTATTGGAAATTTAAATGGCATCATATGATGTGTCTAATCAATTAGTCCTTTTTCCATTAGTCAGCTTGTCTAAATATTGAAAAGCTGAGCGCTGGAAGGCTTTTCTACGCTTGACAAACAAAAAGGTTTGAGATAAATTTCTTCATAAACTACACCAAAAGAAAATATTCCCAAAAGCTCTACTGCACTAATTTCAGAAATACACTTCACAAAACGTGCAGAATTATAAGCATTTTTTGTATTATTACTTACATATTTTTACCACAGATTGCCTTCAAGATAAACACAAAGAAATAAACAACTTTATTTCTTCATTTTGTTTTGATAAAAATAATGAAAACGCAACTTAAGTACACTCAGGGAACAAAGAAGCCATTGAGAATATTTAGTAGATGTATATGTGACATAGGAAGTGCAGTTACAACTTTTCACAATGCTTTCGTACTTCAACAAGCAGTTACACTTGTAAAAATAACAGCAATTTTTGGACAAAGCTACCAGAGACTATTACATACAAAAATATAACCAGTAGTAAAACAGTAGGCTAAGCCCTTAAAAATGACACAGTTCAATCTGAGGAAAAAAAACACCCAGCCATACTAATTTAGATTAAATAACAGAAGAGCTGTGGTAGTTTCTGCTTTCAAACTCCAAAAAATACACTCTCTCTCTGAAGGAGTAAATACTTTGCAGCTGTATCCTGCTGCCTTCACTCATATGTAATCACATATTATCTTCACAGAATATTCTAGTGCAGTCAATGGCATTCTGAGGGGTCACAGGACTCAGGATGGGCAAGTGTAAATTACCTGATCCTCCGGAGGTGGGAGAAAGGCCCTTGGTGTGTTAACAGCAGACTTTATAGGAAATTTTATTGTTAATTTCAATAATTAATTGGATTTTTAATTTCAATAAGTAATTGGATACAATTCAGCAATACTTCTCCATTGTGTGTATCAAGAAATTACAAATGTTAATCAACACAGACATTCAAAGCCCTTGCTGGACAGACTCATTTCAAAAGACATGGTCCTTGTGCCAGAGACTGGGAGAAGATTATTAAATAAACAACACAATGTAACATAATTTTCAGAAAAGTCTTAAATGAAACAAAGATCCTTCCAAATTCTGATCTCACAACCATGACATTTTCTTAATGGCAATGGGAATTATTTCAAGGTCTAAAAAATATCCAAGAAAATCAAGCTAGTGCTTTAGCAAGCACTTAAAATTTCCACGTTTTCTATTTCTAATCACATTGTCACCTGGGACACATACTAAAAATCTGTATTTGTACGTGTATTTTACTCGATACATTATTTCACTGCATTGATATTATTTCATTGCATTGATATTTATATCTACATATACTATGTATATACATATACATGGATTAAAAAAACCCCAAACCCACTCCCAGCTTAATTTTTTGGACTGCATAACTTAGCCTATTATCCCTGTCAGTATTGACAGCATAATAAAAAACACGTCCATTAAAAAAAGAACTCTGCTGCAGCTCACTCAGCAATGTTATAAAAAAAATCCAAATCTTCAGATACTTCTGATATACTAACGTTGCCATACAATGTGTTTAGGTTTTTTCCCACCTGCCTTTTCTATCACAAAATTTTCAAAATGAAGGAATAAACACAGATCGAGCCTGCTGCTTGCAACATAAAAGCTGATTACTGGGCAGAACTCAACAGAAAAGGAATTTATTCGGGTAGGAGGCATTAAAAGCAATTCAGACTTTCTGGATTACATCACTGGAAGCAGTATGTCATTTGTTCCAATTGATGCCATTTGCTCACAGAAAGCCAGTATTTTACAAAGCACCTTAGAATATTTACACTTTCCTTCTTCCTGACACTGTGATCACTCACTTCCAGCTGACACATGGAACACATGGGAAAGGCAAAGCAGAAGAATTGTCTGACAAATACATTTTACCCCAACCAAACTAACCACAACAGATGAAATACTGCATCAAACAGAGTTTTAAGCATCCCCTTGTAACTAAAAATGTCAAAAGAATTTCCTCCATTCTAGTCATACAATGACCTTGGATAACTTAGAGCTGTTCTTGTGGGATTTGGAACTCTTTTCCCAAATGGATGTGAGATGAGGTAATGCCATTCAAATGGGGCTGTGCACTGAAACATGACATGCAGAACTCAAACTTGTTGGCCCCAGTTCTAACTCTGAATTATAGTTAACTAGGTCAGTGGAATTTCTCAACTTCCACTTCTGGTTTCTTCGCTTCTAGATTTCAAAAGTGCCAGTTCCATGTGGATAATAAACGAATAGACGGTATTTCAAATTAACACCACCGAAGGACTGGCCTGCAAGGAGTACAGATCTGTGCTGTTCACCCACACCACGCACTGCAGGATGAGACTGTGCTGTGTGAGGGCAAAGCCAAGCCCTGCCTGTGTCACCACAGCAAGAACACGGTCACCCAGCTGCAGGGGAGGCTGTAAATTACAAGGGATGCTCCTTTTTAAAAGCGTTTTAACTACAGGCTCTGTCTGAAGCACAGGATAATCGCATTTTTAAATTGACTCAATAAACACATTTTTAAATTGAGGTCAATTAAAATCAAGCAGCTTCATTCCATGTCCTTAGAACTGAATAAAGCTGTGAAAAAATATATTCTATATGATTTGACCTGTGAAAAAGAATACCATGCATTTTAAAATCTCTGGAATAACAGTGGCACAATCACTGCAAGCGTTAATTAATACATGAAGAAGCTGAGTGTGTGTTAAGTGAACCAGAGGGGGTTTGGTACCTGTCTCAATCTATTTACCCCACAAATACATTGTGCTAAGCTTCTAAAATCTGCTAACACTGAAATATCAGTAAGCAAGAATTCACCAGGGCACAAACTTGTGCCACACCAATCAAATATCCATAAACTACTCACAGAACTCTACAGATATCCATAGCTATATAGATACAATGATGTAAGTTTCCTACTGTTTTTATTTATTTATTTATTTTAGAAAACAAAACAGAAAAATCACCAGCCATCTAGTAGAGGGTTAGACTTGTAGACTGATGTTTAAACAAATTGCTGAGTCTTCGGTTCACCTCTGGCAGAGTTCTTTTAATTTTAAATGCATACCACTTGTTTTTAAAATATCCATGTCAAAATAAAATAAAAGACAAATTCAAAGAGAAAACAGAATCACAGAAGCAACAATGTTCCCCCTTAATTTCTTCATCTTGATGGGTCAGTGGTAATTTTTTGTCTATGCCTGAAATCCTGTTCACAATTTTTAAACGGAACTGTGAAATGGCATGTCTGGCAACAGCATAAATCCCCAGTGCAGTGTAAATAACTGCATATGCACACCCCATGAAAAGGCACACACTCATGGTTTCAATCCTGTGTCTTCTTTAATAAGAACAAAAGTTCGAGGCAGAGAACACCCTAAAGTAGGCTGAACACCACCATAAAGTATGCAGAACAAGGACAGTGCTGCAGATGCTCCCGAAGCTGCAGATGGTACTAAAGCAGATTTTAAGATAAAGATGAAAATTAATCCTCCTAAATTCACTCCTCGTTCCTCTTCTGGGAACACACACACATCTCCCCACAACACACGTCACCAAGGAAAAAGCAATACCAAATACATTCACAGCATTTTAGTTATTTGCAATTTCTCCCTCTGGGTGACCAAGTGTTAACAAAGATCTGTGCAGGGAGAGCAGCTTTAAGGTTTTACTTCTTTTCTGAACTGGACATAAGCTGACAGCCCCCATTACAATTAATACTTCTCCACTNCCCCCCGCAGGAACCCCCGCAGCTCCCGCAGGAACCTCCCGCAGAACCCCCGGCTCTCGCGTCCTGCCCGACCCACTGCGGACGGCCTGCGCTTAGACATCAACATGACTTTTCTCGGCCTGGAAAAACTGTGCCTCAAAACGCTGCCCCATGGCCATAAGGCATTTCGTAGTTGTGCCTTTTTTACATTACAATTTTTTTTTCCAGATCCTTGAGAATGAAAAAAAAAAAANGGGGTTTGGTACCTGTCTCAATCTATTTACCCCACAAATACATTGTGCTAAGCTTCTAAAATCTGCTAACACTGAAATATCAGTAAGCAAGAATTCACCAGGGCACAAACTTGTGCCACACCAATCAAATATCCATAAACTACTCACAGAACTCTACAGATATCCATAGCTATATAGATACAATGAGGTAAGTTTCCTACTGTTTTTATTTATTTATTTATTTTAGAAAACAAAACAGAAAAATCACCAGCCATCTAGTAGAGGGTTAGACTTGTAGACTGATGTTTAAACAAATTGCTGAGTCTTCGGTTCACCTCTGGCAGAGTTCTTTTAATTTTAAATGCATACCACTTGTTTTTAAAATATCCATGTCAAAATAAAATAAAAGACAAATTCAAAGAGAAAACAGAATCACAGAAGCAACAATGTTCCCCCTTAATTTCTTCATCTTGATGGGTCAGTGGTAATTTTTTGTCTATGCCTGAAATCCTGTTCACAATTTTTAAACGGAACTGTGAAATGGCATGTCTGGCAACAGCATAAATCCCCAGTGCAGTGTAAATAACTGCATATGCACACCCCATGAAAAGGCACACACTCATGGTTTCAATCCTGTGTCTTCTTTAATAAGAACAAAAGTTCGAGGCAGAGAACACCCTAAAGTAGGCTGAACACCACCATAAAGTATGCAGAACAAGGACAGTGCTGCAGATGCTCCCGAAGCTGCAGATGGTACTAAAGCAGATTTTAAGATAAAGATGAAAATTAATCCTCCTAAATTCACTCCTCGTTCCTCTTCTGGGAACACACACACATCTCCCCACAACACACGTCACCAAGGAAAAAGCAATACCAAATACATTCACAGCATTTTAGTTATTTGCAATTTCTCCCTCTGGGTGACCAAGTGTTAACAAAGATCTGTGCAGGGAGAGCAGCTTTAAGGTTTTACTTCTTTTCTGAACTGGACATAAGCTGACAGCCCCCATTACAATTAATACTTCTCCACTTTGCTGTAGTGATGTTTTTCGGCAGGACATCAGAATTCATAATTCTTCACACCACACAACTCCCAGAACATCGGAAGCTTTTCGGACGAACACTGATGTAAATATACTCAGATATAAGCTTTCTGTAACGCTCGCACAGAACGCGGGGCTCGCAGCAATACAGCGAAGGCTTTTGAAGCCCGAGGCAGCACGGGCAGGCTCCGGGCCATCCCGCCCCTCAGCTCACCCCTGGATCACTCCCTGAATCACAGCGGTCCGAGCCCTGTCTCAGCTCTGGATGCCGCCCCTGGCCCCGCTCTCACACCTGCCCGGCACTCGGCTCGCCCGGGAGCCCCGAGCCCGGCGCGCCCCGGCCCGGNGCACCAGTAAAACTTTCTGAATCTCTTATTCATTCTTGTCAAAAAACACTGTGTCATGAAGTTTATATACAACCACTTCGCATGAAGTTTTTCTGCATTTCCTGATAAAACTCGGGCAGTAGAATGTTATCCCATGACCTAAGAGCACAATAAATAAAATGCAACATAACTTAGTTCAAAGCAAGCTTAGTGAGCAATATTTTTCTCCGAACTAGTTTTTACTTAACATTTTACTTTAATGCTACATTCTACTTCAAGGGCTTCTCCACCCCAAAAGCCTGGTGGGATGGACAGCCTGCCTGGAGTGCGTTTACACCAACACACACAGCATGAGCAACAACCAGGAGGAGCTGGAAGTCACTGTGCAGCAGGAAAACTCTGACAAAGCTACCCTCACGCAGACGTGGTGAGATGACTGGCACACCAGGAGGGCTGCAGTGGGTGACTGCGAACTCTTCAGGAGGTTCAGGTAAGGGAGGGGAGGCGGTGGGGTAGGCCTGTGTGGCTGGGAGCTTGGATTGTCTGGAGCTTACCAGTGATGATGACAGAGGTGAGTGTTGATGGTTTTACCAGTAAATGCCAACATGGCAGGTATCCTGGTAGGAGTCTGCTACAGACCACCCAACCAGGACAAAGAGCTGGATGAAATATTATATTATATTATTAGAATTAGAACATTCTCTGGGAGAAGTCTCATGATCGCTACCATTGTTCTCGTGGAGACCTTCAACTTATCAGATGCTGGAAATTCAACACAGAGGGAAACAGTCCAGGAGGTTCCGGGAGTTTTAAATTCTCAGAGAAGGAAGGAAAGAGATTGGCAGAACTGCCACCTTGGACTGCAACAGGGCAGATTTTGGCCAGCTTAGGGAGTGGGCCAAGAGACTCCCTGGGTAGGCAGTCCTGAAGGACAAAGGAGTCTAGGAAGGCTGGACACTTTTCATGAAAGAAATCCTAAAGCGGGCTGTCACCATGTGCCCAAAGACACGCCAGCAGTGAAGACCAGCCTGGGTAACAGGGCTGGAACCCTGGCTTTCCTTTGTCTGGAACTGAAGGTGCGAGAAGAAAATTTTTATGGTCTTTGGAAGAAGGGACAGGCCACTCAGGAAAACTGCAAAGATGTAGTGAGGTCATGCAGGGAGAAAATTAGAAGGGCTATAAAGCCCAGCTAGAACTTAATGTCTTATTTCCAACAATAAAAACAATTTCTATTAATGCATTAGACACAAAAGGAGGGACAAGGAGAATCTTCATCCTTTGTCCTATAGTGACAAAGAATGAGGAAAATGCCTTTTCTGCCTCAGAATGGTAAGACCAGTTGTTCTCTGGGCACTCAGCCACCTGAGCTGGAAGACAGGGACAGGGAGCAGAATGAAACCTAAATAATCCAGAGGGAAATATTTGGTCAGTGCTGCACAAGTCCATAGGGCCAGATGGGATCCCCCCAAGGGCTCTGAGTTAGCTGCTGGCAGTGCTCATGGAGCCACTTTCCATCACTTCCCAGCAGCGCTGGCTCACCAGGGGCGTCCCAGGTGAAGGAAGTTGGCCAGTGTGACACTGCTGTAAGAGGGGCTGGAAGGAGGATGCAGGGAGCTACGGGCCTGTCAGCCTGACCTCAGTGCCAGGAAAGGGCACGGAGCAGATCCTCTGGAGTGCCACCATGCAGCACGTGCAGGACAGCCAGGGCATCAGCCCAGCCAGCCAGGGTTTCTGACAGGCAGGTCCTGCTTGGCCCACCTGATCTCCTAGGACAGAGCGACCCCTCAGTGGATGTGTCCACCTGGAATTTAGAAAGCCTTTGACACTGTTTCCCACAGCATTTTCCTCATGGCTTGGGCAGGGGCACTCACTGTTCACGGGGTAAAAGACTGGCTGAACATCTGGGCCCAGAGAGTGGTGGGGAATGGAGCTACATCCAGCTGGGGCGGAATTACACTGACAGAGATCTTCAAGGAGCACTTATTTAGCTTTCATTTTGCTTTTTCATTGGCAGGGCTGGTCTGTAGCAATACGACTGAAACTCTGCAGACATTAACTTACTTTTTTCAAAGCCCAGGTGCACATGAATTAACTGCCATGCCTTGTGTTGCAAAAATACTCTTGCAGTGCTAAGGTGTTAAACTAGTCCCCTCACAGTCTCACTGCTCTGGCTAAGCACATGAGAAACTGAGTTCTCTATTACTCCACAGACCACAGAGAGACACCAGGGAATTAATCTGTAATTTTGCCCTTTCTTGAGTTGTGAGCCTGATAGAGATTTTGCTGACAGACCATCTTCAAATCACTGACTGCTGTGAAGAAACAAATAAAGTGGAAATGAAAACCCGCCAGAGAGCCCTATTAGCCTAATTTCTTTATCAGCACCAATGAATATATTTTACTCCCATCTTACAGTTTGTGAAAACTTTGTAGGCACAAAATACACATGTTCATGTATCTGTTCATATACCTCTGACATACTGGAATACTCTCAAGTCATTAAAATTTGTCTTGTAGGAGAAAGTGAGTAGGACTAATGGTACAGACAGGCAGTCAGCGCTGGAGGAGCAGAAGGAGAAAAAACCCATGAAATAAAAACCTCAGAATTGCAGTGGAGTTGTGAGGTGCACTGAGAGTAAGACATAATTTTCAAGAGCACTTTAGCAGGAACACGATTTGAACAATATCCTCTTTGAAAAGCATAAGCAGAACAGCTTGGTTTTGATGAGCAGGAGCCAGGAGAGAGCCCAGCAAAGGATGCAAAGATCAGACACAGCAGTTCATGAGGAGTCTACATCCCAGCTCACAGCAGAATCATGACTGCATCCTCAGGTACATGATCACATTTTACGGAAAAGAATTGAAAGAGGGATTGTCATGTTCAATGTTTTGTCATGTTCAGTGACTGTGCACTCCTGCAAACTCATCCTACTGCAATACTATTTCAGTCCTTCAGCAAATGCTTTACAGAGTAGATGCCTCTGAAGAAAGTCAGGTAAGGACTCCATCAAATTCTCAGGGCTCCAAAACAAACACTTTTAAAAGGTTATGGCAACAAAATCAAGAAAGACTTGGGAAACATTATTTTCAGTGCAATTATGGTCTCAGAAACTAGTTATTTAATACAGTAAATTTGATGTTTGTATATTTTAATTTTCAGAAATGTAATAATCTATGGGAATAAAATAAGAAAGCATTCTTTTTTCCCCCTTTTTAAACACAGATCAAACAATAGATGCAGGGGAAGCTTACACAACATGCAGCCAGCTGAACACCAAAGCAAGTCAGTAACTTGTATGATTATAAAGAGAACAACATCATATTGACTTTATGGGTACTCAAGCTCAAAAGTCCTTGACTCTGACATAGGATTTCTTCTTGAAGACTTAACAAAATACATAATAGTCCAATAGTGTATTTGGATCATGTAATTTACCCCGACAGCATCTGAACCACTTTTCAAGAGAAACTACTCTTGTTTGGAAGGCAAACATGGCAAAATTCTGAAGGTGTGGCAATATGAAACATACACACGCAAGCATGAACAAACACAAAGGAATGAACAGGGACACACAGCCTTTTCCATACTTCAGGCAGTAAGACTATTGTGAGCTACTCCAGGAGCAAGTTTTGTAGGTGCCAACATGTGATGAACATGCATGCATCCCACTATACTTCAGAATTCCCCATGCCCAGTACTGAGACAAGCAGCTTTTTAAACTGGAGCAGAGTTTATGCAGACCAGATGCAACCATAAAAATACAAACCACTTGAACCTTAATAAAATACACAGTAATGGAAATGTTGTAAAACAGATACTAAACCCATAAAATATTAACAAGCTTAATCAAAATGGACCAGGGTCAAAACCACTAAGTCCAGCCATCATTTACAGAAAGACAACAAACACCAGATGTATTCTGATTTGGGACAAGAGGAGAAGAAAAAAACCTCCAAATCTGTTTTCAGCATCGTAGCAATCTACAAGACAAAATACACAGAGCATTTAATATTTCACTGACTTGAAAAGTTACAGGTCTGTTACTAAAACTCACTTAGTCATAACTCATAATCCATTCTGTAAAAGAGACATCTGGTATGTGTTAATAATACACCCAATGAGGGCAGTTGGCATTTCTCTCCCCTCAATCCCTTCTTTAATGCTATTTTCTGAAGAAATTTACCAAACTCTTCTGAACAAGTAACTCCACTTTAATGCAAATCTATAAAATCCTAAATATTTTTTTAAGAAAAAGGTCCTTTAAACTTAGTATTTCTTACATGTATATGAGGTCACGTTTTGGTCATAAAAAGTAACATCTATATGAAAACATCTAGAAATGAGGTAATGTATTTTTGTGTGTATATATATATCTATATCTATATCTCATATATAACTATGTAAATGTGACAAACCAAGAAAATGCCTCCAATACTCCTCCTGAAAATGATCTGCCACATCTAAACATTTTATCTTGGTATTTTCCTTTTCACAGGAATGCAGTTCCCTGTTTACCAAACTTTCTGAATCACCTCAGCTCCCTCAAGGCAAACACTACATTCCTTACTATGGTTTGATATTGGTATGATGCTGCAGTTGCAAATACCATGGTTTTATAAAATACAGTTTATTAACCATTATTCTACAGTGCAATTGTAGTAATCAACTCTATACTGATTGTGAAAGCAGCAGAAAGATATTTTTGTTATCGTTAAGTTATAGATTACCAAGTTTTAGATTCACTGCTCCTGAGGTGATTGCTGTGCTAGCACAGATCCAGGCAAGTTAGCAGACCTTCATGCACATGTGGATCAAAACCTCTAATTCTTCGCAGTCCAAGCATTTTAAAGCCTAAAAATTTATAAAGCAAACTTGAAAACATTGGTTGCCAGTTCCTTTGTTCTCTTCTGTTTTTTTAATAAGTCTTTGCAAGCATTTTCCTGGGTGGGGAACACTTGATTTTTTTTTTTTCTCTTCTGCAATGAAAGTGAAGATCTGTGGCTCAGTAACTGTAGCTTCAGGAAAAACACCAAGAATCATGAGACAGACATGAAAATCACAAAGAACTGGCAAGAATTTCCTAGTGCAGGATCGAAGTGTGAGACTGCCAAAGGAACTGAATTACCTACCAGCCAAGTGGCTCATGCAGTTTTCTAAAAGCAAATAGAGTTGCATTCCAGATCATCACATAAAATGAATGATGTGGGGAGGTTTTGGCTACTCAGGCAGAGGGGAGAAAAAGTTAAGGATTAATAGTGTGAAGCATTGCCATGGATTTTCCCAGGAGACTGGGATCTCACTCATTAGAAGATTTTATGAATAGGTTAGACAGGCATCTGTTGGGAATGAAGAAAGTACAGTTTATCCTCTCTCCAGGCAAAGGAGTGGCCAACATAACATCTGGGGGGCTCTTTGAAGCCTACTTTCTGTGATGCTATACTCTGCAAATGGAGAATGGAAAAACACTTTCCGACAGCATTCAAGTCTTGCTGCAGTGCTTTGAAAAGGAGAGCAGGGCACTGAAAGCTTGGAAGGTTCAAGCTGGATGTTCTTTACCTGACACTGCTATTCTCTAGCTCAGTGAATGTTATTTCATGCATTGCTTGAGAAATCTCCAAATATGGCCACTGCTGACAGATTTGAAGTTTTCCTACTCTGAGTTCCCTGGAAGCTACAGTTTTATTTTCTTTTATTTTTTTCTTTTTTCCTTTTCCCTGGAAAGGAAATTTCTTTATTCTCCTCAAGGTTACACAGAGGCAGGCACATATTTCAAAACAGTGTATCAACCCTGCCCTGCTCTGTCCCCCACCATGTATCACCCTGTAAATCTCCTCAAACAAATTTGTTACAGACAGGTAATACTCCTGATAAATACTGATCTTTAATGACTGCTCCAAGTAGTTACATCTTGAACTGAGCGGATATACCATGCCACTTGATATTTAAGGTATCAATCCTTATTTTATTTACGTGAACACACGTGTGTATGCATGGGAAAATCCTCTCTGGGGAGAAAAAGAGATTATAGCAAATGTG
Organism: Donacobius atricapilla; assembly: GCA_013397315.1. NCBI lineage: Eukaryota > Metazoa > Chordata > Aves > Passeriformes > Mimidae > Donacobius > Donacobius atricapilla. The sequence goes on from WBMY01008777.1 coordinate 494,383, forward strand.
CCGAACATCACAGCAGAGTGAGGGGATCCACCCAGGAGAGGCACTTCCTCACTGGAATTAATGGAGCCATAGTCATTTACATGAGGGCTGACCCCGACCTTGATTCTGACCCATCTTTCTGGAAATTGTTACTCTAAGCCCAGTTACCCTCTGCTTAGCGAGAGCAAAACCCAAGCTCCTGTGCAGACTCAGAGGTGGAGTGGAACAGGTCAGGCTCATAGGGCCCCGAGCGGAGCGGGGAGCTGGCTGCCAGGGGGTTCTGCAGCACCATTGCCAACCTCCAAGTTATTTCAGAGGCCCTGAAGTAGCCACAGCTGAACTCACTGTGAAACACTGAATGTGAAAACAGAAGGGCCAAACTTCTCCCAGAATCCAGTCCTGGGAAGCAGCTCAGAGCCTGAATGAATGGATGCATGGCTACACAGGAGATCCAAAGGCTCCCATTAGCCAGGGGCAGCTGCACGGGGCACAGGGCCATGAGCCCTGCTCTCCCTTCTCCCACGGGCACAGCAGGCTGGCCCAGAGCCACATCATCCCCAGGACTGGCCACAGCCCGGCCTCACAGCCCTCAGCAAGAGATGGCCACTGTCCCTGCCACCAGGGCACCCAGGGGCAGCACCTCTGGAGTCACCTCCTGGCTGGACACCCAGCGCTCTGGAGTAAAAGCAATATCCAAACAAGTTACAGTCTATTACCATGAGAATTCTTCTTTGAGATTTTAAATCTGATATAAACTTGCAGTAGAGCACATTTATACTGCACATGTCCCATATGGTTTCCTTTGTTTTTATAAGTAACTACATAGTCAAACACTAGGAGCCATATCCTGAGCTGCAGAAAACTGAGGAATGGCACCACACACCTGCGAACCACCAGCCATCGGCATTTTCCAAACTTCATTCTGTGTTTCAACAATATTCTCTGCACACCTGAATTCAAGAACATCTTCAGGTAATCTGCAGACATAGTTTGAAAGGCAAAAAAAATCTCTTCTTTGTAACATTTCACTGCATTATGAATGTTGCTCAGTTCTTATACTGAAGAAAGGGAGAAAACCCTCCCAAGTTCACCTTCTTTACACCACGAATAATTTATGTATTTTTTATTATGTCTGTCCTTATTTATGTCCTACCTCATATAACTAATCTCTTTCATTCCAACATGTCTTCATTTAGGAGCTTCTCTGCACTTTCAATTAATTATTATGTTTAAAATGAGAATGTTCTTTTTCTAAGTCACTTTACTGACCAAGTACCTACTATGACAGAGTATGTCACATATTATATAACTCAAATTAAGGACAAAAAAAATTAGAGTATTTCTTAAATCCTTATTAAAAAAAGTGGTTCTTTTTCTTATTTCCACCTCAGCCTCAACTCTCTATTGCTGTCTTCCATTTCAGTGTTTGGGAATAATATCATAATTTCTCAAGTCCTACTGCACCTGCCTCCCCCCTCTCTCAAAGCTCTCCATTTAGGAACCTACTTGGAGGACTTCTAGATTGCATTTTTTAGATGCACTTTTAAACTTATTTGCCAGGCTTTGCCAACTAATTCATTTACAAAATTAATGACAAAATGATTTGTCATCTCATATTTCAAAGGTAGAGCCTGACATGCAGGAACCCATCCTACTCTTCACATTCATCATCTGCACTAAGTACCTTTCAAATCTGAAAACCTTTAGGAAATAGTTTTCCACCTGGGTGTATTAGAAGACAATAGGTATCTTGGTCATCTTTTCAGATAGTACTCTTTTTTTATTAAGGATTTCATTTGACATTGCAAACTAAAAATCTTTGTATTTCTTTCAACTATAGAGCTGCTGCTGGAAAACTTTGAAAAAATTCACTCCTACTTTGAAGTTTAAACTCAGCTTTTAAAAATCTTGAATATGGTTTTTTATTAATGGTAATAACCAAACTACTCATGCGCAGGAGTATGTTCTAAAATGCAGATGTGGGCATGTAAATCTGTAAGGGAATGTGCACCACCCCTTTACTGCAACTGACAACACAGCTGCCGTAATTAAAACAATTACTAATTCTTCCAGGAAGTTATCTTAACCTGTACTAGTTCCTTCCATATGTAAAAGAAGGCCAGTGACCTAACAACTGTCGTCAAATAATTTGATTAAATGTAGAAAACTTGAATGTAGCATCATCAAAATAACTCTTTTTTTTTT